>OY856412.1:192874243-193474243 GCA_963693085.1 Alisma plantago-aquatica
CTCTTTCTTATGTTGTTTTCTTGAATATGAGTAGCTAAGCTCCTTTTGGGGTTGTTTTAGGGGAATGATATTTAACTATAATACCATGATGGGAAATATCATTCTTTGATTTCTTTATATAATACTATATTATTATTTTCACTCTTTACCTAACTCTTCATATGGTTGTCTGAGCTATGGAATCGCCTATTGTTTTGGATAAATGGGTGATTTTGGGCCTTTTGGAGGAAAACTCCTAAGTTCCCTAGTGGAACCTTAACTACTTTTCTCCTTCCTCTTATCTTGTCCCTTATCAAAACCCTAGGTTAGAGTTCTAAGTGACTAGACATGCTCTTCCACATGTACTTAGTCAAATGGGTTGTATAGTGGTAAATTGTAGCTAGTTGAAGGTGAAACACTCTTCCTCTATACTGTAGTCTATTCCTTTCCCTTAAGTGTATTAGGAGAAGACCATCCAGAAACCTAGACTTGGATAATATAGATCTATAACTACAAATTCCTTAGTAAATAGAGTCTCGCAAGGGTAGAAGGTATATGATAGGGAGTAGGCACCCGATACACTACCATTCCATCCATGGCAAACTAATAAAATTGGATGTGTGTTCGACAAAGATCCTTGTTGTATGGTTTGATAGATACTTGTTTGAGTTTGTACATGAATATGACCCTCTACATGGTTGACTATTACATATTGTACAAGTACCTACTACTTCATCTACTTTCTTAAACCCAAGTTTGCCCTCTTTCTAAATAGTTGTCTTTGTTTACTTTTCTTACTTTCCTTGTTCATGCTCATTATCTCTTGTTAGAGTAAATAGTGTACAATTAATTTCTTGTGTAAGGTTTACTAAAGTTAATTTCTTAGTTTAGTTCTTGCTTACTACCTCAATATAATTTCCATCTTAGTTTAGTTAGTTTCAATTTTGTTGATCTCTCAGTTATTGGTGACTAGTGTAACTTACTTCAATTGATCATCTAGTTTTTTTACTTAGCATTGAATTGAGTAGGGTTAACTTAGGTATGATTCTTGCTTTCATCACATTCTAGCTTGTTCAACATTAGTGTATGCAAAACCCCAATCAAACCCTAAAACCCTAACTTCTTGATCTAGAAACCTAAAGAAAAAACCCTAGATAAATTGTCCTACTTCACCCTAATGAATCAACCTATAACTTTCCTTCTCTCTATGCTACAATTTGACCTCAGTGTGCTTGCATGATAGTGTTTTGTGTGTATTAGGATCCAATAAATTAGAGCCCTTAAACATTATTATTATCCCTAGTGTATGTAAGCACATCACTTAGCCTAGCCTTAGTATGCCTCTCTTAGTCAATTTTCCTATTGGTCTTTTTAGTGTAGTGTAGTTCATTGTTTGCCTTGGTGTTAATTGTTGATCTAATTAATAATATTTTCTCTAGTTGATAGTGTTGGCTTGTATTTTGATGCTTTGTTGTTAATTTATTGATCTTTAGTATAGTTCACTCAAGCCAACTTGAAAATTTTAAGGCCTATTTTATGGATGAGAAATCCAAAGAAACACTCGAGCTAGTGAGTCTACACCATCCTCATGGATCGGCCCTTAGTTTCCACCTGAATACTACATGCCAAGTTGTGTGCTTGTTGATATATTATATTTCGAGTGTGCTAAATAGTGTAACATATTGTAATCCATGTGCTCAGGAAAATCAAGCTTTCTAAATTGTTGTTCGGAAATGATCCTTTTAGACCTAGATTAATTTATTTTTTGACATTTTTCAAGTTTCTTACACCATTGTAGTATTTATTGTTTGTGTTGATCTTACTTTTCTGATAGCTATTTTTTCTTCTTTTGCTTATATGTGCAATGTTTCGGTGACAAAATATGTTTAGTCTTCATTCTCTATCCATTGAGTTTATCTTGAAAGACTCAAATATAGGTATGCTAAGGAAAACACAATAGCATGAATAAGCAAGAGAAGAGAAGGGAATGGCTAATCGAGGTGAAGGAGAAGCTCTTGTTTTCAATTCAGTGGTAATACCACCACCACACAATGAACACCATTAAGAGAAACCAATTTATGGTGCTGATGTTCCCCCAACTCATAAATGACATGTGCATGATTTTCATTCTAGGAAATTAAAATTTATCTATCTGTTATGGAAGTGGATTAGTTTCTAGGAGGTTTTCCCAATCCCCCTGCTTCAGTGTAGCTGCTTCACACATTTTACGGTCTAGATAATGATAACCCATACAAGAATATAGATGCTTTCGTAAGAATTTTTGTACTTTCTACACTCTAGAAACTACATAGGATTCAATTTGTCCCACTTTGTTCCCATTTTCACTCAAAGATAAGCCCAAAGAATGTACTTATTAAAGATCAAGATAATCATTTTGGGAGGCAATGAAAATGAATTCTTGAAGAAGTTCTATCTAATATCTAGGTCCATACAAATGAGGAGATATATCACTTATTTAAGTCAACTGGGTCATGAATAGTTTCATTATAGTTGTTAGGGGTTCAAAAAACTTTTGAGGTATTGTCCCACCATGAAGTACCCTTGTAGAAATTAATGTAATCCTTCCATTGAGGGTTATCTCAATTGAACTAAATAATATATGACTCTTCATGGGATGAAAAATTTATGACAAAACCTCTTAGGAAACTTATCCCCTATATGATAATCTAGTTTATAATTCTAGGCATTGTGTATCCAGTACCACAAGCAACTATGACTAGAATCTTTGCATTGTTCCTTCTAATCCACCACTTTCACCTCTTAATGATTCAAATTCTTAGTGGTACAAAGAGTGTAATGAATAATCAAGAGAGTGTGCTTCAAACAATGTGGTTCACATCTAAAGAAGTAGTAATTATGTTCTTTTTATCACATCTAGATAAGTAGGAAATATGTTTCTTCCAAAGATGCAAAGATATCTACTAAAAATAAGATGAGGAAGTGCAATGATGATCTAAAATACTTGGGGTCATTCTAGCTGTCTAGATGATATCTTGTTTTCTATTTGTTGTATATGTACGATCTTCTTTTATCCTTATGATTTCATAGGATCCTATTATTCTTTCTACATTCTCTCCCTCTATTTCTGTGGTTGTACATAAAGGACTCTTTAGGTATGGTGTTATACCTCCCAATTTAGCAATAAAAAGTACCATGCTTGATTGATAAAAAATAATGCAGTTCACTCGATTGAGACTGTAGATTAGAAAGTGAAGGCCCGACAATATTTTTCCAATAGAAACTCACAAGGCCATTCCCCGAGCTTGCACTTCTAAGTGGATGAATCACCCCAATTCTGTATGGAATCAACAAGGTGATGAGGGAGATCGACAAATCCTCTAGTCACAAGGTGAAAGGTATAGGTCAAGTTTTGAAGATGAAGTCCTATCAGGACTGAAAGTCTTGATGATGTGATAAAAGGATGTGTCTAACCAAGGGCAAAAGGTGAAACGATTAGAGCTGACTTAGATTGTTGTCCTTGATCCTTACACACCATGAAGAGGGGAGACCTCCTTCCCAACCTATGATGAATCTGAACAATGTGGGTAGAAAAATGGACCTCAAAAACCTACTTCCCAACAGAACTGCAAGTGCATCAACCTCTTCTAAGATACGCTCAAGGTATGCCTCATATGAAAATGCATCAAACCAAATGCCACAGAATTTGTATAATCTCTAATTTGCACCTACACTCAATAAGGACCACATCCACTTGACCATGGATAGATGCAACGGAAGCAAACCCATGTTCTTTAGAACCCATTTCATGATCAATAATAAACCTTCCTTGTCAATAGAAACAACAACCTCCCACTTCCTCATGAGAAAGGAAAGGTTAGTATAGCTTTAAGGAGTGGCAAGGCACTTGAAGGCCAATAGGCCTAGTAGGTTGTGACACTAAAGATAAACATGGTAATGAAATTATGATACCTCCTATTGTTATTGTAGATTCATGACATGATATCGTGACACCAATGGTTGATGATATTGTGAACACTAATATTGTGACATCAACAATTCCTATCATGAATCTGAATTTATGAAGTGCACGTGGACCCCCTTTCTTAGCTTCATGATGATCCTTTTACATCTAAAACAAAGAAGAAGTACATTGGAGATATTTTTAAACTTTCAAGAAGGTTCATGTCAACATTCATATGCTGGTTAGAGGATTCCCTCTTATACAAATGTTATAAATGACATGTTTATCGTAAAGTGGAAGTCATTTGAGATGATTCCCTAGGATGTTAGACTCACAGTGCAAGTTAGTTTATTTATATAGCATGTTTCTTACATGTCAAGAAATGATTTGGGCACACCAATGATTACCTGCTACATTAGTGGGTGTTGTATTGAGCAAGCCTTCTGGACTTCATTTTGAGTGTGAATTTTGATGCCATATGGTGTCTTTGTTGAGTTGGGCAAAGGCCAATTAGAACCCACCAATTGCACTATTCAATTAGATGATTGGTTTGTGAAGGCTATTGAGGGTTGAATAGATGATTTTCTACTAAAAATTGATGATGAAGCATCATCCATCATCCTGATTGATTTCATTATTGTTGATGTGTAAAAAGATAATAGAACCTCCCATATGTAGATGTCAAACCACTCAAAACATCTATTTATAAACCTCCCATTCTTGATCTATAAACTCTTCCTAAAGATTTGGAGTATGCATTTCATGGTCAAAAATACACTCTTATGGTGATCAATTCTTCCCTTCTTTCTTTGTATCTAGAAGATGCTCTTAGTTCTATTTCAAAAAAGATAATTGAGGTCATTAGATGGTCAATAGAAGATTTAGGGGATTTTATCCCTCCGTATGTGTTCATCACATATATCTAGAGGAGTATGCCTTCCCTAATAGAGAAATGTATAGAAGACTAAATTGAAATTTGAAAAGGTAGCGTCACATGAGATAGTCAAAATTATATATCCTATTTCTAACAACTTGTGGGTGGATCCCATCCAAGTAGTACCCAAGAAGGGTGGTTTCAACATTGTCTCCAATGAAGAATGTGACAAAATACCCATGAGAGAGTAGTCTAAGTGGTGAATATATGTTGAATATAGGAAGTTAAATGTCTATACAATGAAGGATCTATTTTATCCCCATTTCTTGATCAAATTCTTGAAATATTAGTTGGGCTAGTTTGTATCACTTCCTTGATGAGTATTATGGATACTTCCAACTAGCACTCCGACCGAAAAATCAAGAAAAAGCTACATTCACATGTCCACATGAGACATTTGCATGTAGGAGGATGCCATTTGGTTTCTGTAATGTAATTTCTATTTTTCAAAGGTGTGGGACATCAATAACTGATAGCATGCTTGACTCCTCTCTTGAAGTATTCATGGATGACTTTTCTATCTATGGAAAATATCTTGAGTAGTGCTTAGATAATATCACTACTATTCTAGAAAGATGTGTACGATTTTTTTCATTGTTATCTTGGGAGAAAAGTCATTTCATGACCCCTAAGGGAATAGTATCAAAAAATCGAGTTTCTAAAGTTATAATTGATGCGAAAAAGATAAAACTAGGATTTATCTCTACATTGAATATTCCCTTTACAGTTACACATGTTTCATCTTTCTTGGTAAATTATAGCTTCTATCAATTATTTATAAAATATTTCAAAACTTTTTGTTGATTGCTTGAAAAACATATCTTGATTTCCATTTGGAGAAAAGTATGTGCAAGATTTCAAAAACATGAAGTTCAAGTTGATTTCTTATCCTATAATGTAGACCGCAACTTCTCAAAGACATATTTTAGATCTTGACAGATGCATTGTACACAACAATGGGGGAGTTTCTTGGTCAATGAATTGTAAGTATTCCTCGTGCTCTCTATTATTCTAGAAAGCCTTTTTATGAAGCTCAAAGGAACTTGACAACTAGCGAGAAAGAGTTTCCTATCTATGATTTTTACTTTGTTTTGTTTGTATGTTTTGTACAATAAGGTGATTGTGCATACCAATCATGTTGCCTTGAAATACCTCATGTCAAAGAAGACTTTACAGGCAAGATCAATATAGTGGATACTATTGCTTCAAGAATTTGATAATGTGATTGTTGATAAAAGGGGGTGTGAAAATTTTGTAGCCAAACACTTTTCCTATATTGAAGCTTCATAGATGAAATTTCCAAGAATCAAAGAGGCCTTTCCACATCAGAAGCTCATGTTGATTAGCACAACCAATTTTTAGTACAAGAATGTAGCCAATTTCTTGTCTAGTGGAGGAGTTTCGAAGACATGTGAAGGATAATTTAAAATGAGCATATGAATCCATGAAGAATTATGTTTGAGATAACCCACACCTTTTACAAAATTTCTCCAATAAATTTTTTAGGTGGGTTCCTCAAAGTGTTCATCTAGACATCTTTATCATGTTCCAATGCAGTGTAGTGAATGCCATTTTGGGTGAAAAACCATACTTCAACCAAGATACTTCATTTGGTTTCCATTGTCCCACCCTATTTAAACATTGTAATTAGTTTCATAAATATTGTATGAAATTCCAAAAGTGAGAATCATCTTCATGAGATACATGTTGCCTCTATTCCCCCATGGTGTTGGTATTTTATGTTTGGGAGATGGATTTTATGGGCCCATTTCATGCATCCTTTAATTTTGTTTACACTAGTGGTTTTTGATTGTGTATCTAAATGGTTTGAAGCTATTTCAAAAAGGATAGATGATCACAAGGTGTTTTGTGAGTTTGTGAAATCAAATATTGTCAACAATTTTGAAGTAGCTAGGGCCATGATTAGTGATGGAGGTAGCTATTCACAGTGATTTTGAAATCCTATTGAAAATGCATGGGTTTAATCATCAGGTGGATACCATATACCATCTCAAACAAGCGGGTGTGTTCCAATTACAAATTATGAAATAAAGCTCATGCTTGAGACATCAATGATACCTGACTGTAAAGATTGGTCACTTTGTCTCAGTGAGGCTTTATGGACATATAGAACTACATACAAACCTCATCCAACACTAATCCATTCAAGTTGATCTATAGGAAGAGTTATCCCTTGGCGGTGTAAATGCAACCAAAGGCCCTATGGGAATTAAGATCTACTGATGCCAACATGGACATATCTATAATTGGAAGAGAACTACAATTGAATGACCCGAAAGAGATAAGGTATGAGGTATATGGGATTTCTAAAATCTATAAAGAAATAATTAAGTTCATACATGATAAGATGATCCAGAAGAAGCATTTGAACCCAACCAATGAATTTATATGTACAACTCTCACATGTAGTTCTTCCACAAAATGCTTAGGTTTAGGTGGGAAGGCCTTATAAAGTAAATCATGTGTATTTGTCAGGAGAAGTGGTGATTCAAGTAAGAGAAAACACCATATGTTTTTTTGTCAATGGATAATGGTTTAAACCCATCGTTGAAATTGGACCCTATAAGTCTATCTAATCTTTTTTATCATCATGCATTTTGATGCAATTGGAGAATGGAGGAGTAGCATGTTTGTCTGAGGGCTTAAAACATAGTGCTAGTGCGAGGAAACCAATGTGTTCTACAAAAATTGACTCAATACTTCTTGCATTTACTTACCTAGATTGCATTTACACTTTACAAAAAGATAGACATGCCTTCTACTTTTGATTGTCTTCTTTGTTTTTGAATTGCAAATAAAAAAATACACTAGAACAAAATAATGGAACCAAACTATCAAAATGAATTGAAAATTTGAGTTTAGATGATGATAATTCAAATATTAAAATGAAATTGTTGAAGTAGATAAAAAAATTGGTCGTTCTATGTTTTGAAACAATCGTGATGATTGTGCAACATATTGAAGAACTTCTTGTGATGAAATTGTAAAACAAATGGTTGTTATCAAATGAACGACCATGGTAACATATGAGAAGAATGATAGTTTTTCCTATAGAATGGTCCAAGTGGTCCTACCCAAAATAAAGAAACTTACCTTTGATTTTTTGCAAACATATAATGGTCATTCTCAGAAGAATGGCACTGGCACCTGCTAGGAAAAACATGGTGAGGCAACTCACAATGTTAATGAACATATTGTCCCACGAAGAATCACCGCTCTATCTCTAGAATAGTCGTTGTGCTACCCCACCACTTAAGTGAATAATTAGGGATTTCATTTCACAAGCCCATTACATTCAAGTTGTGACCTATGTCTGTTGTATAGTTAAATTGTCACTGTGGTCACCTTATGTGTCACCAAGTGCAATATTTACCTCCCAAGACCCAATTGAAGCTTCACCAAACTTACTTAGTGCTCCCCCATGCTTCTCCAACCTCCAAAACCTCCATCTCAAGATCTCCACCTCCATTTATCCCACTCCACAGCAAAACCCTACACACTATAGTGAATCCATGCAACCCTCCTTCAAACCATGAAAAAGTTGAATTAAATTGACAAATCTATTTCCTTTTCCATAAAAAAGATCTTGTTCACCACTGCCTCTGCAAACATTGCCTCAAACCCACCTCCACTATCACACACTCTATCTCCCATATCTCAACGGCATACTTTCACTAAATCATCATCACATGATGATGTTGATCCCATGGATCTGACATATAATGTGGGTAGAGAACAACCCTCCAGTGATGGCTTTGAAGACTTGGTCAATTTGGTGGTGGTAGAGAGTTGACCACAAAGAAGGGAACAAACATCCCTTCTACCATACCACCTCAACTAGCACAAGTAGCAAATTGATTTACATCTACCTTAAGATTGTTAGAACCTACACCAACAACACTAGAAAGGAGGTCCACCTCCTCGTCTAGAGCTCCACCACCACCAAAACCGAAACCCACAAGGAGGCTACTTGTTTATGAATAAAAAGAGGAAGAGGAGATTCAATGTGCTCAACGTGTCTAAGGTTGATCACCTCTCAATATGGGCACTAGCTCAGGGTTTGAGGATTATGAAGAGGAGGACGAAGAGTATGAGGAGGTGAAGGTTGAGCCTAAGATAGATGTTGTCACCAAACTTCTAGAAAAATGGAGATAAGAAAAGGAACATGGCTTGAGGGAGTATTGAGATCTTAGCCCCTTACCATAAAAACATTCATAGAAAAGTCCATGTGACAGATATGCTATGAGAAGACCACTAGGACTCTTGGGGTTATATTTGGTCCTCAGAGCACATATGGAGGATATCGAGTTTCACCAAATAACTCTAGATGCTCATTATAAGAAATTGACACAAGAAATATTTCTTCCTATTCAGAAGGTGACATCCCATCAAATTTAGTTTGTTCATATATGTGCATTACATGACTTCTGCACAGACCAATGCAAATTTCACTCATACATTGGAATTGGTTGTTGATTTTAATGATGGTTTCATGAAGAAGAACACTAACAACTGTAATGCATAAAGGTTATGGAAAACAATCATTGGGGAAGAAATTTTTGTTTGTAGGAGGTCCAAGACTAGTAATAAGGAAAACCCTCTTCTAACATATACCCACAAAGTCTTGGAAAAAATTGTCTATGCCAATTTAGTTGGATCTAGGTCTCTAGAGGGGGGAGTGAATAGAGCTTCAAATTCTCACAAGATAAGTTAGACCTTCAAATTATATCAATCAAAACCAATAGCTTAAGAACAATTTGAAGTCCTATCTAAGCAAGCATAGCAAGGATGAGAGAAAATGAAACATACACTTGGACAAGGTGGTTTAGAGTGGTTCCAATCTCCAAACTAGGCAATAGTCAATCCACTAAGAGAGGTCAACCTCTAGGACTTTGCAATTTGTGTATACTTATATTCATTCATAAGAGATACACGGAGGCCACCATACATCCAATGACTTACCTACTCAAGACAAGATTCTTTCGCCTACACAAGGACTTACCCACTTGGTCAAGATGTCTTTAGCCTTCAACAAGGATTTACCCACACTTGTATCAAGTCTTTGGCCTTGAAAGATTTACCGACTCATGTTGAATCTTGGTCTTTCCCTTCTACTTCACCTGGAGAAGATCTTCACCTTTTCTTCAACCTTGAAGAATAAGAACAACAACTTCACCTTCACTCATAGTAGCTTGCTTCAACCTTTGATATTTGAGAAAGGGGTGGGGAAGATGGAATGGAATGAGAGATTTACAAGCACATGGAGTTATCTCTCTTACAATTTGCCTAACTCACTCAAAATCACAAATTGCTTTGTAAATGAGATTGAGAAAGTGTCTCAAAGGGTTGCAACACACTTAACTATAGCAAGGACTTAGAATAGCATGAATGAGCAAACATGGAATGAACTCTAAGGGGTCCTACTTATAGTTGGGGGTGTTCCCTTGAGTGTGGGATCACTTAGGGACAAAATATAGACATGTTACAAGTTACAACAGATCTATTTTTGCTCACAACATTTCTATGATGGTTATAGTCACTTTTTTGTGTTTTCTATACATTACATTCAGTCGAGTTTCAATAAAGGTAACTTGACCGATCCACTAACTGACAAAGCCAATTTTTAAACTAACGATCAAGTTTGTTTTGGGAAACTCGATTGATGAGTCAAAATCAGTTTTGCTTAGTTGATCGATCGGTCAAGTTCTGTAAGTGTGCAACTCGACTGATTGGACATCTTTAGAAAATCTATCACTAGATCGGTCGAGTTTCCAACTCGACCAATAAATAGCCTGTGACAAATTTTCTAATTTGACTTTTGATTGACGAAACATTGGAATTAAGTGTCATTGATTTTTTCTCATCTTAGCTACAAGTCATATCATCAATACAAGTGATTACAAACTTAATCTAAGGTCATTTGGAGTGATTTCCCAAAACACACACTTGCATTGCTTTTGACTTGAACTTGAACAATCTAGGGCTTGTGTAATTTGATCCTTTTAATGTACCTAAAGCCTGAAATCAATCTTGAACAAACATATTAGATACATAGGAATGAAATGGTTAAGTCATTATCAAAATATGGGCAATGTATAACTCTCAAGTCAACATTCTCCCCCTTTTTGAAAATGACAAACCATTCCTCAATCATATTGAGAAGGATATGTAAAGTTATACATTTTCCTTGTGAATTGTAGGGGATTAATAATTTTAACAATGTAAATTACTCCCCCTCAATCTATGTTTACTCTTACCTGCATACTTAGTCTATCTACACAAAACAATATAACATGCATACTATATGGTCCTTTAGCAAGTCACATGATAAACCATATAATGAACAAGAAAAGGATCACTAGGTATAAAAAGCAATATGGTTGAGGTTCAACACATTGAAATTCTCTCCCTATTTTGACATTATCAAAAAGGAAGGGGGTAGAAGAGCAGAAAAAATAGTTCTTCTCCAAACACAACCAAACATACATCCACAACGAAAAACATGCAATCTCAAAGCATACACTAAATAGAGATGAGAGAAACAAGCAATCTATGTCATAATCAAAATGTGGTAAACATGGAACTAACTCATGAGATATAGAAATCAAAGAGTAAGTGTACATATGATTAAGATTACAACACATAGAGCATGTCCACAAAAGCAAATACAAGCCAAAATGATGAAAACATGATGATAAATAGTACATCTCAGATACTATTCCCAAATGTTTTTAGTAAAAAATAGTCTAGAAAGATATATATGGTCAGCATATACAGACTACAAACTAAAACATCTAAACATCGAGGTCATCTATATCCACAATATCATCATTAGAGGCTTCAGGCTCATAGTCATCATCTCCGTCTGAAGGTGCAGCAGAGACAACGACATCACCTTTATCTCCAGAACCATCATTAGAGCCACCGGAATCATCATCACCATCATCCTCAAAGGCCTCCTCTTCAGCACCAGTAGCTTCCTCATCAGCCTGATCTAGCATCTCCTCATCAGTAGAGGAACCAAAACCAAAATCGGGCCACCTGGCATTCTGCTCAGCCCAAGACATACCAAGGTCATGTAGCTCTTGCGCTTGTAGAAAGGTAGGAGTAGAGGTGACAAGTCCTACAAGTAGGGTAGATATAGAACCAACATGGAGAGGTAGAACAACACGGGTAGATACACTAGCAGTAGAGGGTGTAGCAGCAGAAGCAGCAGGTGGATGGGCAGGGTAAAAGTAATCATATGCATAAGATGCATAGTCACCTCCTGGGTAGGGTTGGTAGGTAGGATAAGGGTGTGAACAGGAAAGGTTCATGGTAGACATGATGGCATAGAGATCTTGATGCATATACTCCTGAACCTAAAGGTTATACATCTGCTGATGTGTCATGTGACCCATGAGGGTTTCATTTGATACATGGAAAGAGGCGCGGGAAGGTCGGGAAGGCTAAGGTGGTGGAGGTGCATGGGTGGAGGTAGAGGCTTCGTGTGTGGTAGAGGAAGGGATAGGAAAAGACTTCTTAAGTGTGGTCTCACTGATGCAAACTCCTTTCTAGGTAGGTTTGTAATGAATGTCATGGAAAAGAGATTTGCAAATAGTAGTCTGAAAAAGACCACAAATTAGGGCAGGGTAGGGTAGGGTGGGTGGGTGCCACGGGTGTTCTTACCAGAGTCAAAATAGGTCATGTGGTGAAGGACATAACTGGACCATTTGACTCTAATGTTCTTTAAGATAGATAATCACTGCAGTGTTCTCTGCAATTTTAGTCTATTTTTTTCTTTGGATGAATATTGCAGTTAACAACTAGGGAGAGTATGCGGTTCTTGAGGTCTAAGGCTGAGGACGGAAGGGTACACTTCTTTCTATAGGGAAACTAAGTCTTCTTCTAAAATTTGGGAATATCAAGAATAGTAAGATCATATTTCTTGTAGAAGGCCTCATAGTCAACAAGGTCAAAATACTCCAAGTGTCTGTCACCTCAATACCTAAAAAAAAGATGTTTAGGGTATCCTCAGAGACTTGGAATTTCTTCCCGGCTATCATGAAAGTAAGGACTACTTGAGCATTAGGCAGGGGTATGAGAGTTTCATAATTCCATTACAAATTAGCATAGAATTCATGGACAACTTTGGTTCTTGTGATGGAATTGTGGTAGCACACACGTTCAACACTCAAGGCGGAGATGTGGTGGTCATATAGCAACTCAACTGCTTGATTGATAACCCTTTGTCGACGTGGGGTTGTCTCAAAAAGGGCACAAACAGGAAAGAGGTTCCTAGGAAGGAGCTCCTTGCACCTATTTAGAGCATAATTGAAGACAAAGAAGGTATCGTCAAAGGGTATAAGGTGTGACTTGGAGGGGGAGGATGGTGCTCTAGATGGGGTGGCTCTCTTTCTCCTATTTGATGCCAAGGAGATGAAATGAGAAGGATTGAGAGAATAGAAACGGGTGGAAACACCACTACAAATTATCCACAGACCTAGGGTTGATGGGAAAGAGGTCAAGGAAGGTCGATAGAGGTCAAACTAGGGCTAGGGAGAGGAAGTTCGAGGCTAGGGTTGAGAGCTAGAGGGAGTAGGAGGTTGGATCGGTCAATTTTTCTCTAGTTGGGAGGGAGAAAAGTCGGCCAAACCTAACTTATGTTTTCTCCAGCCCGGCCATCAGTCGAGTTTTGTGACTTGGAAACTTGACTGAATGGCTCTTCAAAAAAGCTCTCATCCACGGATCGGTCAAGTTGGCAACTCGACCGATGGTCAACCTGAACCAAATTTAGAAATTTTATTTTCTAGCCATTACAATTCTAATTGAATTTATTTTTCAAGTCCATTTTGTATTTATACATACACATACACATATCACCCATCATTGGGTACTGTTTTGTGATAAAATAAGTGTTTGTGAAAAATACCCAAAAATAAAAGAAAAATAAGGCAAAATGAGCATGAAAAACTGATTTTAGCATATTAGCAAGAAAGAGTGATCAAAACATAAGCATATCATATAGGATAGATGACAACTAGCTAGAAGGCATATCAGATTCATTCAAAGAAGTTATGAGTAGTTTAGATGTAATAAAATTAAATTGCTCTCTAGCTAGAGGTTTAGTGAAAATATCCGCCAACTGATTTCATGTGTCCACATGTGTGATATAGATATCATTTTTGGCAATGTGATCACGAAGAAAATGATGACAAACCTTTATATGATTGGCTCTACTATGCAATATAGGATCATAAGACAACGTAATTGCACTAGTGTTATCATAATAGATAGGAGAAGCATCAAAATGAATGTTAAAGTCTTGGAGCATTTCCTTCATCCATAGGATCGGGGCAAAACAACTCTCGGATGTAATGTATTCAACATTGGTGGTTGATAATGCCACTGTGCTCTGTTTCTTAGAGAACTAAGACACCAAGCATGGTCCTAGGAGAAAGAAAGTGCCACTTGTGTACTTTCTATCAATCAAGCATCCTACGTAATCCGCATCATTATAAGCCACAAGAGTAAAGTCCCTTGACTTGGGATACCATAGTCCATAATTTGGAGTTTTGGCTAAGTACCTTAAAATCCTCTAAACAACTATAAGATGTGATTTCTTAGGTATTGATTGAAAGCAAGAAGACAAGCCAATACTAAACATTATATCAGGTCTAGAAGCAGTTAAATAAAGTAAACTTCCAATCATACCTCTATAAAGCTTCTCATCTACCTTCTCACCTTCTTCATCTTTATCAAGTTTGACAGTGTTTGACATGGGTGTGTCTATCGACTTGGTGTTCTCCATCCCAAAGTGCTAAAGTAGCTCACTTGTGTACTTGCCTTGGTTGATGAAGCTCCCATCTTTAGTTTGCTTGATCTGAAAGTTGAGGAAGAATGTAAGCTTAACCATCCTGCTCATCTCAAAGTCACCCTGCATAAGATCACTAAACTCCTTGCAAAGATTGAGATTAGTTCCATCAAAAATGATATCATCAACATATATTTAAATGATAAGAAAATTGGTAGAAGTGTGTTTTAGAAATAAGGTAGAATCTACTTTGCCCATGATATACCCATCGTCTAACAAAAATTTCTTTATTTTCTCATACCAAGCTTGAGGTACTTGGTTGAGTCCATAGAGAGATTTTTGCAACAAATAAGCATGGTTAGGTAAACTATCATGTTTAAAGCCCGAGGGGTGTGCAACATACACTTCCACCTCAATTGTACCATTAAAAAATGCACTTTTAACATCCATTTGATAAATAAGAAAGTTTTTATAACTAGAAAAGGCAAGCAACATATGAATGGACTCAAGTTTAGCTACATGTGGATATGCTTCATCAAAATCTATACCTTCCTACTGATTATAGCCTTGAGCCACTAGCTTTGCTTTGTTTCTTATCACTTTGCTGCTTTCATCTAGCTTGTTGCAGTAGACCCACTTGGTGCCAATGATCTTTCTATCACTTGGACTCAGCACTAGGGTCCATACTTTATTCTTTTCAAATTGCTCCAACTCTTCTTGCATGGCTAGGATCCATTCATCATCCCTAAGAGCTTGTTTGATGTTCTTCGGCTCAAGTTCTGAGATGAAGGTGTTGTTGGCTTGTTCTTTGTTGAAGGCAACCCACATTTTCACTCTTTCAAATGGATCACCTAAGATCATCTCTTTTGGATGATTCTTTGCAAACTGGGTGTTTGGATCCTACTTCTCTTCATCTTTCTCTTCTTCTTGAGTGACCACCTCTTTTTCCTTTTGGGTGATGTTGAGTTCTTTTAGAATAAGAATTACCTCACCTGCAACATCATCATTTGGAACAATATATTTGGGAATAGAGGGGTTAGTCTCTTAAAGTTAATATTAATGGATTCTTCTACTTTAGCAAGATCAACATTAAACACTCTATAAGCCTTTCTAGTAGTTATATAGCCAAGAAAGAAAGCCTTTTAAGATTTCAAATCAAACTTGTCGATAGAATCTTTTGTATTCAAAACAAAACGAGGACATCTGAAAATATGGAAGTATTCGATAGAAGGCTTCCTACCATACCATAGCTCATAGGGGGTTTTCTTTAAAGAAGGATGTGTAAAAACCCAATTTTGCAAAGTGCATATGAGTTACTGACGGCTTCATCCCAAAACTTCTTTGAAGTATCATACTCTAAAAGCATGGTCCTAGCCATCTCCTATAGTGACCTATTATTCCTCTCTAAAACCCCATTTTGTTTAGGTGTTTGAGGTGAAGAGAAGTTATGTGTGTATCCAAATTCTTCACAAAAATGTTCAAAAAGATCATTTTCAAATTTACCCCCATGATCACTACAGATGGAAACAATCTGGAAAGAAGCTTTGTTCTCAACTCGTTTACAAAAACTAGAGAAAACATCAAGCGTATCACTCTTAGAAATGAGAAAGAAGGTCCAAGTATATCTAGAGAAATCATCAACAATAATAAGGCAATACTTAGAACTACAAAGTGATTGAGTTCTCATTGGTCCAAATAGATCAATGTGAAGAAGTTCAAGATCTCTCTTGGTACTAAGGACTCCTTTGGATTTGAAGGAGGTCTTGGTTTTCTTTCCTTGGGTATAAGGTTGGAATTCCTCATCCTTTTCAAAATCCAATTTGGGAAGTCCCTTGACCAAGCCCGTTTTGCTCAATTTCTTCAACTGATGCATATTTACATGACCAAGCGGATGATGCCAAAGAGAAATATCATTCGAATTGACTACTAGGCATCTACCAACAATAGGCTTAATAGAGTCAAGCATAATTACATAACGATTACCACCTCTATTTCCCTTATATATGACTTGATAGGTGAGGGAATCTAGAATCAAACATTCAAAGGAAGTAAATAGCACAAGGTAATCATTATCACTTAATTGACTTATACTTATTAAATTGTGATGTAGTTCATCCACAAAGAGAACATTCTTGATACACAAGGATTCACCTACATCACCCTCACCTTTAACATTACCTTTCTTGTTGTCCCCAAATGTAACCAAACCTCCTTTCTTCTTAGTAAGGTTGTTGAAATGGCTTATGTCAATGTCATGTGATTAGTACAACCACTATCAACAATCCATCTACCTTTTTCCCATAAGAAAGAAGATTGTCAGTTCCCAACTCAAACTTTGGGATTTGGAGTTAGCTTGGGGACCCATTTCATCTTTGGGTTGGTCCCCTTAGGCTTGTAAGGACAATAAGTAGAGTAATGACCATCACACTTGCAATGAGAACAAATCCTAGGGTTCTTAGTGCCAAAATACTCTCCAATGAAAAAGGAGGTTTCCTTACTCTTTTTCTTACCTTTGGCTTTGTTCTTGCCCTTACGTGCTCCCCCTACAAATCCCAAACTACTAGTACCACTTTGTTTGGTAGAATTGTCAAGAATTTCATTTCGGGAGTTTTTTCCTTTAAGGAATGTCTACAGAGAGGCTCTAAGTCTATGAGTATCATCATTAATACATATAACAGTAGAAGACAAACTAGCAAGATCATCTCTAGCATGAACAAGGTCGGCCTCTAAATAGAGGGCTTTAGTAAAATAAGAATCTTTCTCAAGAGAGATATAAGCAACATCATTACTAGGCAAGATAGGTATAGAAGATAAATCATTAACTTGACCAAGCAACCTAGCATTTTGAGATTTAAGCACTTGAATTTCATTAAGATAAACATCCATCTCATCCCTACGAGCATCAATAATGAGCTTAAATTCAACATTTTTAGTTTTAAGATATTCAAGCTCATTTAGGCACTTTTGGTTATCTTTCTTAAAAGTTTTGATGTTCTTAAGGTGAACACCATTCTCAACCTCAACACCATTGTATTGAATCTCAAGATCAAGAAATTGGCCTTACAAGTTATGAATTCTCTCAAGATGAGATTTCTCATTTTGCTCAAAAGTCTCAAGTTTAGCATACAAATCATCAATAATTTTTCCTAACCTTTTTCTTTTAGATTTACATTTAGCAAAAGAAGAACGGGTAGAAACTAGCATATCAATAAGAGTTTCTTTAGATAACTCATGCAATCTTACCTCACTTACCTCACCAATTTCTTCAGTTGTAGACGTCATGAGTGCAAGGTGGCACTCTCCATCTTCTTTGGATCGAGAGACACTTGAGAACGATTCTTCCCAAGCTGCACGAGTTGCATTCTTGTGTCATTTCTCCTTCTTTTCCTTCCTCTTGTACTTGCTCTCCTTTTTGTACTCTTCCTCCTTCTTGGAGCTTTCCTTGTGGTGTGACTTTCTTGATTTAGGACATTCACTCTTGTAGTGTCCCTTTTGGCCACACTTGTAGAATCTAGGAGTAGAGGAGGAGGCTTGTTTTCCCTTGAAGTGCATGCCCTTGGTGTAGTTGACTTCATGATCACTAGGGTCATTATCTTCACTAGAGGAGGAGGGAGATGTCCAACAAGCAAGTTTTTGTTGAAGGATGACAGCCTCCACTTGATCTTTGAAGGCACTATCTTTGATCTTCTTAGATTCCTTCCTTCTTGCTTGGCTTCTTCTTTTTGCTTGTCAAGTCTTGGCTCATGAGCTTGTAGGTTGTCAATGAGATCTTCAGTTGGGATGTCACCAAGGATTCTCACTTCTTCAATGGAGGTCACCTTTGACTCCCATCTCTTTGGCAGAGTCCTCAAGATCTTGGAGTTGATTACACCTCTATCCAAAGTGTTGCCAAAAGCATATAGGCCGTGGATGATGACGTTGAGCCTAGAGTACATCCCAACAATCCCTTCCATCTTGGCCATCTTGAAGTTCTCTAGAAGGTTGTTCAACATGTAGATCTTAGCCACCTTAACTTGCTTTATGCCCTCATAGGTAATGCACAACTTATCCCAAATCTCATAGGCGGTATCCCATGAGGAGATGTGGTTGAACTCCTTTTGGATAAGGGTTGCATAGAGGATGCTTATAGCTTTGTCATTGAGCTGGGATTCTTTTAGTGAAGCTTCATTCCATGTTGACACAGCTCTGATTGGCTCCTTGTATGGTGTGACCATCACCTTCCACAAATCAAAGTTCATCCCTTGAATGTAGAACTAGATACGCCTCTTCCAATAGTGGAAGTTGGTACTGTCGAAGATCGGAGGATGCATGGAGAAACCTCCCTCTAGGTTGAGTGAACCAAGTAGGTTGTCACCCATCTTCTCATCTCATGGGAGATTCTTGGAGAAGATCCTTAGGTCTGATACCACTTGTTGGATCTAGGGCTCTAGAGTGGGGGTGAATAGAGCTTCCAAATTCTCACAAGATAAGTTAGACCTTGAAATTATATCAATCAAAACCAATAGCTTAAGAATGATTTTAAGTCCTATCTAAGCAAGCATAGCAAGGATGAGAGAAAATGAAACATGCACTTGGACAAGGTGGTTTAGAGTGGTTCCAATCTCCAAACTAGGAGATAGTCAATCAACTACCTAGAGAGGTCAACCTCTAGGACTTTGCAATCCGTGTATACTTATATTCATCCATATGATATACAAGGAGACCACCATACATCCAAGGATTACCTACTCAAGACAAGAGTTTTCCACCAACACAAGGACTTACCCACTTGATCAAGATGTCTTCATCCTTCAACAAGGATTTACCCACACTTGCATCAAGTCTTTGGCCTAGAAGTATTTACCCATTCTTCTTGAATATTGGCCTTTCCCTTATCCTTCACCTGGAGAAGATCTTCACCTCTTCTTCAACCTTGGAGAAGAAGAAAAATAACTTCACCTTCACTTAGAGTAGCTTGCTTAAACCTTTACTCTTTGATAAAGGGGGTAGGGAAGATGGAAAGGAATGAGAGATTTACAAGAACATGGAGGTATCTCTCTTACAACTTGCCTAACTCACTCATAATCACGAACTTCTTTGTAAATGAGACAAAGAAAGGGGCTCAAAGGGTTGCAACACACAACTATAACAAGGACTTAGAATAGCATGATGAGCAAACTTTGAATATACTCCAAGGGGTCCTATTTATAGTTGGGGCTGTTCCCTTGAGTGTGGGATCACTTAGGAACAAAATATAGCCATTTTACAAGTTACAACAGATATATATTCACTCACAACAACTCTCCAACAGTTATAATCACATTTTCTATGTTTTTAATACAATACATTTGGTCGAGTTTCAATAAAGGTAACTCGACCGATCCACTAAGTGACAAAGCCAATTTTCAAAGTATTGGTCGAGTTTGTTTTGGGAAACTTGACTGATGATTCAAAATTAGCTTTTCTTAGTTGATCAACTGCTCGAGTTTTGTGAGTGTGCAAATTGACCGATTGCTCATCTTCATAAAATCCATCACCAGATCAGTCGAGTTCCCAACTCGACGGATAAACAACCTGTGACAAATTTCTAATTTGACTTTTGAGTGACCAAATCTTGGAATTAAGTGTCTCTAATTTTTTTCTCATCTTAGTTACAAGTCATATCATCAATACAAGTGATTACAAAATTAATCTAAGGTCATTTGGAGTGATTTCCCAAAATGCACACTTGCATTGCTTTTGACTTGAACTTGAAAAAGATAGGGTTTGTGTAATTTGATCCTTTTCATGTACCTAAAGACTGAAATCAATATTGAACAAACATATTAGATACATAAGAATGGAATGGTTAAGTCATTATCAAAATATGGGCAACGTATAACTCTAAAGTCAACAAATATGACAAAAGATCGCTTCTTTACGATATAGTTATGTATCATATACAAGATGACAACAAAGTGGAAACTAAACTTAGGAAATATGTTGATTGATCACACGAAGGAAATTCTCCTCAATAGAATCACACTATTCCAAATGGAATGCCTTGTCACTTCCATATATCTATCATACGAACACAAACTACATCGTGTCATAGTGGCATTACAGTCCCCACTTGTTAATCTAAATTTATCTGGTGAGAATACAAATGATTACAATGGTATGGTCAATTTGTTTATCATCTCAATCCAAAATATTCCAATTCACCACCAAGCTTCCATACCATATTCTTGTTTTGCTAGACATGGGTGGCCCCGACCCTAATTTTTGGAAGCCAAAGTACTTTATGAGATGGAAAGGCCTACAAAAATTTGTAATGATGGAAGCTAAAAAAGTTGGAGAATCAAGTGATCCACCAGAGTAGTAGAAGTAGAGTGAGAAACTTTGCATGAGAATGTGGCAAGATACTATGGATATGTAACTACCTCCTCCAACTAATGCAAATGACACATGTTCTATCATGACATAGTTGGAAGGGATTTATAGTATCCATTAGAAAATGTAGTTGGATCAATAATGGATGCACTATTAGATAAACCACATGTACTCATATCAGCTTGCACATGCATAGAGGAACCTATAGTGGGCGGAGGACTACTAGAGCAGCTTATGTAGATTCATGCATAAGTGAGATATTGGGATAATAACTACCAGTACCCACTACCCCCGCCTCACACATATAATGACAAGCCACAACCACAATGATCATTCCCCTATTATTCCAAGCCTAGTATCATGATGGAGACAACATAATTCAAAATCTTAACATGATAGGGAAATGTGACCTTTTTGACTCTTGTTCGATTGTTCTAGTTTCATCAAATTTTTATGAACTTTTTTGATGATGTTTGGACGAATTTCTTGTTCAACCATTATTCTCTTTATGCATTGCATCATTTTCATGTTATTTACTTCAATTTCTTATATTATGTGTGTAGTTGTTGAATAAAATTACACTTCCTTTCCATGACACCCACACATGTGCATTGCATATAAATTTTTGAAAGTTTCTTGTGTTTTCTTACCTATGATTTAGTTTTCATGATTTTATGCTTAGTATATAGATTATAAATTTTTGACTTAATTTTACAAAACCACCCTAGATTGAAACTAATTTCCCTAAAAGGTGCTTTATTTAGTCTCTACTAGATTTAGTTGAATTGAATGAATTTTAACAAATGCATTTAAATTATCATGTGTATCTTTATCTATAACATAATTCTTTGATTTTATATATGTTTTCCACCTCTCTTATGAAAAGTTGAATGTTTGGTTAAAATAAAATCTTAGAAAACCATGAAAGTCTTGGGTTACTATAATCTTGTAGCTGAAGTGTGATCCAACATATTTTCTCAATCATTATGATTTTGTCATTGCTTGGTGAATGATGGTGTACTAATTTTCATGTAGGAAACCTTATTTGGACATCCACACTACTTGACCCCTCTTTGTATCCACCTTCTTCTATCATTTCTTATCCCTCTGTCTTAAAAAAAGATGCTAGAAATCACAAAATAGTAATCCTTGGCCACTATCCAAAAGCTTGGGTAATGAATCACTAATTATACTATTCTTCATCCTATATCTATATAAAAGCAGAAAAGAAAAAGAAAAAATGTTAAAATATAAGTTGCTCCTATCTAATAGGACTAGAATAACAAGAAAAGAAAAGTAGAATTCTCCTACATAATAGAACTCAGAAATTCCTTCTACAACCTCCTCCTTCTCCTATTATCATAGGGAACATCAACACAATCCCTCATGCCCCCATACATACCCTAGTAGTCCAAGTAGGGTGGGTTGACTGATAAGGTCAAAATCTTGCAAGGGAAATGACGTTCGTATCTACTTTGACTAATGGTTCATATGAAGTGAATTACTCAGAGAATTATGAGTACCACATATCTTGAATGTGTTTTAATGCCTTATATGGAAAGTTTTTATCTATTGTGCTTTTATTGCATTAGGATTGTAGAGTGTTCATCATAGCTCTCTCACCGAGATTGTTTTGCATCTTCAGAAAGTCTGCATCATTGACACAATGTTCCAAGAACATGACGTTGCACCACAGGTCTTTTGAACAGATATGTTGTGACCATAGGCAATGTGAAATCTTACCAAAGGCAAGATCGAGTCTCTGCATCTAATAATAAATTTCTACATCCAACTATTAGATCCTTTCATCTCTACTGACCACAGAGTATTATTCTTCAAGTACTTGCTATGAATCCACTTTATCCATAGCGTATTTATCTTATTGGCAATGTCCCAGAGTAGTCACATCATGCCCTCTTTGCACCAGTCCACCACTTTCCTTATCCCCAATCCTCCTCCCGTCTTAGGTCTGCAGATGGTTTCCCAAGATACAGTGTGGAAGTGTTTGTTGTCCTCTTTATCACCCCATAGAAAATTGCGACAAAGTATTTCAATTTCCTCCATTGTAACAGTTAGGAGTGGAAACATGCCAGTCCAAAACAAATGGTAGGCTGAGAGGGTTGAGGTAATCAACTCCAGGCGACCTGCCATCGAGAGAAACAAAGTTTTCCACGAATCCAACTTGGTTTTGATCCTGTCCACCAAAGGATAGCACATAGACTTGGTGAGTCTTCCTGCAAATAGTGGGAGACCAAGGTACCTCACTGTAAATTCGGTCAACTCAACATTAAGTCTATTGCTAATCACCAGGGGGCATTCTTTCTTAAGAAGAGTTGGCTTTTATCCGGGTTCATTTGCAGTCCAAAAACTTCTTTAAACCTATCCAAGCAGTTCATAATGCCCTCTACATCTCTTTCAGTTGCTTCCGAGAATAAAAGGAGATCGTCAACAAAAATCAAGTGCAAGACTTTAGTTTCACCAGCTTTGAGAGGTCTAATAGAACCATCTTCAACATATTTCGATATAATTGTTGACAGCCCATGCATTGCAATAACAAATAAGTAAGGAGTAAGAGGATCTCCCTGACGAATCCCTCTAGTTGCTTGGATGACCTCCAATGGAGTTCCATTGATAAGAATTTGGAATGAGGTGGAGTTAAGGCATTCAGACACCCATTGCAACCAACATTCCAAAAATCCCATTCCTCGCATCACTTCAAGAATGTATCCCCTATCAACAGAGTCATAAGCTTTGCTGAGGTCGGCCTTCAAACAAAGCTTGCTTTTAACATTAGGATTTTTGAAGTAGGGTATGTGTTTAGAATTAATGATTAGTCCCTACCACGACCATTTTGGAATGAAGGGACAACGATCATTTTAGAGGGAGTGAAAATAGTGCAAAATCGGTACATGACAAGGATTTTGTTGAGAATTTTGGGAATCTTGTCACAACTGTATGCATTAAGAATGGGCATTTGGTATCTTGGGTAGAATATTCTGGTGGTCGGAGTGGTAAATGATAGTTTTTAGAGTGAAAATGGTGGTTACTGTGATACCATGTGCGTTTTAGAATGAACATGGCGGTTACCATAACACCAGTTGGGCTGTTCCAGCTTTTAGAGGTGATGACGAGTTGAAGAAAGTATGCAAATATGTTCCTATTTCTGCTGAAGACAAATGCTACTTCAAGGATCTAGAGGAATTCTCTCTCAGAGGAGCTTGGCAGCTATGTAGAAGTAAGAATGAGGAATCTGACTGGGCTCGTTGGCTGTGGAAATCCAGAGCTCCACCTCAAATCAAGGTGAGCTACTGGAAGATCCTATATGGAGCTCTTGTTACTGAATTCGACCCGCAGAGGAAAGGTAATGCCATGGCATCTAGGTGTTGTGTTTGCAAAACGGCTACTAAAATAGCAAATCATATCCTTTGGTCCTGCGATCTCATCTTGGAGGTGTGGGATAGAGCTAGTTCATGGATTTCTGAACTACCAAGAAACATGAACGATTTTGTTAGTGTCAAAAACCAAAACAGGAAACTTATAGGCATCCTAATTGTTTACCACATTTGGTGCGTTAGGAATAGAGTTATTTTTTATAATTTGATACCTTCTAGCGATTACATCTAGAAGTGTGTCTATAGTGACTATGGTGCTTTGCATAGATAGTCTTTTGTTCGAAGCTTTGCTTCTCCCACTTGTACATGAATTTTGATGAATAGATAGTTGCACGCTTACTGATAAAAAAACCCTAGTGTTGTCCTTACACTAATTTTACCAAAGTACACCCCACTAACCCTAGCTAGCCAATCACCCCAATATATAAGACTTATGGCAACTAGACGTTGAGGTTGTCTATTGTTATCTCATTTATTACACCCCCTACATGCCACCCACATCACCTATGCCATTTTCACATCCTTACACCCTAAAATCCTAGATTTTCTTGAGTTTTGATTACCTTCCACCCAACATTCCATGCTGCCCCACCTTGAAAGAGAGAGGAGATATTAATCAATGTAGCTAGAGGTGAAGAAGGAGAAGTCATCACATACATTCATACTATTTTACTCCTCTACATCCTTTTTTTTGCACTTTTTATACTATGGTAGCTAAGACCCTTTGTGGATTTTTGGAGGATAAAATTTCCAATTTCATATAAATATATGGGAAATATTTATGTAAAACTTGATATGGTCTCTAATGTTATTTTCACGCTTGGTCCCTCTTCCTATCTCTGTTACTATGAAGTTTGATCTACAAAGGAATGAGGAAAACAAAGGCTTGAAGAGAGAAACTCCAAAGGCCACTTGTCCACCCATAGCTAGCTATCCTATTTACCCTTCAACCCATCTATCCTACTAACTGTATATGAGAGATCAAAGTAGGTAAGTGTGTGTCAAATTCTACTTTTAGAAAAGAGCATGTTAGAGGTTGCATAGGGGGTAATAGAATGTGAAATATCATATTTCAAAACTTGTACCAACCTTTTCCACCAAGTTCAATAGGGTAACCACACATAGAAACCTAGACTACAATTGGTATAAGATTGCATTCATCTATCCCTAGTTAACTTAGTCTCGTAAGGTTGTATAGAGAGTAGTTGCAGAACTATTTATACTGAACACCTTCTATGTTACCCATGGACAACTATTAGGATAGAGCTTTGAACCTCACATCCTTTTTTTATTTAGTTTGGTATCATTGATATATGATGAACTGTTGAATATAAATCTAATGCATGGTTGATGGTCTCATACCCCAAAATCCATTCCCATAATAGAAATTTAAAACCTAAAAAAATTGAAGTTGCTTTCTAGCTTAGCTAACTCTCATGTTCATTGCGATGATTGTTCAGTAAATGGTGAATTGTTTTTGTTAGGGTTACTCACTCCTTATTTGTGGTTACTCTAACAGGTTACTTAGTCCCTCAGTTAGAATAGCCTTTATTTCCCTCCAGTAGTCAATTTGCATGTTTGTCTTGCATAGTCTAGTGTACTTCATTTCCTGATTTGGTGTTAATTAGTCTTCTAATCCTTTTGATATTTGTAACTGCTAGTGTTAACTTATATTTTAATCTTGCCTTCATTTTCTATTTATTTCTTAGTTGAATTCACTCAAACCAAGTTGAAATCATGAAAACCCTAATATTTGCACTAGAAACCCAAAAAAAATACTAGCTGGTGAGTTTACACGTACATGTGGATCTATCCTTTACTTTTTATGTCTATACTACATACGAGTCATGTGTTTGTAGATCCATTACATTGAGAACGTGCCAACTAGGTTAACTTATCATATGAAAGTTCTAAGGAACATTATAGTTTCAATTACACCATGGATAGTTCTTCATTAAACTTCCACCACTAGGGAGTTTCATTGACACTAAGAGTATACCCTCCCTTCTGATACACGTTCATAACCTACAGTAAGATGAGACATTACTCTAATTCTACTCACATGGTTTGGTTTTTCCTTAATCCATGACTTAGTGAGTGATTGGTGGATGTTAAGATTGGAGATATGGATTAGCAAAAGTCAATAAATAGAAACATGGTGACTCTTTCAAGGGTCTTGTTCCAGGACCAAGTGCTTTACTTTAAGGTCATAGTTCAAAACTTTCTTCTATTGATGTTGTTGTGGGTTGTCTAGTTTTATGTCACACTCCAATATCATTTGGGGTAGGAAAAAAAATGGCTGTACCTCCATGCTACTAGCTAAAATTCATTTATGTGGGAGTTACTTCACTTCAAATTGATCTGTAATGCATATAGGATGAGTTGGCAGCTGGCCTTGATATGGAATCCATACCAGAAGTTGATGAGTAATTAGGAGGCCATGTTTAGAAATGATCAATTTGAGTTGAAGAGACGTTTAAGTAGGTAGCCATTGTAATCATGGGTGTAGGACCAAGTATGTCGGTATGTGTAGGCCAAGGATTGTCATGTGTTAGTGTGACAATTGAATGTCAATTGTTTGTGAACGAACATATCTAGTAGGTATGTATATACTTCTGGCATGAGGCTCAAGGCTTGATATTTCATCTTTCAATGGACAAAGTTTCTTTCAATCACACAGCCTTTGGGCATGTTTGAATGATGATCAAGCTAGAGTGGTTTCTATGAAAAGGTACTCAAGATTTTAAGCTAATGTTGGAAAACTTTAAACATGTACCTTGATGTTAAATATGGTGTTGGGCTCAAGCTATGAGACCAAAATTGGAAATCCTTTCATCATGGATCATGTCATAATATCTTTGGAAAGTTCTACCAAAGTATTACATACATTGATAGTTAATTTGGACATTCTTTCCACTCAAAAATGGCAATCTGGAAGATGTTCATCAAAATGAAAAATTATCACAGAGTAATGGTAAACTTCGGTTGTCTATAAATGTAGGATAAGCTAAGCAACTTTGGTAGAATGGTTGGATTTGTGAAATATGGCTATTATTGGTTGTAATAATTTTTTCATAAACATAAACATGTTAGCATTGAATAAATATAATCTATGCAAGATCATTTACAAGAAAAAAAATATCAACGCATGAAGAAAACCAAAATCTTAGAATGTAAAGAGAACAACAATAAAGTGTGCATGATAAAGTTTCACTCCTTTTAGACAATGATCATAGATAAGATTAACACCCTCACATAAGAATGTCCAATCTATAAAGGGTTGGTCCTTAAATTTTCTATGATGTGATGTTACTTGAATGAGGGTATCCTTGTTTCATCAAATTTCGATACTACTCCTAATACTTCTTATAACTACAACAACTGTAATATATTATTTATTCTAGGAGAGGGGGTATCCTTAAGGCCTCTAGATGTTCAAACATTGTTCTATGATTGTACCTTTACTAACAATCCCATGCTAGATCTATGGGATCTATAGGAGGGGTGAATAAAGATAAAGCCACTTAAACAAAATTGATTATATTTTCAAGATATTTTCTAAGATAAGATTTCCAAATATGAAAAGAAAGGTAAAGAGTGATTGACAAAACACCAAGGAACACTAGAATTTATATTGGTTCCAACATCCAAACAATGATATGTACATACACTTACTATAGGGGTCAATTTCTAAGATTTTCAACCATGTATCAATCCTTATATTTCACTATAAGAGTTACAACATTAGACTACCCTTTTATAGACCAAGGCCTAAACTAGATTTTATTTTTACATAAAGGGGACAATAAACATTACAAGGACCTAACCTACTACCTATCAAGCATCATCAGCCTTGAACAGGGTCTTACCCACCCTTTTATATGATCTTAGGCCTTGAATCCACCACTTCCTTCCTCAAGGAAGAAATCATCAAATCACCACTTTGCTAGAGAGAGTTTGGGAAGAAGAGTTGAAAGCTTTGACAAGATTACATGAGGTAGATCTCTTGCAGAAGTCCTAGATCATTCACAATGACAAATGGGATGTAAACAAGCTTGAGAATGAATTAGGTGGCTCTAGGGGGCTCTTCACTCAACTGCATATAAGCATGAAAGGAAACATGGGATGTTGTCCAACGATCTATATTTATAGTTGATAGTGCCCACTAGCCAGTGGACTATCCAGGTTCAAATTTTAACCATTTGAGAGATGTTGGTAGCTTTTCAAATAGATATGAATCACTTTATATCAATATCTAACTGCTAGTTTGCACTTTACAACTACAATACCATCAACCACGATAAAGGGTGGGTATCTAGGTCTATGCCACTAAAATAAAAGTCTTTTTCATCATCGTATGAGATGCTTATCAGTTAGTATCTCATCCAATGATCATGAATGATCAAGCTAGTTCGCTTGTCAGTTGAGAAGTGTACCAGGACATACTCAACCAATGAACTACACTGTGATAAACTTTGTTCATTTATGTAAATGTTCATAAATTATCAAATAAAAATATCTAATTATCATTTCAGATTAGTTACAAGTCACATAGTCATTACAAATGATTTACAACAAAAATCTAAGTGATATTCTATGTATTCTTCAATCTTTAATTTTGTGTTCTTTTGACTTGTAATTTGAAACTAGGGTTTATAAATTTCAATAATTGTACCTAATGACATGAAACTGACTCAAAAAAATGTTAGATACACATGAACAGAATGGAGAAGTCATCATCAAAATATGGCCAACGTATAACATGTTATTTTGTTGTGCCCCTTCCCGAAAACCCAATAGTAGAGTGATGCAATCAACCAATTACGCCACTCCATTGTTGGGTTTTTGGAAAGGGGGAGCCGTGAAATAGGGGAAAAAACTTCCCTTTATTCCCAAAAAGTTAAATCCATCATAGCTAAATGTCAGTCAACAACAGACATAAGAAGGGAAAAAAGGTTATACCATTGTGCACACTAGTTGTCAACAATATAGATGCGTATTTTATGGGTGAAGAACACAATCTTCCATTTCTAAATCTTGAACGGCCACCAAGGAATCTAGAGGTATCAATAAAAGATCCAAATTAACCATCAAGTTGTTGCATGGTTGTCTCCTTTACACCACCTTGTTGTCATCTTGTGAAATAACTTCTCCAATCCCCCAGACATGTTCCTCAACCTCTACTTCAGCCACATGGATGAGGAATAATGTGGTGCACCACCTTGGTCACGAAGTTGAATAGGAATAAGAGTTTTCAACATTCTTGGGGTTCCATATATCCCTTTCTTCTCCTATCTTAGGCAGTAGTCTCTCGCTAGGAGAGAAGTTTGACAGCCATCTTATCTCACAAGTTGTCTCAAATGTATCACAAGTTTGTCTCACCGTTCGGGATAATCTTCCTTTATATAGGAAATTCATGGGCTTGGAAAACCATAATTCTAATCCCATTCCTAATCGCAATCCCAAAAATAACCCAACGCTGAAAAAATCAGGGTGGATTCTGATCGCCTGATCACATTACATGATCGGCCGATCACAGTCATGTTGGGCACTCTAATCGCTAGATCAGGTTAGTTGATCGACTGATCAAGATATTTTGTATCTGAATGTGAAATGCTTTCCAAATTGAAACTTTCCTTGTTACACCACAATCTCTGAACCAGGTAGACTTATCATGAAATCACATTAGTCTAGTAGAAAACTCAATTGACCATTTGACAATCAATTGATCCATTGACCCAACTAATCCAATATGCCAATCAGCCATTCTGGTCGCCTGATTAGAGGGTTAATAAGCATGTCCATGTCTCATAACCATTCTAATCATGTGATTTATTGTGAAATTCAATTCCCTTATGCATCCTTATCCATGTAAGGAGGTAGGTTCCTAGTTATGTTGCTAGTGATATACAAAACTACACACGTAAAGAGCAGTGTCTACCAAAATATAATTGCCACCAAAGTAATATGAATGAAATGGAGAACAACTACATCTTGTAAAGTGACCAATGTTACATAGTATAATTCCTTTGTCATAGATATCCAAATTGAAACTGAGGCATAAAATGTCATTCTCTTAATAATCAATATATCTTCCTTGAACTAGAGAAGATAGTTTCAGACATTGTGAAATTAATATCATACATTGGGTCACATGCAAATGGCCACGACTTTCATAGTCTAGCTTATCAAGTGGTAGGAAATATTACTCCTAAAGAAGGGACAAATTCCACTCAACATCGCTCACCATCATCCCCATGTGACATAGTGCACCTAATCACTACCTTTTTGGCAACTCATATTTCGGAGCACGTTGGGCTAGTGTCAAAGTACATAGAACAACATGTAATTACTATAGCAACTTCAGGTCTAAGGATCACAATAACCACTATCACATTTAGATATGAATTTGACATGTCATTACATGACTTCAATTTGTCAATATCAAGGTGGTCATGTCTAGTAGAACTTTTTCTCTTACAAGTACCCATGTGTCTAAGTTGTTATACAATATCATGCTTAAAGAGACATAATTGTTACAATACATGGTAGTCTTGTGTATTATTGTTGTCCTATAATATTCACAATAATAACAATGAGGAACATAACAAGATGAGTACTCTTATTTTACATATGATCTCATTTTCAGATCCTCAACCCAAACCATTTGTCATCAAGTTATTCATTGTTTCAATATTAAAACAAATATAATTAGTGGAATTTCCTTCTATTAATGATCAAAACAAGTATAGATATCCCCTTTAAAAGAATCACATGATGGCACTCAGGGCATATAACCAACATAAACCTCAAATCAACATTCTTCCCCTTTTAGAAAATGAAGAACCACTCCTTAAAATATGTAAAGCAATAAGATTGAAATTCTTTACCTAAGAATTTGGTCTTACATATAGTAAAGATAGAATTGTTCCCCTTGATCTATTCTTACTCTACCTATTTTGTTAATCTGCAGTAAAAATAACATATTCTATCCATTTCCATATATTTCTAACATTTCATTTAAGAATATGGAATATAATTCAAATTTAATATCTTGAGAATCTTTCTCTCCCTTTGTCATTCCAAAATGTGAGGTGGTATAAAAGCTAACCATAAAGTTTTATCCACCAACACCACAATTAGAATGAGAAGCATTTATATATCAAAAGATGGCAGTTTCCACAAGTCACACATTGTAATCATACATGTAACTCAGATAGAGAAGATATGCATATAGTAACCATGTTTGGGTACATCAACATAACAAGATAAAAAATGATAAGAGGAAATAGTCTAATGACATAGAAACATATAAATAGAGTGAAATACAACACAAGAAAGTGAATGAGAAACATGGCCTTTGAATACAAGCATCCTATCTAATACATGCTAAGATCACAAAATAAAATATGTAGGACACTCTTGAACAAGGTCAAGTCATCTAGAACAAGATCATAGTCACTATAATTTTCCTCAAATGCAAAGTAGAAGGGCATTATGATGAATGATGTGGGTCGTTGTACGCACAACAATCACTAGGAAAATTCCTAGAGTTTAACCTTCTAACCCAGTTGTCAACTTGTTGCGAACAACAAGTCAACATAGTATAGATACATATCGATCCAAGGGACGGCGGACAAGAAAAGTCGAGATCCAAATCCATTCACAAGAAAAGAATTAAATTCTGATTTGAGAGAGTTGTTAATACTAAGAACAAAAATAAAATTGTTGTAATAAAGTTTAACTAATTCAAAAATAAAGATCTGGGGGTCTGGAGGATCACCACAAAAACCACATTCCTATTCAACTAATCAAATTCTAAACTCCAAAGATAAAATCATGACCTTGTGGTTGCATGTCCTTACAAATAAACTCACAAAGGTTGGACTTCCCATGAGCTCATTGGTCCCGGCATTCACGGATCATTGTCCAACTGTCCAACATGCCACTATCCATGGTCATATCAAGAAGCATGTGAATTCAAGCTGGCATTCAAATCCATGGCTCAGTTGGTCACATCACCATGGATTATAACGGAAATAAGATTGAAAAGCTGAAAAGATAATAATCACAATTTAGGGACTATTGTTTCTTTCTTACAGAGGTCCACAATCATATCGCTCCATAAGAATATATCAGATCATCCAAATAACCACACATAAATAGAAAGAAGACACTTTCTCGATGGAGCAATAGAACTGATTATATTGAATAGAAATGGGCTAAGGGGATACTCTCCATTCTCTAAAAGAATCTACTCACTCATGAAGAGACTAGAAGAAATGCAAACTAAAATGAGATCTAACATTATACAATATGTGGTCTACAACTAAGAATTGGATGAAATGGAATGAAGAATGGAATTCTTTTACAAGTGGAGATTCCCTCATTTTATAGGAGGGGGAGGGGGTAGGCTGCCCTCAAAATAGGGGAAAAAAAAGAGAGGGAAACCAATTTTTGAATTTTCTGGATCTGGTCAAATAGAAAGTTGATTATCTTTAATTATCTTAACAATGTAACTCTCTTTAATCCACATTTTGGCAGTAGTAATTTCGAAATTATTTCTATCCTGTTAAAATCATAAAAGCGGTCTAAATAATAGGATTTTCTGTTAGGAAATTAAATTCCCTTTCCATTGAATACTTTTACACTCAATTTGGAGTTTGAACGCAAAAGTTATGTCACTTTTGGTGACAGGTATGCATGAATTTTAGAACTCTTGTAAATTATATAATTTTCCTACAAAACCCAAGAAAATATAATTAAAATTCCAATTAAAGAGAAAAAATCTAAAATAACACAATTAATTATGAAACTAAGATAATAAATAACAAAACAATCCTAAACAAATATGAAAAATATGTAAATAAAAAGGATAAATACAGATTTATCAAAATACCCCAGACTTAAATTCTTATTTGTCCTCAAATAAATAAAATCACAAATTATTCCAATTTATACTAACAACATGTCTATCATCACCCTCATAATATCACTATATTCCGTACCTTCAAATTTGACCAAGCAACCCAATCTCCTAAAATCACAAAACACAAAATTCTATATTCCTTGTTGAAAACAAATATCATATCTTGTTTCTAAATCAAGATTTTATAGAAAAACATGCTTCATCTTACTTTTGCTTTGCCACTCTCATTTTATTATTGTATATTTTATGTGAGTTTTTGCACAAGAATAGGATGAAATTGGGGGGTGTGAAAACAAAGATGGATGATTTTTTTATCCCTCCTCTATTGGACTCGGGATTTAAATTTGTGGAGTTGTGGCTACACTAGTCACAATTTTTTCATGTGTACTTTTGGCATCTTTTGATGGTACACCCCTTTGTGGGGTATGGAATTTTTGATATGGAAAGCATGCCACCCCGGACTTGATTTTTTTCCGGTGGTGATTCTTTGCTTCTCGTTTTTTTAGAAAGAAAATAAGGGGGAAACAAAAGGTGTCATTGTGCTTATAACTTCACACATTTATTTTCACTTTTTTTATCTTCTTTGAAAGTGTCATTACATCAGAAAGAACATTCATGTCAATTACATTATACAAGATTTATATCAAGTTAATCCATAATTTAAAAATAAAAAAAATTTGTGTTTGGTTTTGATTAATTCCATACGACTTGCCAACTTTTCCAAGGAGTGATGCTATTGTGGGGTCCTAGGTGACATGGTGGTTTCAGACATGGCAATTTGTGACAATTTTTGCAAAAGATTTACTAAATTAAAGGGGTACAATGATAAACATATATTCATATTGGCCGACTAGATAAAAACCATTTTGCAACAAAAGAAATAAAAACATGGCCGACTAGATAATGGCAGGAACAAAGCAACTATATGCAAAAAAAAGGTAGAAATAATGCAAGAATAAAAAAGATAAGGGGGGTGGAACAGAAACATACCACCCACCTCTACCCCGGACTTATATTTTTGCTCACCCCAAGAAAAACCCAAACCCGAGATGGAGGGAAGAAAATTGTTAGGTTCACCAGGAGGTCCTGGTAGCCCAAAAAATGTCTAGTTGAAGGGGATGCATATGAGGGCTGTGACCTTTATTAGAGGAGCTTCATAGTGTACCCAATGATAGGACAGCCGTGTAAGCTCAGTGGGGTGTTCATATTTTCTTTCACCTCACATTTTCTACAATATGATTGACACATCTTCCTTCTATATCAAGGAAAGTGTTGAAGATGGATGTGGATTGGGGGAGGTTGGTGGGTACGTGACTGGTAACATATGCAGTTCTAGATGTGTAAAGTCAAGCACATGATTTGGCTCAGGTTTCCCCCAGTCATATTGACCTGCACATAGAATAATTGTTGGTGATACAAAATATTTCAAATTATTTACAAAAGTGTTTTGCTTCTCCTAAAAAATAATGCCATCAACATTGGGTTTGGTAAGTTTCTTTGTTGATATAGCATTTGGCTCTAATTATTTTGTATAAGGGTCCCCAAGGATTTAGGAGGAATGAGGACATCTTCCTTTCATACAATAGAAGGGGATGTATGGGCTTCTTCCAAGGGTATATCCCCTTCTAAGTCAGCCTTATGTAGAATGAGAATTGGTTGTGTCAAAATGGGAGGAATTGTTTTGTCAAAGGGGGTTGGATTCTCATTATCCAAAATAGACTTAAAAAAAGGAATTTAGTCTCTGATATAAATTGGGTTTATGTTAAGGAAGGGAGGAGTTGTTGGATCTTTAGAATGACTCTCCTGCTTTGACATTTCATATTCAAGCAATAGAGTCTCAAAAGGAAAGGTAGGGATACCAACGTCCTCATCACAGGCAAAATATGGCTCCATGGTTTGTGCTATTTCTTCAGGATCTGACATATATGACACAAAAATAGGATCGTCATTGTCGTCATCATCAGGAAGAACCATCTTGGGTTGCTCAAGCTCTATACAGGGAGTTTGTGATTGATCCTCTAGTAAGTTAGCTAACATGGCTTGATGGGATTCAAGTTTTTCTTGTCCTTCTACTGCCATCTTTTCTAGGGCCTTAAGTCTCTCTTCCAGTTCAAGATTAAATTGTGTTTCACCATAGGATTTATACACCCCAAAATTTTGGCCATCCTCACCACACTCCCCATACAGTCCTTGGCCATAGTACCCCTCATATTGTTTTGGGTGGCATTGCTCCCCATAATAATCTCCAGAAGATGGTGGGTTGTAATGTCCATTGCATCCATCTTGGTAGGAAGATTGAATATTACAAGGTGTCACCAATTCATGAGGAAACATATTTGAACAATGTATATTTTGGGTTTGGGCTTCTAGCAAGGCGGTTAAGAAGGCTTGGTTGGTTTCTAGTTTTGTTTCTCCTTCTACTATTGTCTTCTCTAGGGCCCTAAGTCTCTCTTCTTGTTGAGGATTACATTGGGATTCATAAACATGTTCATAACCCCCAAGGTTTTGTTGGTTACACCCCACAAAATTTTGTTGATCATATCCCACTACAACAAACATTCACATCAACGGCCTTTCAGAAATGTCACTGAAAAAAGCCAGTAAACAGGTTTAGCGGCATTTGTTGACATTTAAAAAAATACCTCTAGCGCCAATGCCACTAGGAAGATAGTGGCTTAAGTTTTAAAAGCCACTAAACATTTGTCTTTAGTGGCTTCGAATAAATGCCACATAAAGGCCACTAAACCATCATTTGACATTTATAGAAAAGCCACTATCCATCATTTGGCCTTTATACAAATGCCACTATTTTGTATAATGTTGTTGTATAAAATGATTTGATTGAATGTAGTGGTTTATGAAAAAAGCCACTAATGACATACTAGTTCTGCATTACTATTTTTTTATGGATTTTAGTCAGTCAATTTGTAGTTCATGATCAAGTTTTCTAATTGAATGCCAATTGAAGCCGAACACATTCCAGAAGTATTGAACTTTTTTATTTATAATCAAATGACAATTACATGGGGAGGACATTTTACCTTGCCCCTTGTATTGAATACAACATCATCACATATGACTATATGTGGTACATATTATAGACATGAACACTAACTGGATAACAACTCATTTTGCACTTGGAGACCGAAGTGAGCAAAATGTAAGTCAAAAACACTTAAAGCACTAGCATGCGGTTAAGATAGTATCAGGCAAGATAGCACCATTGCCAAATTTATCAATAAGGTCATCTTCATTAAGGTGAAGGACCAAATCTACTTGTGAAAGGATCAAGTTGTGAGTTAAATAGACAGATTCAATATTGCTGTATGCAATCAATTTTCATCTAAAAACCTGCGGTGTGCATAGACACGGTAACACTAAGGTCAAGTTATAATTATTAGATCTTTGCCTTTCTCATGATGATAATTCATGAACAACTATGGAGAATGGATTTTGAAAAAGATCATAGTGTTGCAATTAAGTATTTTATTTGACAAATACAAGTTTTATTCCATCCACAATCGTGTCAGGAAATTTTTTTGAAGGACACATGGATGCAAGCAATTGACCACACATCACAAAAAGAATTTATTAGTAATACACAGAGACCTTAATCCTATTAATATGGTGTTGGCTGGTCTATGGTTTTCAAGATGAAGGTCAGTCCCAGAATAAAATATGTATAGTTGACACTAAGTCGCTATTTCAATCATGACGAAAGGAAAACTAATGCATAAATCATTGCATTTGAAATATTGATTCACTAATGACCATACAGATGATCAAAGCTATTGATTATGAATCTTTGAAAGAGCAGTCAATGCAACCTCGTTACCAACTAGCTTCATCATGTGATTGAATCACTCAAATAGTGATACTTAATTTTTTGTTTTTTGTATGTTTCTAGTGCTTAAAGTGTAGTCCAATCTCTAGCATTTTTCATTTAGTTGTGTGTATCTGCCATTTGAATAGTCAAATTTTTTAGTTGCTTGATTGGTATCACTCATTGGACCTGCTTGCATTTTAGTTGTTTGTATCCGTCATTTGAATAGTCAATTTTGTTCTATTTCTCGATTGGTATCACTCATTGGACCTACTTGCATTATAAATGTTTACATGATTGCACCTTACTACGAATATGCTATTGCTCAACCCCTAGTAATTTCTTATTCTCAATCATGTACAGATCTATCACAGAAGGTGCAGACTGCCATGGAGATCATGCTAAAGAAGACCAATTTAGCACTATTACTACATCGTTGTGAACAAAATGCTAAGCCCTAGCAGTAGTAAAAACAATTGGCAAATTTGATACGCATCAATTTTAGAAAGGATTTGGAAAAGAGATGTAAATGGAAAGAAATAACAAATAAGATTACCTTGTCAGTAGCTTACATAGCAGTTTCGACAACAGAGCAGCAGCCAACAATGATAGACAAGAAACCCCCGATAATCCTCCAGCCATGTTCGAGTGTCATACTGCGGGCAATGGTCGAGCTTCACCTGCGTGGAGAATCTAATGCACAAACAATGACCACTATCTACTACTCTCTGGCTAAATCATATACATACTGGATGCGGATAATGATAGAAATTGCTCTAACCACTTTACACTTTTACTACCCTATAATATATAAAGAAGACATATATGTAATTAGTAAAAATGTTGCAATGAAGGAGCCCACTGAAGGATGGCACATCAATGCACACATCCAAAAGGAACAAAGAAAGAAAGAGGAGAAGAGACTCATTCTCTAGCTTAATTGTCTACACATGATCACTCAAAAGTAAAGACGAGAATTAAAATCTTCAGTGCTTACCAAACGGGTGGAGATTAGAGCCAACCACAAATTGAGATATTGAAGTTAGTGACAATAAAAGTAAGGCAAATTTCCTTTTATAAAATTTCCCAGCAGTAATAAAATGACCATTTTAAATGATTATGAGAGTAACAATGAATGCTTAAAAGAAAGTTACACAAAAACATATAAAATTCTGTTTTGAGACTTAGAATGATTATGAGAGTAACAATGGAATAATAAACACCTATAGTACTATCACTTAGGTTATATGGAGCATTCTGCTTTGCTGTCTCAAGTACCACACTTAGCTTCACATTGAAAACATGACTGTTCGAATGTACATTTTTAGAATACAGATCTTCAGAATGTACCTCCAAAACTATTGTTTTCTACATTTTTGGAATGTACATTTTCTATAGTGCATTTGATTCTTCTCGAACTATGAAAAAGTGCAAGAAATGATGAATAAAGTAGAAGGTATTTTGGAAAGTGTCCTGAAGCCATTCTAGGCATTTCTAGAGTAGGTTTTGTGACAAACAAAGAAAGGTACCAAATATACAAATGGGGAAAGGTAACATTGATACAAGGAACTGAGAAAATCATGGATACAATTGATATGTAGACCTTTCGTTACTTATGATGTAGGAAAATTGATACAAGGAGCTCAGAAAATCATACCTCACTTAAATAAAATGACCATGGATTACCTTCTTTATATCATGTGAACATGATGCTCTCTATCAAATAGCACAAGTCTCCTTCGACTACTATTAGGGTCAATTGCATCTTAGGCAAGAATTGATCAGAATTGATTCTCTCTATCAAATACCTCATTTAAAGAATTGATCAGAATCACCCTGTTAGGTCATTAACAAGCAAGCATATATTCTTATATAATAGTAACAACTTACAATAGTTACACATTTTGCTATACTACACATGTCAATTATCTCTTAGAGTTTGTCTTTCTGCAATGATTTGGTGGTCTTTGGGCCAGCTCAACTAGTAAAGTAACATATACTTTTTCTAAACTAAGTATAACAGCTGACAACTAAACATCCAGAACTTCTTCCTCAGATTGTCTGTTAGGTTTTTTGAAACTTTGCATTTCATTTTTTTGTCATTATCACTTGTAATGTATGGTTGAACTAGTTGTGAGTGATTATATGTTCAGACTGCAATTTGAAATTCACATTCTTATGTCTATTTTTAGACTTCATAGTGAATAATACTCAATTTAACTAGTTAAACTTTTTGTATTAAATATCATTTACTATCTGTATTAACTTTGACTGTCTTTTATGTGGCATTAAATGGTTGGCCCATCATGGATGACCCAATGATGTTGACAATAGATTGTGATGAACCTTTACCGTGGTTCTCTTGGTTATGCAGATAGTAGTAACATGAATTAAGACTGACTCACACGCGATATGTCCTAGAGAACAAGATTAAGTATCAGGATACCTCTAAAGTTGGGTAGGATACCTAAATTATGTTTAGTTTTTTTGCTCAAACTGATTTATATGTTTATGGCCTAATATACATGCTCATGCACATGTATCAACATCGATTAAGCATGAGCTCAAGGTTCCAAAATAAGCAGTACATCCTCTAATATGTAGATCCATGATATTGCCACTTAGGCTTTTGACAAGTGTGACAAAGTCTCTATCATGGCCACCAATGCCTGATATGGGCACTATGGGCTTTAAAAATGAGTAGCAATCTGTAAGTTAGGTATGCAAGTCCTAAAAAATGGACACGGTGCACTGAAGTATGTGACTCTATATCATGACCATTAATACCTGATATGGACACTATGGGCTTTAAAAATGAGTACCAATATGTAAGTTGGGTATGTGAGCCCTAAAAAATGGGTATGATGCAATGAAGTATGTGTCGTGCCTCTAGTAAAGAGTGCCATGTGGTGCCTTGAGACACCCACCAAGGTTTAGCCCCGTTTGCCTTTGCTACTAGTACATGTGTGTTTGAATAACTATGTTGTGAGGATTCTTTTGATTTGGACTGACATATAGATTGAAACCCACTTCAAAAGAAGCATGATTAGAAAACTTGATATTTTTGTGCTTCTTTTCTCGAATCATGGTTTCTCTATATTTTGTCATATGCAAGGTTGTATGTACATAATTTATAACTGTTGTTGCTACTACATATTAACAAGAAAGGAATTCCTTGACTTGGGTTTATTGTTACATAGTTTGTTCTCATATATGCATAATCTTATGTTGCAGTCTTGTTAACTATCATCTCTTGGCAACTTTGGTCAATAATTGGAAAATATATACTCAAAAAATGCATGAACTACAAGAGCACAATAACTTTTATGTGCCATGAATATATAGGCTCACAATGTACAAGCAACACATGCAAGATTATCATCATACCTGGTGCCTACTACTTGTCTGAACCATAGACATTGAAATACGATAGAATATCATCATACATGATGCCTACTACTTGTCTGAATCACAGACATTGAAATATGAGACTTCAAGCAACTGAAAATTTTGAGCTAGACAAAATCGAATCCTTGTACATACTCAAGATGGGAGATATGATACAACAAAAGTAATTTCTACATCATCAATTGTGACTCTAAAGATTAAAACTGACCTGTGTAATCAAGAAAATGGGATCATCCTACATATATGCAACTTTAGGGATCCTACAAACTAACCTGCATACATCAGGTAGTTCAGTTTAGTATCAAGCCTTGAACTCCTGACCTCACGAGCCTGAAAATGGTCATATGATCCACATGATATTACTGTGTTCACATCGCGCTAGTGACCCAAAGTCTAAAGGTACAATACTACTGTTCAAGCATTCCAGCAACAAAAAGGTTGTTACTTTGAGAATAAAAGTCTGACCATCACAAAAAGAAAATGATCTTTTCTCCTATAATGATCAGGATTGGTGCAGGATAGATTCTCAAAACACCCATCAATTCTATCAGAGATATCCTAAAAAACCAAACCAAGCATGAACAAAACCACTTATGCAACATTCTCAAAAATAAACCATCCTAAAAGCACTTGATAGGAAGCTAGTCAGCTAGCTTTGTCATGTTAGCGGTTGTTAGTCTGAGCATTTTTTTTAAATTTCAGTCATAAAATGATTTTGCATTGGAAAATGCCTTAGATTATGGTGAAACAACTGCATCTTACTCTTTGAGTCTAATGAATGGCAGGGTTTGGTTGTTCCTCATAAACCTTGTAGTGGAACTATCCTGAAGGTAGAAAGACTAGACTAAATAATTCTATGTACACAAACAAATAGAAAGACTTTCAACATGAAAAGGTCCAAGTGAAGCAATAGTCTTCTTAGACCAAAATGTCAGAAATAGCATATAGGATCCATGGAAGTGAAACATATGTGGAAACGTTTTTGATGCTTATGTTTCATCCTAGAAAACTTCCACAAACACAAGCTTCATAAAGCGTATTAGCACAACTGTGACAACTAGATACATAGTATTCTGTATTCACTGCACCAAACAAACAAAAAACTAAAAGCATCTTAATCGCACCCACATACCCATCCACTATGCAAAGGGGATCCACAAAAAAATTTAGGTGAGAAAAAGAAAGCTTCTTTCCACATATATCAATGTGGCTAAAACACTCACCTTGCCAACAAGAAGAGCTTCAAGAATAGCTTCACGATCCCCTTCAACTACAAAAATAGAAAAAAAAAGGAAATCATGTGAACTATAGTTTTTTATCCATTGTTCCTTGATACCAGAATAAACAACAAATATAACTAAGTGGAAAGTAAACCAGGCTGGGTTATGCTACATCCAACACCCACAAACATGTACCATTTTGTTTGATTGCCTTGAGAACAATCTCCTCTTTGTAACCCATCTGCACAAATTCAGAGACCGTTGGCGATCTCGAACTCCCGGCCTTGCAAACCTGAAACTGGTCAAAAGATCCACATTAGGTTACTCGTAAAGCTTGCTAGTTAACGATGAATACAACACTTGTGTTCAAGCAGTTGGTGACTAAAGTCATTCTTTCAGAAAGGAAGTCCGACCTTCTTATAAGGACAGGGATCTTCTCTATTGGGTGGATCAGAACAGTTAGGGGAAAGCTCATCCACTATAGTAACTTCCATACCCACTTGCTTTTTGTTTCTCTACATACTCTGCTCCTCGTCTACTATCCTTGACATTTGGTTAGAAGATCATCCAATTTTTCTAAAATATACAAAACTATACAGATCATTTCACGTATTTCATGTGGGTTCACATGAAGAAATTACTAGGTTCTATCAACATGTATATACAAATAAACGCAACATAGAGAAGTGAAATATATCCATCATTTGGTGTTTATAGATGCCAAGCATATACATAAAATTGAAATAGTTATCATGAATTAAAGAAATTTGTCAAAGAAAGGAAGAGAAAGTGCACCTTCATTTCCCATAATTGGATTTTCATGATCATCAATTCCTAGATCTTCCATCCAGTGTCAAAACCCAAGATAGAACCTTGCTTGCCATGCTTTCTTTTCTTCCTAATAACCATGAATCTTTGGAAGTGGAATTGTTGCATCTTCAATAATCACATGACCTAGAATAGTGATTGTTGATATATTAACAAGTCTTGGTCAATGGCATAATAATATAAGAGCAAACTAAATCTCATACAACTACTCGACATTACAATTTATTAGGAAAGTAGGAGGATATGGTTGTTCTAAATGATACTTACTTATATTCTGGTTTACAAAAGAAAAACTAGATCTACTTTAGATTCTGGATTATATCAATAGCTTACAGTCCCTGCTATGAAAAGAAGATATCCCAAAAAATTTAGTGTGGAAAATCACCTCTCGTTTGGGCTTGTTCCTTGTGAGAAGTATGATGTTAAAGTTGTGTGAAAAGAGCACCCTCTTGAGAATAGCGAGAATAGTGTTAAGGGGCAAGTTGCAATGAACTTTGAAACCAAAAATAAAGATGGTATGAACTTATCTAATCAGTTTGTGCTCCAAAAAAGAAAGGCATGTTACCAGAAACATGATCATCTTTGATACTAAATATATAGCATATCTGTTTACCTATACCAAATGGTACAAACATATTTGTAACGTTTGCACTTAACAACTCTGTCCTACCATCGAAACCAAATTTGGCATATAGAAAACAACACTGTGACATTAAGCGGAATGGATTTAACAATGATAAACAATTATCAATGACTATAAGAGTACATATAAATATTATTCTATGTAAATTATGAATTGAAATAATATTTTTTGAGAATTAATGTTGATGTAGGAAACTCTTTGAGCTTTTGCAATCAGATCTTGTATAATGTAGATAATCAAGAAAATAAACTCAGTTTGATTTCCATAAAGAAATTAAATTGACTCGTTATGTAAAATATATGGATTCTTTGCCAGTTATGACTACCTAGTCCATAAATTGAATTGCAGGAAAAATTTCCAAATATTTTCAAAGAAACTAGTTTGGTTATCAAAAAGAGAAGATATGCATTCAGGTTCATAGGGCAAGAAGGTGAAGCAGGTTTCCAAATCTCATCTTAACTTACTTTGTCTAACAATGTTTTGGATGGGTTTTAAACACATGGAACAACATGTGCTCTTTTGGTCTTCATTACCTTATTTAGGTCAGACTCCTTTCTATGTTGTATGTTATATGTTTTATGTTTGTTTCCTCATGTCTCCTTTCGAGCTCTCCCATTTATGAATTACCAACACACTTCATAAGCACCTTTAGTAAAATCTGCACCAAGAAAACAAAAACATTATTACCATAACAAGTTAATATCAAAGCCAGTGGCATTGTTTTTTACCTTCGTTTGATGGTCTTGTTTACTTTATCCAAATAGTGGCATTGTTTTTGTGGCTCCACTTACATAATTCATTACTGATTGATATCGATTATTTTTATGTTTTCTTCATGTAAGCATTACGCTGCTTAATGCTGATAATTGGAAGCTAATGATTCATTGACAAGAATCTGTATGGTAAAATCGAAGCGAGTAGCAGGTGTTGCAGGCTGCAGTCAGAAAAAAATAATACTTATGGCAAGAAGCAGTTGTCAAGGATTTTATTAAAACTAGGATGCTATGGGGGACTGAATATTTATCAGTATCGATCAAGACAAGCACTACAATTATTTATGCATCTATTATTGTATGAACAAGTGATCACCTATTGCGGGAGAGGTGGGAAATCCTTCACAACCAAAGACAATCGCCACCCGGAGCTAAGAGAAGTAGCATCACTCAATCAGAACAATTTCACACTCCTTAAATCAACCATTTTCATTTTGTGAGCCTAGCAAGCTCCCTGTGTAGACCTGTCCTCAATTTTGAGGATATTATTGTTATCAAAGACCGATTAGCAGTGATCCCTCTCTTTGTTTTCACTTCCTTGGACATAGGTAAAGTGCGACCCCCTACTAGGATTTCAAAAATTGTAATTCAGACCACCCCTTACTGATCAAGAAGAAGAGGGGACATGGGAAATTAGGAAACAAACAAGAAAGGAAGAAGATATATTGACAAGCGAGAAACCCAACCTATCGTCGTTGAGGTACACTGGGGACTGCTTTGCGGAGAAGCATATTGGGTCTAACGGAGACATTTTCCGATTGAAAGGGAGCGGCATGAACTGTATTTCACTCATCGAAGATCCAGTCTTCCGGAAGCTTACACGCAGACGCAGGGACAGACAAAATCCGGTCAAGAGATGCTCAAAGCCACTGGAGTCCTGTTGCGTGCCAAGCAAAAACCTACCTTTGAAGCAGTGACTGATGCTTTAGCAGCCGGAGTTGGCCACGACAGTGCTAGTCCAATAGTCCTCCGAGGCGTGACTGCTCTCACGCACACAGGCGTCGGAGGATGTGAGGGCACCCTGTCCAGCACCCAATCCTAGCAGCACCGACAAAATGCTCCACCTTCGGGGGTTCCTGATCTTCGTGGCTGTCGTGCTCCCTCTCCAGCTTTGTACACTACAATGTCAAGGCAAACACTGGTCAAGGTATTAGGGGGAGCATACAATCACCCAGATCTTCCCTGGTTGTGCAGCGGTTCCTGCTCTGAGTTATCGCGGGGGTGGGGCTGTGGGGGAGAATCGCGAGCAGAGGAGGGGGTTTGGGAATAGCGTGAAGCCTAATTTCTGGCAAGCGGATTGCCCGCTATCAAATTAACCAATTGAAATATCAAATTGGCATTTTTTAATTGCCACAAATCATATATATAAATGACTTTAAAATTTGCTGTTTTTGAGAAACTGAATAGTAGGGGGATTAGAGGCATTTTATATAAAAATGCCTGAAAATTAAATAAATAGTGACTTTTTTATAAAAGCCACTAGAATAAATGCCACTAATGGGCATTTTTTCTATAGTGTCCCCCATTCGAATATGGATAGCAAGGTTCCCCATAATGGTTCTAAAAAAATGTGTATTCACATTGTACCCACCAGGATAAAAGGGCTCACAATTAAATGGGGTGTTATCATAAGCATGTGGTCGAGAAGGTAAGAGATGCATGGTGGTAAAGACTACAATAATAACATTGTGAGGGATATTGGGATGCCCACTCTATTTGAAAAGAAAAGTTCCTGAAAGATATGTCAATCAACGAATGAGAGAAGAAAGATTACGAGATAAGAGGTTAGTCAAAAATTAAAAAGTGAACAAATTATAACTCTAAGAAAATATGAAATAAACTAAAATAAAAAAAAGAGTAACTAGAAAGCAGTACTGCTGGAATGAAAACTCAGCAGAAAAAGGAAATACACTTCTAGAATTGTTCTCGGAAGGCAAAAATAAATTATAAAAATCTAAAAGAAATTATAAAAGAGACTAAAGTTATGAAAGTTAGAGAATATGAACAAGGATTGTACAAGATATATAGGCAACCAGATCTGAAAAACAATTGTGTCATCCCCAGCAATGATGCCAAATTGATGCGGGTCGTTGTATACACAACAATCACTAGGAAAAGTCCTAGAGTTTAACCTTCTAACCCGGTTGTCAACTTTTTGCGAAGAAAAAGTCAACTTAGTATAGATAGGTATTGATCTAAGGGACGACTGAAAAGAAAGTTGAGATCTAAATCCGATCACAAGAACAAGAATTATGTTCTGATTAGAGAGAGTTGTTAATACTAAGAGAAAAATTAAATTGCTGAAATAAAGTTTAACTAATCAAGAAATAAAGATCTGGGGGTCCGGAGGATCACCACCAAAACTACGTTCCTATTTAACTAATCAAATTCTAAACTCCAAAAATCAAATTAGGACCTTGTGGTTGCATGCCCTTATGGACAAACTCACAAGGGTTGGATTGGACCTGGCGTTCACGGATCATTGCCCAACTGTCCAACATGCCACTATCCACGGTCATATCAAGACGCATGTGAATTCAAGCTGGCATTCAAACCCATAGCTCAGGTGGTCGTGTCACCAAGGATTATAACAGAAATAAGATTAAAAAGATGAAAAGATAATAATCACAATTAAGGAACTATTGTGTCATTCTTACAAAGGTCCACGGTCATATCACTCTATAAAAATATATCACATCATCCAAATAACCACACATAAATAGAAAGAAGACACTTTCCCAATGGAGCAATATAACTGATTATATTGAATAGAAATGGGCTAAGGGGATACTTCACATATCCCAGAAGAATCTACTCACACATGAAGAGATAGAAGAAATGCAAACTAAAATGAGATCCAACATTATACAGGATGTGGTTTACAACTAAGAATTGGATGAAATAGAATGAAGTATAGAATGTTTTTACAAGTGGAGAGTCCCTCATTTTATAGGAGGGGTAGGGGGTAGGATGCCCTCAAAAGAGGGGGGAAGAGGGAGATTGATTTTTAAAATTTCTAGATCTGATCAAATAGAAAGTTGATTGTCTTTAATTATCTTGACCATGTAACTCTCTTTAATCCACATTCTCGTAGTAGTGATTTCAAATGTATTTCTCTCCCGTCAAAAGCAAAAAACTTTCCAACTAATAGGATTTTGTGTTATGAAATTAAATTTCCTTTCCATTGAATACTTGTACACTCAATTTGGAGTTTGAACACAAAAGTTATGTCACTTTTGGTGAAGGGTACACATGAATTTTAGGATTACTGCAAATTGTGTAATTTTCCTACAAAACCCAAGAAAATATAATTAAACTCCAATTAAAGAGAAAAATATAAAATAACACAATTAATTATGAAAGTAAGAGAATAAATAACTAAAAAATCCTTAAAATATCAAACATATGTAAATAAAAGGGATAAATACACATTTATCAATGAACTTTTAGGAACATCTTCCACATGATCATCACTCTCGACTGCAACTTCCGCATCTTCATCATTTTTATTAGCTTCATCACTGACTCCATCATCTTCATTAGAATCATCACCAAGGACCTCATCAAATTCCCTCTCTACATCCTCAGAAATGGTTCCTCAAGACTAGGTCACTTGTAACACCCCTCCCTAGGGTTTCATACATAACCAGCAGAAGCACAACCTAATCCCCAACATTATCCATAATGTGGGGTACTTGGCATTTTAGGGAGGGACTGTCACATGCATGATCTCATATCAAGAAATAAATAACACTTGGCATTCATGGAAACATAGATTCATATATAAGTTCTTGGAAAGAAAGCTACAACATATTTCTAAAGGTATACATGTTCTAGATGACATATGAAAGATAGGATCTCCATAGATGGACGTCCCACCAGGCAACAACTTCTTAGAGTCTTGGATTCGTAGAACTCCTTAAGCTGTCTCCTTCACTTTAGCTCCAACTTCTGCGGACATCTCGTCCCCAGCCATGCAAAACAAACAACACATCAGTAAGCGGTATTTGGCATCTTATATGACATAAAAGTAATTATAACTTGACATGATAGAATTTACTTGACATGACTTGACATAAACTTTAACATGGATTTTCTTAACCATTCATGATTCATAAGTTTGCATGCTAAATTGAACAATGAATATATGCATCCCTCTATGACGCCCCCTAAGGAGCACATGATTGCTAGGAAAGCCCTTGATGACCCCTTGAGGTCCATGATTCGGGAGCATATGAAAACTAATTCAATTCCATTTAACTTGATCATTAACATGGCATTAACATTATCATAAACATGATCATTGAACTTTAACATGATGGGATTTCTCCCCTTGAATCATAATGGGATTTCTCCCTCATAAACCATAATAGGGTTTTCCCCTTCTTGAACATGATTCCTTAATTTCATAATCATAATCATAATTAGGTTCATAGCATAGACTATAATTAAACAAGCAAGCAATCAATGATAATTATACATAATGCATTCTTGATAGACATTCATAATTCATGAAATCACCATATGTGCATAATTATAGGTAACAATCAATAAACCAAAGTACTTGTGCCAAATATGCATGGCCCGCTTACCTTGAACTAAATCACCTAAGTCAAACTTGGTTTGACTGATTGGATTCCCTTAAACACCTGAAATTAACATAATTATCATTTATCATATATCATTAAACCCTAATTTGCTCATATAAATATTGAGATGTTTAAAACAGCAAAATCAGTCGATAAAAAACTCAAAATCGGATTCCTCATCAAAAATCCTTTTCAAAACATATTTTTCTGTAATTTTCTGATAAACAGGCGATTTACTATGAATTTCTAAAGAATAAACCAATAGCAAATCGAGAAAAAGCCACATGTAAATGTATATATCCCAATCCAGGAAAAAGGGCCCGCATCTGACTTGGCCCAATTAGGCTCAGCCAAATCGGCAATGGGACTTGCCTCAGCGATCAAAGAAAAGGGCTGTGAAAACCCAAAACTACCCTCGGGGGTGAAGATACGATAAAAAGGCTAACAAGGGTACCCAGGTCATTTCATGACCTGGATTGCTCCTCGCCTCCCCAACTCGAGCCATGGCTCCAGCAGCTAGCAGGGCAACTGGATGCCGATCTAGGATCATGGCACACCACCCCCTCAAGGGGAAACTGAGGTTTCCACTAACCTCCTGCCACACAGCCGAAGCCGACGATCGTTGGTACAGGTCCGGAGGTAGCCAGAGTGCTCTCGTGCCCAGGGAACAGAGAAACTGAGCGAGAAACAGGGGCGGCGGTGGTAGTCCAAAGCCGGTAGACGCATGCTCGAAAAGGCAAGACGATGGTCGGAAGGAGTTTGTGGAGGGATGGCGGAGCCACATCCGGTGTTTCTGTGGTCGAAGAACCACTAGGGTGGCCAGGAGCTTGGGCGCCGGCGAGGGCCTTGCGAAGGTCCTATAGGGTACAGCAGCTGAGGGCTTGGCGAGGTAAACCGATGATCGGGAAACATCAAGCAGGTGTGTAGGATGCTCACCGTAGAAGAAATCGAGCCGAGATGACTGGAGGAAGCCGGGCAAACTCAAGGTCGCCGGAAAATGAAGGTCGAGTAGGTTGGGGCTGCTGACGGAGCTGGGGGAGAAATTGAAGGCGTAGAAGTTGGAGGTGAGGGGCTACGAAACTTCTGGGATGGTTAGGAGGACCTGGGGTGCGCTGAAGTAGCCGTCGTACTAGGGTGGTCGAGAGGCAGCGGGAGCCCTAGTTTGGGCATTTCTTGTATAGGTCAAGGGAGAGGGTGAGCGAGGGCTCGCAGTGTTCGGATTGATCTCACCGTTTCATCGGTGAAAGAATCGGGAGGAATGGTGGCTTGTGGAGTGAGAACAAGGCGGGGGAGTCCATAGCCTGTGAAACGGCTCTGACCACGGGCTATGCGGAGGTAGATGACAACCCCATCGCCGTTGGATCATGATCCAACGGTCGCCGACACGCGCACAAAAATAAAACGGACGAATTACATGCGTAACAGTGGAAATCGAATAAATGTGACAAATAACACATTGATTGGTATACCATAAACCATATAAAACGTATAATTAACATTTGGAGGATCATTTGAAGTCCAAATGACCTCAAACTTCACCCATACGTTAAAGAGGTGCATTAAAACACAATTGTTCAGTTAATTTGGTCTTTTAACCCACCATCATTCCTAATTAAACAAAATGCATTCAAATCTTGGGCAATTATATTCAAAATCTTTCCCAATTTAATTGAGGGGTCAAACATGGGTCAAATGCATTCAAATTTTGACCATAGGTTCACTAGAGTGTCTAGAACATTGCAATAAGGTTGGATTTTATGCTTGTACTCGTTTTAGGCCTAAAATAACAAAAACCCTTATGTGTACTTAAATGACCATGATAAATGCAAATAAAGCCATTAATTCTTCAAATAAGAATTACAAAATATGAAAATGTGCACTCAACATTATTTCTTTTCAATTAACAATAGGGAGGCCATTAATTAAGAAATTAAACATGTAAATCACTAATAATTATATGAGAGAGAAAATTGGACATAAAACACTTATTCTCATTTTTCTTCAACAAAAAGGGCATAGATATACATGAAGACATATTCTTTAAATAAAACAAGTATAATAGAGCAATTTGGACATAATAAATGATTTTGCAAAACTAATCATGGAAAAATTGCATTTAAGTCCTCAACAATTATCTAATTAGGAAAAGAGCATGCAAGGAATAAAATAATTTGGAAAATTGCATAACAAGAGTGGGATGTTACAATACTACCCACCTTAAATAAATTTCGTCCTCGAAATTTCTTAGAGTTTCTACCCACCTTAAGGGTTTCACATAAACTTGGAAATTTTCCATACAAATTTTATTATAAAAGGAGAATATATAAACAAAGCATTATGATTCAACATAAATTACCTAACTACCCTTACTAAGTCTCATACTTACTCCTTATCATTACACCTAACTCATTATACTTAGGGAATCTATCTCTTACTTATCATGGCTACATCTTCATAGTTGACTAACCTTAGGTCATATATCCTTCATCTCTTTATATGTGGTGGTCAAGCACATATTTTAGAAATGTTAGATCTTTTCATGTTACCTCTCACCACCTTATTTGTACATGTGTCCCATACCACACACACAATTAAGAAAGTAAGACACATGAAAAGTCACATTAAATGACATTTTCCTCAAAACTCAATTGGGTGGCCCTTACCATTGAGACAAGGAGAAACATGTCATCATCTAGGGTTTGGTTTCAACTACATGAGCATACTAACATGTACTTCTGTAATGAGATGAGTGCTCTAGTCATCTATAGGGTTCTCTAGACATACTAGAATACATAATCATGTTCTCTACTTCTATTTCTTCATCCTAGGGTGACTTGCATGAATCTTTATTGTTGCCTTAGTGGCCATCTATTCCTTTCTCTGATACCATTAATGTAACACCCCTCCCTAGGGTTTCATACATAACCAGCGGAAGCACAGCCTAATCCCCAACATTATCCATAATGTGGGGTACTTGGCATTTTAGGGAGGGACTGTCACATGCATGATCTCATATCAAGAAATAAATAACACTTGGCATTCATGGAAACATAGATTCATACATAAGTTCTTGGAAAGAAAGCTACAACATATTTCTAAAGGTATACATGTTCTAGATGACATATGAAAGATAGGATCTCCATAGATGGACGTCCCACTAGGCAACAACTTCTTAGATCCTTGGATTCATAGAACTCCTTAAGCTGTCTCCTTCACTTTAGCTCCAACTTATGCGGACATCTCGTCCCCAGCCATGCAAAACAAACAACACATCAGTAAGCGGTATTTGGCATCTTATATGACATAAAAGTAATTATAACTTGACATGATAGAATTTACTTGACATGACTTGACATAAACTTTAACATGGATTTTCTTAACCATTCATGATTCATAAGTTTGCATGCTGAATTGAACAATGAATATATGCATCCCTCTATGACGCCCCCTAAGGAGCACATGATTGCTAGGAAAGCCCTTAATGACCCCTTGAGGTCCATGATTCGGGAGAATATGAAAACTAATTCAATTCCATTTAACTTGATCATTAACATGGCATTAACATTATCATAAACATGATCATTGAACTTTAACATGATGGGATTTCTCCCCTTGAATCATAATGGGATTTCTCCCTCATAAACCATAATAGGGTTTTCCCCTTCTTGAACATGATTCCTTAATTTCATAATCATAATCATAATTAGGTTCATAGCATAGACTATAATTAAACAAGCAAGCAATCAATGATAATTATACATAATGCATTCTTGATAGACATTCATAATTCATGAAATCACCATATGTGCATAATTATAGGTAACAATCAATAAACCAAAGTACTTGTGCCAAATATGCATGGCCCACTTACCTTGAACTAAATCACCTAAGTCAAACTTGGTTTGACTGATTGGATTCCCTTAAACACCTGAAATTAACATAATTATCATTTATCATATATCATTAAACCCTAATTTTCTCATATAAATATTGAGATGTTTAAAACAGCAAAATCAGTCGATAAAAACCTCAAAATCGGATTCCTCATCGAAAATCCTTTTCAAAACATATTTTTCTATAATTTTCTGATAAACAGGCGATTTACTATGAATTTCTAAAGAATAAACCAATAGCAAATCGAGAAAAAGCCACGTGTAAATGTATATATCCCAATCCAGGAAAAAGGGCCCGCATCTGACTTGGCCCAATTAGGCTCAGCCAAATCGGCAATGGGACTTGCCTCAGCGATCAAAGAAAAGGGCTGTGAAAACCCAAAACTACCCTCGGGGGTGAAGATACGATAAAAAGGCTGACAAGGGTACCCAGGTCATTTCATGACCTGGATTGCTCCTCGCCTCCTCAACTCGAGCCATGGCTCTAGCAGCTAGCAGGGCAACTGGATGCCGATCCAGGATCATGGTACACCACCCCCTTAAGGGGAAACTGAGGTTTCCACTAACCTCCTGCCACACAGCCGAAGCCGACGATCTTTGGTACAGGTCCGGAGGTAGCCAGAGTGCTCTCGGGCCCAGGGAACAGAGAAACCGAGCGAGAAACAGGGGCGACGGTGGTAGTCCAAAGCCGGTAGATGCATGCTCGAAAAGGCGAGATGATGGTCGGAAGGAGTTCGTGGAGGGATGGCGGAGCCACATCCGGTGTTTCTGTGGTCGAAGAACCACTAGGGTGGCCAGGAGCTTGGGCGCCAGTGAGGGCCTTGCGGAGGTCCTATAGGGTACATGAGCTGAGGGTTTGGCGAGGTAAACCGATGATCGGGAAACATCAAGCAGGTGTGTAGGATGCTCACCGTAGAAGAAATCGAGCCGAGATGACTGGAGGAAGCCGGGCAAACTCAAGGTCGCCGGAAAATGAAGGTCGAGTAGGTTGGGGCTGCTGACGGAGCTGGGGGAGAAATTGAAGGCGTAGAAGTTGGAGGTGAGGGGCTACGAAACTTCTGGGATGGTTAGGAGGACCTGGGTGCGCTGAAGTAGCCGCCGTACTAGGGTGGTCGAGAGGCAGTGGGAGCCCTAGTTTGGGCATTTCTTGTATAGGTCAAGGGAGAGGGTGAGCGAGGGCTCACAGTGTTCAGATTGATCTCACTGTTTCATCGGTGAAAGAATCGGGAGGAATGGTGGCTTGTGGAGTGAGAACAAGGCGGGGGAGTCCATAGCCTGTGAAACAGCTCTGACCACAGGCTATGCGGAGGTAGATGACAACCCCAGCGCCATTGGATCATGATCCAACGGTTGCCGACACGTGCACAAAAATAAAACGGATGAATTACATGCGTAAGAGTGGAAATCAAATAAATGTGACAAATAACACATTGATTGGTATACCATAAACCATATAAAACGTATAATTAACATTTGGAGGGTCATTTGAAGTCCAAATGACCTCAAACTTCACCCATAGGTTAAAGAGGTGCATTAAAACACAATTGTTCAGTTAATTTGGTCTTTTAACCCACCATCATTCCTAATTAAACAAAATGCATTCAAATCTTGGGCAATTATATTCAAATCTTTCCCAATTTAATTGAGGGGTCAAACATGGGTCAAATGCATTCAAATTTTGACCATAGGTTCACTAGAGTGTCTAGAACATTCCAATAAGGTTGGATTTTATGCTTGTACTCGTTTGAGGCCTAAAATAACAAAAACCCTTATGTGTACTTAAATGACCATGATAAATGCAAATAAAGCCATTAATTCTTCAAATAAGAATTACAAAATATGAAAATGTGCACTCAACATTATTTCTTTTCAATTTACAATAGGGAGGCCATTAATTAAGAAATTAAACATGTAAATCACTAATAATCATATGAGAGAGAAAATTGGACATAAAACACTTATTCTCATTTTTCTTCAACAAAAAGGGCATAGATATACATGAAGACATATTCTTTAAATAAAACAAGTATAATAGAGCAATTTGGACATAATAAATGATTTTGCAAAACTAATCATGGAAAAATTGCATTTAAGTCCTCAACAATTATCTAATTAGGAAAAGAGCATGCAAGGAATAAAATAATTTGGAAAATTGCATAACAAGAGTGGGATGTTACATCACTTGTCATGAATCTACTCCTTAGTCATGTGTTTGTGTTCAACAAGGGCATGGTGCTACAAGAAGTTGGGCATGGTCCCCCACTAGTAGTGCACAAGCTCAAGAGGCATGCTAGATGAGGAAGTCAGGGCTAGAGACATGTCAGTAATAGGAGTATGTGATGGAGTTATATCTAGAGATGATGGTGGTGGAACATAATTGGTTGTAGTAGCATGGGCAACAGATGATGGGAAATGGGATTCCAAATTAAACTAATTATACGTGTTTGCAACAAATAAGTGGACTGGAAATAAGGCTGATATGGGGAATAAGGATGTGGACAAGTAAAGTTCATGAAAGAAATGATATGACTCGGATCATCATGCAACTGATATTGAACTTGTCTTTGGTAGTCTTTCTCATTTATCCATGTACCTTAAGAATTTTCTCATTGGATGCAAAAAATGAGGAATGAGGTATAGGTAAAGGCTATGAAGGTGGAGGTTCAAGTTGAGTGGGTGGGGGTGTACGGGTGGTGGAGAAGTGAGGTTGAGAACTAGAAGAAGATGCACCATGAATGAGCTTGGTATTGATGAGGTATTTCTCGCTAGAGATGATGCTAATTGGAGTATCTCACCTATAGGATGCATAATTTAACTCAAAAAACATATATTCTTAGTTATATTTTTATAGAGTCATATTAAATTTGGGTAGTGTTGATGAATGCCATGGTAAAATGGATATTATTGCACTAACAAATTCAATAGGAATAAAACTCCTAGATTTACCAAAACAAATGGACAACAATGCCACCCGTAAGTGGATGTCTTATTGCAGTATAGTTGAGGATAAAATCCTAAGGGACAACCTTATTAAGAAAATTGTTAGTTTTTATTCAATTAACTAAGACTAATATTTATGACCAATATTTTGATTGGGTTTTTATTAATCTACTTGCTAGAAGAAAAAAAATGTAAATAAATTGAATGGAAATTAAAGAACAGAATACATTGGGGTGGAATTGGGTTACACCGCCACTATCCAAATGTGTGCATTTCTTCAAATCATAAGTCATATGAATATCTAATTAGAGTTATAAAAATCTCCCCTTTCATAGTTAGAAACTTGCATGAATGGATATCATTGTAAGCTCAATGTCTTGATGCTTACATTTCATTTTTCTTCCCTGTCAGACGTTCTTGTCAGGTAATTGACCAAAACTATTTGATATTCAAATCTTAAATGTTGAAGTTCTCACAATTTATGATTACGATAAATAATGTAGAGTGGATGATCAATCCATAAAACATGCGCTAAATGATTGATAATGGATTAAATGAGTTCATACAAAAATTGGAACAAGAATGAAATTGCAAGAAATAGATAGTAAGATTAGTCCCCAAACCATAATAAGTAAACTAATATATCTAAATAGAGAGATTAATATAACATAAGAAATAAGAAGGTGCAATTATTTTCATTAAAGCAAGCAGGTGGCGGAATGACATGGTGCGTGATGGGAAATCTTCTTCCTTCTTCTTTCTCAGATATCGACCCTGAAATATAGGGACTAAGTAGGTGACAATACATCAATTTTGGATGGTGGATGGGGCTATCGTCAATGGTGAAATGGGTTGTTGCTTTCTATTTAGTGGTAGAAAGGATTTCAATGGATATGGAAAAGAACAATGGAGGAAGGAATAGCAACATGGCTGTCTTATTTCTCACTTAGTCAATCTTCCTTCCTTCTTGCAGAGGTCAAGGGAGAAAGTACCAAGGAGTATGACTCTTTTTCTTGGTGGTTGCTAAGTCTTATTTATACATTATGTGAATGGAGTCCAAGAGTCACATAATAAATGAGTGGGACCCAACTGGCTATTAAATGAAGTGATCGACCAAGATTGCTGACTGAGGTCAATCATGGGTTGGAGGTTGATAACTGCCTTGGTCTCAAAGGAGAAAGGACCAAGGCGATCCCAAGGGATAGATATCACAAGCAGTTTGACCTTTTTTCTTGCTGAATGCTAACTCTTATTTAAACTTTTTCTGAATGAGGTCTAATAGTCACGTAATAAATGAATCCCAACCTACTTTTAAATGAAGCGATTGACCATGATGGCTAACGGAGGTTGATAATTGTCTGGGTCCTAACTATAGAACTAAAAGTTGATTGATGTTGTGCAGTCAATCCTCAAGGAGGTTGATAATAGGAGGTCAATAATTGGAGCTTGATAGAAGGAACATGTCTATTGGTAGTGTTTTGGGATATGGTTTGGTGGAGGTCAATAACTTCCTTGGTCAGTTGAAGATGTGGACAACACATGTCAGATCACTAGTGAAGTTGGCCATCGACATGAAAGTGTGTCGGTTGATCAATGGATTCATGCACATAAGTCGATCAATGTTGTCTCCCTTAGTCAATAACTATTATTAACTGTTTCACTCAATAGCTTTAATTGGAACATGTGTTTATTCACTTCTCTTTGATTTCATAGGATGGATGTAGCAATTAATTAATGCATTTGCATTGTGATTATCTCTTTTGATCATTCTTATGATATTGCCTTGTTCTGATATCTTGGGTCAAGTGGGCCAGTCCATATTAGACTAGTCTGTTTGATGTTCTCGCATCCCTTGTGTTTTCTTTGTTATTCACTTTCTTTAATTGGTATAACGTTCAGAGATCTCAATTCCATGGCTACGTTGGTCACTTGACTTGATGTGACATAAGCATGCATGAGAGCCATGAGCTGTGCTTTGTTTCGGAAGGAGACATAAAAGTAAAGGGGATATATGTGTGCATGATAATGACAAGACAAGTTGATGATAAAAGAGAACAAAATGGCCATGTGACCATGTCGTCTTGAGATGACTAAACTTTTTAATGCATGAATTTTCTTTTACATTCAAAAATTCCAATTGTCTTGATAGTTTTAGTGTAATTTGGTATTGAGTAATGGATTTTCATGGGTCCATGTTTGATTAGGAAACCAACCTGGTCATTGTGTTAATCCCTTGCTTCAATGGACTTTTACTTTCTGTATTGATTGTTGTGTGTGAGGTAAAGAAGAATAATCTTGGAATTCAATTGCCATTTACTTTTCCAAATTTGTGACCTCTCATTATGGAAACTATTAATTACTTGCCTTGAAATAAGGTCAAAGAAATAACTTCATGGAACATAAATGAATGAAATTATTCTCTTGATAAATAAAGAAATGGCATGGATAGCTCTAATTTCCTTGTTGTTTTCTTGATTAAGTTTTGATTGACCGTCAATAAACCTTTGATATTGCAACACTCCATGAATAAAGGAAAATTAATGTTATAAATAAATCATTGTACTAACAATAAAAATGGTAGAAGTTGCATTTATATAGAGCAGCCCATAAATTGTCTAAAATGATAAGAAAATTTATTTATTAACAATTGTGGGAGTGGAAGTCTAATGAACTAAATTATGGTATGAAATGATAAATCAGAATGTAAAATTGGTCAAAAATGTTGTTATATTGGGATGAATATTCATTCATAAAACAATCTTAAACTTAAATGTTTCTTGTCCTCGAGTATCATAAAATTTGAAACACTCACCAAATTAACTCCGCCTATGTTTTCATTTTTTGTGTAAATGTAGCCAGTTCCAAGCCCGGGTAAAGGAGGAGGGTTGGTAGTAGGTTGACAGCCAGCCTATAAAAACTTTGTCACTCTTTCTATGACATGGATCCTTATAAGAATATCGTTGGAGCGTCCCTACCTAGCGACGCTGCATCAGCACCCGGGTGTAGTGATAAATATGCAAGGGGTTTCGACACAGCGACGCCCGATTGTGTTGAAGGATAAACAAGGGTTTCCAAATCTTGGACGGGTGTGGGTAAAGAAGCTAGTCCCGCTGCAACATCGCCCGGATGTAGTGAAAAATGTGCAAGGGTTTCCACATCTTGGACGGGTGTGGGTAAAGAAGCTAGTCCCGCCGCATCATTGCCCAGATGCAATGAAAAATGTGTAGGGGCAACATTTTCGACGAAGGCAAGTAAAGAAGCAAGTTCAACAAAAAAGGATTAGAGTTGGATCTTGGAATATTGGCTCTTTGATAGGGAAATCTTTGGAAATAGTGGATACCATGATGAGAAGAAAAGTCAATATAGCTTGCTTGTAGGAAACTAAGTGGATAGGGGAATGCTGTAGAGAGATTGGAGACGCAGGATACAAAATATGGTATATAGGTATTGATAAACATAGAAATGGCGTAGGTATTATCGTTGATAAGGTGTTGAAGGATGACGTCGTCAAGATTACAAGGATAGGTGATAGAATCATAGCTATTAAGGTTGTTCTTGGGGGAAATATTTTTAACATTATTAGCGCTTATGCCCCCCAAGTTAGCCTTAGCGAGGATGCGAAGAAGGATTTTTGGGATGACATGGATAAATTGATGCAAGGAATATCGATCGAGGAGAAGATTATTATTGGGAGTGATTTAAATGGCCATGTGGGGAGTGGTAATGCTGGATTTGAGAGAGTTCATGGTGGTTTTGGATATGGCAACAGGAACAGAGAAGGAGAGAGGATATTAGATTTTGCAGTTGCATATGATATGATTTTGGCAAACACCCATTTCAAGAAAAGAGAATCTCATAAGATTACTTTCAAGAGTGGGCACAAGTGTAGCCAAATTGATTACCTCCTTACAAGGCGGGTGGATTGTAACATATGCAAGGATTGTAAAGTGATTCCTGGCGAAGAACTCACGACCCAACATAGGTTGGTAGTTTTGGATTTTAACATGAAGATCAATAAAGGCAAACATAACAGAAACCAAGATAGCAGGATCAAGTGGTGGAATCTTAAAGGAGAAAAGAAATTGACTTTTCATGATAAACTCATCAAGGAGGTAACTTGGAACTTTGAGTCTGGTGTTAACACTATGTGGCATAACATGAGCTCCTGCATAACAAAAATTTCCAAAGAGGTTTTGGGGGAGTCTAAAGGTTGTGGACCTCCATAGAAGGAGACTTGGTGGTGGAATGATGAAGTACAAAAGGCTATTAAACTGAAAAGGGAGATCTATAGGAGCTTGCCCAAATCTGGAGATGATGCAACATTCCAAAGATACAAGCAAGCAAAGAAACAAGCTAAAAAGGTGGTTCGGGAGGCAAGGTCTAGATACTTTGATGATATGTATTAGAAGTTGGACACTAGAGAAGGGGAAAAAGATATATATAAAATGGCTCGTATAAGAGAAAGGAAAGGAAGAGACTTGAGTCAAGTAAAATGCATAAAGAATGAAGATGGTAGAGTATTGGTGAAGGACGATGATATCAAAAACCAGTGGAGAAATTACTTCCATAACCTTTTCAATGGAGATATTGCATATAATGTTAACGACTCGTGTGACATGAATACAAGAGATATCATCTACACACGATGAGTTTCACCATTTGAGTTCAAGAATGCTTTGAAAAAGATGAAAATGAGAAAGGCATGCAGACCAGACAATATTCCCATTGATGTATGGAAGAGTATGGGGGATGAGGGAGTTACATGGTTAACAAAATTCTTTAACAAGATCATGAAGACTAAGAAGATGACGGATGAGTGGAGAAATAGTATTATAGTCCCAATCTACAAGAACAAAGGTGACGTTCAGAGCTGTACAAACTATAGAGGTATCAAGTTGATGAGTCACACAATGAAGCTTTGGGAGAGGATTATTGAGCATAGGTTAAGATCTATAACGTAGGTATCAAACAACCAATTTGGTTTCATGCATGGAAGATCAACAACAGATGCTATTTTTCTGATAAGGAGGCTTATGGAGAAGTATAGACAAAGCAAAAGAGATCTTCATATGGTGTTTAACGATCTAGAGAAGGCTTATGATCGAGTACCCAGAGAAGTGTTATGGATGGTTTTGAAGAAAAGGGTGTGCCTATCCAATACATTGACTTGATCAAAGACATGTATGATAGCTCTACTGCAAGTGTCAAGACTCCTGGAGGAGAGACACCAACTTTTCCTATTATAGTTGGGGTACACCAAGGATCCACACTCAGCCCATATCTATTTGTTCTGGTTATGGATGAGTTAACAAATAATGTTCATGATGATATTCCTTGGTGTATGTTATTTGCTGATGATATTGTTTTGATTGACGAAACAAAAGATGGATTGAATGATAAAGTTGAATGTTGGAGAAAGACATTGGAATCAAATGGATTGATGATTAGTAGGAGCAAAACTGAGTATATGCATTGCAGTTTTAGCCAATCTCGCAGTGTGAATGATGGAGCTAAGTTGGACGGAGTAGATATACCAAAATGTGACAAATTTCGTTACTTAGGTTCTATTATTCAAATAGACAGGGATGTCCAAAATGATGTTTGTCGCCAGATCACTGCAGGATGGTTGAAATGGAGGAGTGCAACTAGAGTTTTATGCGATCAAAAGATCCCTCTCAGGTTAAAAAGTAAGTTTTATAGAACAACTATATGACCAGCCATGCTCTATGGGAGTGAATGTTTGGCGGTGAAGAAACAAGGTCTCAACAAGATGAATGTGACTGAAATGCTATGCTGAGATGGATGTGTGGGAAGACAAGAAAAGATCATTTGAGAAATGACTATATCAGGAATAAAGTGGGGGTGGCGAGCATTGAGGACAAGTTGCGTGAGGGACGTCTCAGATGGTACGGACATGTGCAACGCAGACCTACTAGTCGCCTATACGAAGCAATGATATTGAGACAAACACTATAAATAGAAGAAGAGGAAGACCTAAATTAACATGGGATGAGCTTATAAAGAAAGATTTTCAATCTCTACATCTCAATCAGAATATGGCCCATGATAGAGATGAATGGAAACGAAGGATCCATGTAGCTGACCCCAACATAGTTGGGATTGAGGCTTAGATGATGATGATGATGATGAACCAACGTGATTTCCTGATAACATCAATTTTCATACACTTTTCATGGATTTTTCATAAATAAAATCCTTTGACCTAATGATTAGATCTTCAATTTTTTTTTCATTTTTTCTTTAAACTACCAATTGTTTATTTTTAACTAAGTTTTGTTGAAATCTTTAGAAACTTAATGCACAATTCTCAAGATCGATGGCTTAGCCATTGGCATATAAGAGTGATCATTCACCCCACATTGACGATCGACAGATTTCCACTGATCATTGACCTATTAGTTCGATGTTTCAACCTTTTTATCAAAGATCAATGGATGGACCTATCGAGCTTCCACCTTTCGATTAAAAGGAATGATGGACTTCAAGTTGACAAAAGAAAATTTTGAGAGATTTACAAAATCTCATCGAGCATTAATCGTTGACATGACTCGTCAACCTTCAAGTCGATGGGGTTCCATCATTTTTAAACCATTGAATACAATCATCTACCCTGACCTCAACAAAATGATCATTGATGCTTATGTAGACGTATTAGGTGTCAACCTTCATATCGAAAGATCACCATGTTGATCTCACAAAGACTAATGACTCTCCAGATCGATGGAGATCCATAAGTCTATCAATCAACATCAAATATAAAGGTCGATAGAAGGTAGATGAAGAGTCCACTCCATACAGACCAATCCAGGATCGACAAAACACAACTCAAATACTATAAATAGGCTCCCAAGGCATCACTTCAACGCATCTGGGATTTTGGAGTCAACAAGTCAAAAGGTTGCCACCAAGTTCAGAATTTAAGTTTAGAGCCATTGACTAGTCTAGTATTATCGACCTAGTTGACCATCGACCTATGAACTTGAGATTCAACTACATACATCGACAGATCGACATATCTACTTGCTTCAAGTTTAAATCAAAGGGAAGAACAGAGGACATTGATCACTGGATATCGACCTCTGCATTAGATCAAACCTAAATATGGATAGATCGAGTGATCGATCTACCCTTGTATCAACTTCTTCCCTTTCTTTTTTTTACCATGACCTACCAAAGTTTTAATCTATTTATTTTTTGTGCCATGAGTGGATAAACTCCATAACTTGGGTTGGGAGTAGCCGTCAGGCCCTCCCAATTATGTAATTGTTCTTTCCTATGTTTGTTGCGTAAGTTCTTATAGTTTTGTTTCAATACTCTTATTTTAATTTGTCACATGTTGATTAGCTACCTTCTTGTGATGATTTATATGGATTTTTTTGAGAGAATGATTTCAATAAGATATGGAGTATTGATTAGTAAAGACACACGAGTGAGGAGTTACTATAACAAAAAGTCATATGGTTATACTTGATCTTTTGGTTATCATCTAGAGAGAGATACCTTCAATAAAAAAATCTACACAAATCTCGAGAGAAGGAAGCAATATATGTCTTTTATGGATATTTGTAAAATATGTCATGAACATATATAAATTGGAAAAGAAGGTTTTACATGGTTATGGTTGGCTTGATTGGTGAAACTAAATCCAAGTTGCACTTTTTATCATTTTGTAATTATTTATATTTATTTTGATTGTTCATAACTTAAATTTACTATTTAATTAGATGAATTTGTTCCTTTACCAAAACTTTAAAATTCACCTTTTGATTTAACTCAGCTAAGACAAGATCTCTCATTCTTATTTTGTTGTTCTCCTTGTCCCTCTTTTCAACCCCATACTACTACAATAGACTTCGTATTCAGTATTGGATGTATCTTGAAGTCAAGTATAAATTTGAAGTCTGATATCTTTGATGAAATAATCATATTTGCAGTTTTGATCCATGAAAAAGAGAAATCAACTTTGGTGACATTTTTGGGGAGAAGTTAAGGAATAACCTATAAAAACATGGGATCTACTTAGATTTAGTCTGTGTTTTTAAGTTTGACAACTGATTCACTGGCACTTTTTACATTTTCATGATTGCCCTTAAGTATCATTTATGTTTCCAATCTTGGACTTTGATTCATTTGAATTCTTTTTCAGGTATCCAACCTTCGTTGTTTTCAACACTAGAGTTTCATGGTGAATTTCTAGACATAGAGAAACTTTTTGATGATTTGGTGTCTGCTCTACCTTGTACTAGTAGTGCTCCAAAAAATTGTCCTTCACTTTGATCATTGGTTGTAGCTCGCACTAATGAAAACAAAGAAACTATCATCATACCTTGCATACCCATGGAAAATTTTGAGCCAAAACATGCCTTCCTCAACATAATTCAACATCAAACATTTGGGGGAAATTTCGTTGATGAGAATCTTTACCATCACATATATGCCTTCAAAAACCTTTGTGGTACACTTAAGATGAATAGGATCCCTCAAGATGTCATCTATATGAAAGGTTTTCATTCATCCCTAAGAGACAAGCCCTTGTCTTGGTACCTGTCTTAGAAAGAAATCGCCACGTGGCAACAATTATCTGAAGCTTTTGTGAAGAAATTCTTTCCTATTTAGAAGACTCTCAGACACCAGCACAAAATCACTAGCTTTAATAAGAAGGCCACCGATAACTTGTATGAGTCTTGGGAGAGATTTTAGCAATATTTGCAAGATTTCCCACATCACAGTTACTATTAAGGTTTCCTCATAACCACCTTTTATGAAGGCCTTACCTCCTTAGAAAGAACATCCATCAATGCGACAACAGGAAGTGATTTCATAAAACATGATGATGAAACCAATAAAGAGATCATTAACAATATGGCCACACCACAAGCAGGAAGGGACTATGACAAATATAATATCTCCATGACATCTATTGCAACGACCCTGCTTCCCGGTAACCCCCAATTGAGGGAGACCAAGAAGTTAGATGTGTTATCCCAAAACAGGATCAGTGGTTTTGCAAATAATAAAAAATAATTAATAAATTCTACTAAAGACTAAACTAAAAATTGGTATAAATTTTTTATTTTAACATACCTTCAAAATTAGGTAACTGGGACTTCTACCCAAAGTAGAATTCTATATACCTAAATAATCCTTTATAATTTTAACTTTAATCTTCACATGTGCCATTTTACTATTTGTCCGATTTCAGATGTTACCTAAAACACCGACAAACAATACGAAAGTCAGTATAATGAATTATACTGGTATGTGGGGGAACCAATAATATTGCATTTAATTGTCACAACATATTGCAAGCAATTATGATTTAACAAAACAAACTTTACATTTTAAACATGACTACTCAATCCCTACATACCCTAGCCTCTGTGCTATCCCTGCAGTAGATGTGGATACTACCTCTCATATGGTAGATCTCAACTAACCCCCATGATCCTACCTTACATGTAGATCAATACATAGGGTCATGGAGTCATATGCTCCTACCCAATGGTAGACCAACACATCGACTCACGATAACCTGATGATCCTACCTCACGAGTAGACCATGTACAAGGTCATCCATATCATTATCATCAAAGCTACAGAGGAGGACCAAGATCTGAGCTAGTCATGCATGTATAATTATGGTGATAGTTATAGTCACTTTATAGTTGCATGAAATAAAAGTCAATCAAGCAATTATTTCCAAGCAACTGATAAAATCTCAAAAATCTCTGTGAAACTAGAGGGAGTTAGCCATAAGCGTAACAACATACCAATTTTGGAGATCTCAAAGAAACAATATATCCAAATCCAACTTAGATGTCCAAACAAGCAAGACAAGCAACCAATCAAGCAATCTTGATCTTGAAAATATGTGTAACACCTACTTGTTACCATCACATCCCAAAACAACTCCTTATTGACTTGGGACACCTTTCTAAGGTTGTTGATCTGAATTAGGGTTCCATTAGGATTCTATTGATCTATTTACCACTTCCCTCTTTTATATCCTCAAAACCCTAAAATAGTAGTTCTATGTTCAAAACCCTAATTATTCACTTATTTGTATTAAAACCCACTGTTCATCAATTTGACCTTAGAATTAGTTTAATACCATTTTTATACAAAGAATCTCAAAATATACTTCATTAAAACCCATTAACACTTAGATTAGGGTTTCTAAGCCCATTAATGCATATTCATGTACATGGAATCCTAAATTAAGCCAATTATGCATAAAGATCATCTTTTTAGATCTAAATCTTCCTTTTATTAACAATAGGTTAATATTAGCTTAGATTATTCAAAGAATATTATCAAATCCACTAATTATCAAAACTTAGGGTTTTCCATTAATAACACCATTAAAGGTGATATATTTAAGTACTTTTTGAATTGCAAATAGAATTAGGCTTCAATAATATGTTTAATGGATTCCTTGCATTCTCCTAATCAATTATCATATATATTGTCTCCATCTAATTTACCAATTATTAGATACAAATTTCATGAGATAATTACCTTTTGGCCAATGGCGGCTTGACACATCATTGAAAATTATTTTCTAAATTCCATAGTTGGGCCAACTTTTTAAATGGTGAAAGACCATCGTGCCCCTCCCTCTTGAACGCGCGCCAAGGGGCAAAGAAGTCAATTGACTCGAAGTCATCTTCTTCCTCATGTGGTGCCTAGTTCGTCTCCCTAACAGACTTTCGGTAATCAAACAACCCATTGACTTTGTGCCTCTCTACAGCAGAGCGTCAGGTGAGGGTGAGAATGCCTCTGCCGGGCTTCACCGGACGCCATGGCATCTCTCAAGATCGCCGGAGATAGCTCATAGGGGGACGAAAATAGGTTGTCCCATGTCCGTGTATAGAGAGGAGGAAAAACAACGGAGTATAGTTCGTTCCCAGGAATTGGAGGTAGGGAGAGGTCCATGTCGAGCGCGGAGTCACCGCCTACACCTTCAACTCCTCAAACAGGGTCTAGGAACCCTTAAATAGACACTTCCCAATAGGATTGGTTGTCCATGGAGAGAACTTCTGCGCCAACTTGGGGAAAACCCAATCCCTTACATAAACATTTGAAATAGGGGGTCTTTCAGTTCAGATTGGACTCCCGAAACTAAAGGAGCACTTCCCAGACTTGCACATTGATTGTTTGTAGAGGAAAACAATCGGGAAATTCCACATACTATTCCTCCTTTCCTGGTCTGAATCAAAGTGCAACCACCGTTGGATCCTAGATCCATCCATGTGCCAAGAACATTTTTTTTCTGATTTTATTGGAAAATTGTGACATTTAAATCAATCCTCTTCACTTTAGGAAATATTACAAAATCATATGTCCTAAAACGATTATCCGTTTGATCAAATTTTAAGAGAAAATCTATAATGACATAAAATACTTGTGTGTCAAGTTTGGGACTTAAACTTGAAAGTATGCAAGACTTTTCTTCATAAGCAAGTTATCACTTGTTAAGGAATATTTTATGCATATTTTCTCTCTCCTATTCTTTTATATTTTTTATTTGGATTTATTTTACCATTAGAAACCATGTGGACTCAAAAATCTCATCCATGATGAGTCAATCACACATATTTCCCATATTTCTCATATTATCTCAAATTTCCTTCATAATAATGCATTATTTGATTTCTTCTTTTTCTTTTAAACATATTGGACTCATTAACATATCATTATCCATGAAATCACGTGCAAAAATGAAATATTGCAAAGGGAATCCATTCAATACATATAATTAATACAATTCCCATAATCATACATTTATTGGGGAAATTGCATTTCCAGCCATATGAACCCAATAATTGGGGTTGCAACATCCTTCCCCTCTTATAGGAATTTTGCCCTCAACATTCCACCAAACATACAAACAATTCAGGATTAGACTTTTCCATGTCCATCATTGGCTCCGATGTGGCTTCATCCTCTCCATGGTGCTTCCAAAGAACCTTATCATCTTCTATCCTTTACTCTTGAGCTCTCTCTCTCACCTTGGTATCTCATACCCTCATAGGTGACTCAGGGTAAATCAGCCTCTCTTGGAGTTCAATAGGTTTAGTGCAAAACACATGGCTCGGGTACCTCACATAGTTCTCTAGATCAGACACATGGAACACATCATACATCATATTATCCTGGGGGGTAAGGCTAAACATAAGCATATCCACAATCCATCTCAAATGGACCCATGTATCAGGGACTCAACTTCCTTAGCTATAGCTCAAAGGGGTTGGGTTTTCATAACACTTGTTCACCCACAATGAAGTGCATGTCAATCTACTTTGCATAAGCTAACGACTTATGTTGATCCTGGGCTTTCTCAAGCATTGCTCGATCAAAGCGAGTTCATCTGCATACACTGTGGTTTCTCTGACCTTCACAAGGTCCTCTCACCGACATCATCCAAGTGAAGCGGTGACCGACACAACCTCCCTTACATAGCTTCATACATCTCGACACTGGCTATGGTGGTTATCATTTCCAGAAAACTCTTCTAGGGGCAGGAACTGCTCCCATGTATCACCCTTAACGAGCACACATACTCTCGTCAGACCCTCGAAAGTCTGGATCATACTCTCTTGATTATCCATTAGTCAGGGGTGATATGATTCACTAAACTTCAATCTAGCATTGAGTTCTTCATGTACCTACTTCCACCGCATGGAAGTGAACTTGAGGTCATGCTCAAGATATTAAACTCAGATCACGGTGTAGTTGAACTATCTCTGTCTCATATATATATTTCAACCAGATCTGTCACAGTGACAGTGCTCTCTCTCTTAGGAAATGGATTAGGTCAACTTGGTAAGGCGATCTACCATAACCCATATTGCATCATGACCACTCTTGGTCCAGGGGATACCCACCACACTGTCCATGGTGATCTACTCCCACTCCCTCTCTCGGACTCCTCATTCTATAGCAACTCACTGGGTTACTGGTGTTCGACCTTCACTCTTTGGCATGTATAGAAACTAGCTACATGCCACTCTATATCCTTCTTATAGGTACCATTACAAACCTTAACCATATTGGTATTACCATGATGTACGACGTACTTAAAATCATGAGATTCTTGCATGACCTGATTTCTCAAGGTTGACTCCTAAGAAACCCTAAAACACTCTAGTAGCGTGTTTCACCACCTTCTTCTCCTGAGAGTTGTATCTGAGGTTCTTATAACAGTCCTTTTATCTCATCAAGCTCTAGCCTGGCTAACGGAACAACCACCAACTTGACCAATGGGTCTGGTTGTATTTGAATGTTAGCCACATAGGTCTAGTCCTCTAATGGTCATAGGGTTCACCTAGCAACCTCTTTCAGCTCTCTCTATTATCCAAATAAGACAGTTGTATACCTAAGTTGTTTTCAACTGAGAGGATCTCATTAGTGCATTAGCTTCCTTACGTGCTAGGAGATGGTGAAGACATAAACCTTCATGTACTCCACTCATCATCCTTGTCTCGAGTTTAGGTCTAACTAAGTCAAGAAAACTTTGATCTTATCATCTTGGTTATCAAACCCTAACTTATAACTCATAGATTATGATCTACTCTGGATAGGTACGTTCTCATATTACCTTTTTTTCTTATGCTCTCAAATCACCTATCCAATATTCTAAAAGGTTGTGGTACTTCCTCTATCCTCATCATTATAGAAGGGTTTCAACTTATATCACCTCTATCTAAGTATATGGCATGCATTTTGTCCTGTCTCTCACACCCATAATGAGATGAAATAAGCATTTGGCTGCAGTCCAAATACAGAGTTCATTCCATTCCAAGAGTAGAGATGGTGCATCACACATCGCCATCACTTTCCCATCTAAGTTTAAACATACTTCACATGACTCCTCACCATGAACATATCAATTCTATGTTTACACCCTTGGAAAGGTTGTTCCCAAGCACATTTGGGTCTTAACATTACCCTTATGTTCAACCCTTAGTCATTACCTCAAGCTATCTAGGGTACCAGTACTTTTGGTGTGATCTGACCCTTATGAATCTAGGGGGTGCCTATCACATTTACTCCTTAGGCCCCATGAACTCATGAAGGGGGACAACCTCATAACCCATGGTCCTCGGGTAAAGGTAGTTGTTACCTCCCGACCCTCTGGTATTGTGCATCTAGGGAACGAACAACTACTTCCATCGGTCTTATCCCTTCTTGACCTTTGTATTGACTTGGCATTCCATCATAGCACATATCAAACTTGAATCCTCACCCATATATATATCATCTATTTGGCACTCATGGTAAAACTTATATTCCTTTCATGAGAATCATGGCGACCTACCTATCTCACTCTGGCCCCATACATGTTACCTCCATGGCAACATTTCCACATGCCCCTCAGAGATGGTCACACATGGGTCCAAGATTCATGCTCACATGATGTGCTCTTACCCTTAGCTCATCAATCTCTTATAAGTGACCTCCTTAGGTCACCACGAACCTAAACAAAAGCTGGTACTCACCCTATAGAAGGGTCCCTCCCCAGGATGGGAGAAAACTATCTCTTGATAGTAACAAAGGTCACAAACGTCCTTACTTCCATGGTTTACACCATCATGTGCATGCTTATCCCTATCATGCTACTTATACATGTGGCTAGAAAGAAGACAACCTACTAATCCATCCTAAGTTCCTTGGTATGTCATACTTTCTCCTTATCCTCAACATATCAATATCATACATGCATATGTCATCAACCTATGTGAGTGGTTCATCAAACATATATCTCATTTCTAGTGGGGTTTCCTTTACTCTAAAACATGGAGGGTGCCACGCTCAATTTTCATGAACTCATACAGCCTCATGAGTATCATGTGTACCAGGTACTACTACTTCCCCTCTTAGGTCTAGGAACCCCAGGTTCACCTCTTATGTATCAGTTGTCTAACTGCATGCTCATTTGATCCACCATGAACCAAACACATACCAGATACGGCATAAACATCCTAACACCCTTTCATGTGAAACCAGGACAACCAACTGGGTGTGAGGCCTCATAACTTGTTACCATACCTTTTCAGGGTCTAAGGAACTCTCTTTCCTATACCTAAAAGGTAGGCAACTATAACATATGTACATTGGTTCAAGAAGCCTCTTTCTATTTCTAGGGTTTGTTTCTTCTAAAGGCAACCAAGGTATGACAAGCCTCTAAGGATCATGCATGAGGCAAAAACATACATCAACTTAGGGTCATCCATTCTAGGGCATATGATACCCAACTTCTCATATTTCCTCATGTCTTGGAGTCAAGGTCTCCAACCTTCCTCATCGGGTCACGCTCTCTCTCTCTAGAGATAAACCAACAACAAGAACTACCACTGCAGGTTCTCTCTTAGAAGATGGGTCAAGCTCTTAAGGACACATGTCTATCCCTACTTGGGTGGCTGATAACCTCCTATTTTAGTCGATTATCTTAGTCTTTTTCTTTAGTTTTCCATACTCTTTTTACGTTTAAACTACACATAATCCCAATTTTACCCTTTTTTTGTAAATACACCATCATACTAACTTTTTCCTTTTATATATGCAGAAAAAGCACAATAAAATCATAAAAGAATAACTTAGCCTCAAGACCGAGTGGATTCAAACGGTCCCAAGACCGCATGAAGCCAACCGATCCCGAGACCGCATGGAGTCAAATGGTCCCAAGACCGCATGAAGCCAACCGGTCCCAAGACCGCATGAAGCCAAACGGTCCCAAGACCGCATGAAGCCAACCGGTCCCGAGACCGCATGGAGCTCAAACAGTCTCAAGACCGCATGAAGCCAAACGGTCCCGAGACCGCATGGAGTTCATACAGTCTCAAGACCGTTTGAAGCCAAACGGTCTCACGGTCCAAACGGTCTTGAGGCCCCAAACGGTCTTGAGGTCCAAACGGTCTCCAAACCGTTTGGACTTCACTCAAGGCCTATAAATAAGACCCCAAGGGTCCTCCATTGGGATCTCAGACGTCCAAAGGCTGCCCCAATCGTTCCAGAGCTCCTGCCACTTCCATCCTCTGCCCTGGGGCTGTCGGTCTGAGGTCCATACTCCATCCTGAAGCTGCTTTCTTCTTCTTCATCAAGAAGGTGGGAAGGGGAGACCTCCTCATCGTGCAATCTACGAAGACTGGTGGATCGTTTCTCTCTCTCTCCAAGGGGTTGACCTTCTTCCATCCTTTGTGGGGATGATGCTCTCTCTCTCTCTCTTCTCGCCTCCTTCTTGGTCTTAGTCATGAGAGAGTAGTCTTCTTCACTAGGGTGCGGGGAGTAGCCCCGCTACCCATACTTTCATATCATGTAAAATGTAATCCTTAGGTTGTAATGTACAGTTCTTATCTTTGTCGGTTCAACATCAAACGATTAATGAATACTTGTTGCTTGATCTCCAACTTGTGTTATATTTTATCTTTTAGTATGAATTGTCTACGTTTGTACTATTAGATTCGAAACTTGTTTGCATGTTGGTTCTTGATACATGTATCCACCATGTATCTGTTTCGGTATCTAGAAGTGTATCTCAAGAAGTGGAGTAAACTCACTATCATCCGTTGCACTTTCATACTATGAAATGGAATCAGTTGACGTATGGAAGTGCAACCTTGGTAAGTCGAGGAACACACTTTGCGAGGGGAATGATGTAAAGTAATGTGACCATTTGATCGGGAATGGATGGCGTTGCAACATTCCCGCGCCTCTCGTAGCTAGGTTATCCGAAAGGAGACTAGGTCTACAAGGATACTAACTGACCGAACTCTTTTTGCAGGTTAAGTTTTGCTTTGCATGTGTTGATCGATGTGTAGTGGCGGTGAAAAACCGATCACACCCTAGTGATCTTTATCATAGTTTAACTCTTAGATTTACTTGCTTTCTTTACTTTCCATGTTCTTAGTTTAAAACCATCAAAATCCAACTTTCGATATAAGTGCCAACTAGTAAGTAGCTAAGTGAAGTTCTATACGTTTTTCATCTTGTTGCTTGCAACAAGACCGTTGTCTTTTGGGTTCGATCCTAAATCTGTACTATGATAAGGCTTCCATACTCTTATGGGGTTGGAGTGTTTATCTAAGCACCAGTTCTAGGTAAACCTAGAGAGAACATCAACTCCCTAGGGTTTTTCGTGCATCTTTGGGACTCCCATTGGAAGAGTGATCTTTTAGTGTAAGTCCCAGCTCCATCAAAAAATGGCACCGTTGCCGGGGACAACGGAACGTTGTTATTTCACTTAGTACCTTTCTAGTTGGTTAGGTTTTTACACTTTCTTTTTGAATCATAACTCTATATCTTCTTGAAACTTTCATATTTTCACTATTATCTAAAGGAGTTCTCTTTTCTCTACTCAGGTAGAACACGTGCATGCAATCACCGCATAGTCGCAGATTCTCCCCTGATCCAGAGTTTGACTCCGAGGTAGAGAGAAGTTTCCACCGCCGAATCCGTCTCAATCACCAACGCGCTAGACAAATGGCTGACGAACAACATCATCGCCGCACAACGGGCACAACTTATCGCAGACACCCGTGCCCAAATACAAGCGGAAATACGAGCAGAAGAGCAAGCCCGCATAAGAGCGGAAACCGAGGCAGCAACCCAAGCTGCTCAGCTCGAGTTATGAAACAAGCAACTAAGGGACTATGCTATCCCGAAGAACTACGAGGATAACCACCCGGTCCGGCCTCCGATCATCAACATCCCAAACTTTGAGATCCGGACCCAGTGGATCCAAATTATGCAAGGAATCTCCTTCTCTGGAGGTTCAGGAGATGATTGCATGGACCATTTGAAAAGGTTTAAGGCATTATGCCGCCTGGTCCCGCAAGCTGGTATCGCTTTCGATGCGATAATGCTCCACCTGTTCCATTTCACCTTATCTGTAAGGGCCTTGAGTTGGTACAACTCATTGGACAGAGAACCCATAATAACCACTTGGGCCCCTCTAGAGGAAAAATTCTTGGAGAAGTTCTTTCCACCCTCGCTGACCTATGAAATCAGAGGGCAAATCAATCATTTCTCCCAGCTACTTGGAGAAACCCTCGCTGAGGCATGGGAAAGATTTAAGGAACTTCTGCGCAAATGCCCCCATCATGGAATTTCACAGAATCAACTGATAGAAACTTTTTACCGGGGAGTAAGCGATGATATTAAACAGTTCCTAGATTCCTCGTCTGGAGGAAATTTCACGAGGAAGAACTATGAGGATGCTTAGAAGATTGTTACTTTAGGAGCTGAAAACCAGTCCAACTGGGGACGGTCAGTTGGAAAAGGTGTTCTTAAAGTTTTCAAAGTTGAGGAATCCATAGAAATGAAGTTAATAGCCGAGGCCTTGAAAACAATTGTTCATAAACAGCAAGCCCTCGAGACAACTCTAGGGGAAATTGATAAGAAGAAAACTCTGCTGGTTCATCAAGTCAAAGCCGTCACAGGATCCTGTGAGGCTTGTCATGCTTCGGACCATCCGACTCTCTCCTGCAGAATGTTGTACAATGCGATGATGGATCTGCATCCACTACCACAACCATATGAGTCTATTACTAATCAAGCTGAAGATCAGATTCCGGAGCAAGTCAACTCCATCCACACTATTCCCGGACAAGTTTAATATAATCCCAGCCAACCAAGGAACCATCCTGGGTTTCAGTACGGGAATCCTTCTGGAACTGCGAATCCGCAACATCAGATATAAGGGGGATCTGATAGTAGGCCGCCTCCTGGGTTCTCAAACAATTTTAACCAAAATCAAGGGAACCCAAGGAACAATTTCCCTAGGGCTAACTACCCTAGAAACCAATCAGCCTACTATCAGTACACTCATCCCCTACTCCATCCACAGTTGCATACTCAACAGCCTCAACAATAAAGCCTTCAGAAAAATGCTACTGCACAGCCGGAAGATGAGATATCTTTGATAAGGCAGCTGCTACAATCGCAACAAACCATGCTGGCTAACCAACATGCCCAACAGAAGGCAGTTGAAGCACAGCTTGCTCAGATTGCTGCACAATTGAAGCCCCCAGTAGGTATGCTTGTCGGGCAGCCTCAACCAAATTCTAAGCATGGGCAAAACAAACACGAACAGCTGAATGTCGTCACCACAAGGTCGGGACGCATTCTTCCTGAGCCTACCAAGATCACCCTGGATGATGATGAAATGCCCACTCTTATGACAAAAGAGATCTCGCAACAAGGGATTGAGAAATCCCCCGAAGGCACAAAGGACATAAACAAAGAACAGGTGTCCGCAGAACCCGAGGTCCCGCAATTTAAACCAAGGATTCCATATCCAGGCAGACTGCAAGAAACAAAAATGGATGCCAGGTTTTAGAAATTCAAAGAAGCAATGAAGAAACTGTACATCGACATACCACTCCTTGACGCTTTGTCCGAAGTACCAGCATGGGCGAAGTATCTCAAAACTTTACTATCACGAAAGTATATCACCAAGGAGCAGGAGACTGTCAAGCTTGCTCAAACCACTTCTGACATCATCTTGAACAAATACCCAAAAAGAAGAAGGACCCAGGTTCCTTCAGAATCCAATGTTGCATTGGAAACACATCTGCAAAGAAAGGATTAGCTGACCTTGGGGCCAGTATATCCATTATGCCCTACTCTATGTGCCAACGCCTCAGTTTCACCGACTTGCTGCCTACGGCAATGACTATTCAACTAGCTGACTCCACAATAATTGCACCATTGGGAATCATTGAAGATATCCCAGTAAGGATAGGAAAGGATGCCTACGTTCCGTGTGATTTTGTTATCATGGATATTAAAGAAGACTTCAGGTATCCGATCGTTTTCGGCAGGCCTTTCCTAGCTACCGCCAAAGCGCTAATCGACGTCGAAGCTGGAACCATCATTCTTAGGCTCGGGAAAGAAGAAATTCAATTCCGCGTCCTTGATAGTATGAAAGGCCCTAACATCCAAGAAGAAGTCTTTCTTTTGGACGCAATTCAACAAATGTCGCAATTAGAAATCTCCGAGCCAATTGACGAACTTGAGAATGCTCTTATCAATCCGGAAGTTGAATTTTCTGCAAATGAACTAGTCCAGCAATGCCTCCAATACCTAGAAAAGATATAAGAAGCGCCAAAAGCAACTTCTGAAGAACTTAAAGCCATCACTACCATAGAAGCAGCAGAACCACCAAAAACCCCTGAATTAAAGACTTTACCCATAGGGCTTAAATATGTTTTCCTAGATGAGGAAGAGCTATGCCCGGTCATTATCAGCTCCACCCTTACCAAAGACCAAGAAGTCAAACTTCTGGATAAACTAAGGAAGCATAAAAAGATCATTGGATATAAAATAACTGACCTCACAGGCATAAACCCGACTCTGTGTATGCACAAGCTTCCTATGGTTGAAGAATTTAAACCCTCTCGTGAACATCAAAGAAAACTGAACCCAAACTTGAAAGAGGTAGTTCGTCTGGAAGTCCTTAAACTACTCAAAGCAGGCATGATCTATCCTATCTCTGACTCTCAGTGGGTCAGTCCGGTTCAGGTTGTTCCAAAGAAAGGGGGCACTACTGTAGTAATCAACGATAAAAATGAGCTAGTGCCTACCAGGACTGTAACAGGGTGGCGAATGTGCATTGATTATAGGAAGTTGAATAAAGCTACAAGGAAAGACCACTACCCTCTGCCTTTCCTTGATGAAGTCCTGGAACACCTGGCCCACCAAAAGTATTTCTGTTATCTCGATGGTTACTCCGGGTTTTACCAAATACCCATACACCTGGAGGACCAAGAAAAAACCACCTTCACTTGTCCCTTTGGGACATATGCATTCAGAAGAATGCCGTTCGGGCTATGTAACGCTCCTGCCACTTTCCAACGCTGCATGTCTGCTATCTTCTCCGGGTTAACTGAATCTGTTATGGAAGTCTTTATGGATGATTTCTCTGTTTACGGAGACTCCTTCGACAACTGTCTAATCAATCTTGAACGAGTTCTACAACACTGCGAGGAAACGAACCTTATCTTGAACTGGGAAAAATGCCATTTCATGGTAACAGAAGGTGTCGTCCTCGGACATAGGGTAAGTGATAGGGGAATCGAGGTTGACAAAGCAAAGATCGATGTTATCTCAAAGCTGTCACCTCCGAAGGACATAAGGGGAGTTCGAGCTTTCCTGGGTCATGCAGGGTTTTACAGAAGATTCATCAAAGACTTCTCGAAAATAGCTAAACCCATGACCCAACTCCTGACCAAAGATGCTGAGTTCATTTTCGACCAAGAATGTATGCAAAGCTTCTCCACCCTCAAAGAGGCATTAATCTCCGCACCTATTCTAAGGGCTCCAGACTGGTCGCAACCCTTCGAAATTATGTGCGACGCAAGTGATTATGCCATAGGGGCTGTTTTAGGACAACAGATCGATAAGAAACCCTATGTCATCTACTACGCATCCAAAATGCTAGACGAAGCACAGAAAAACTACATCACCACAGAAAAGGAGTTTCTGTCTATCATCTATGCGTTCGAAAAATTCCGCTCCTACCTGATTGGCTCTAAAGTCATCGTCTACACTGACCATTCTGCTATCCGATACCTGATCCAGAAACAGGACGCCAAACCCAGGCTTATTCGTTGGGTATTAATGCTTCAAGAATTCGACCTGGAGATCAAAGATAAAAGTGGCATGGAGAATGTTGTGGCCGATCATCTCAGCAGGATCAAGGTTGAAGAAAAAGATAAAATCCCTATCAGGGATTCTCTTCCTGATGATCAGCTTATGAAGGCCACTCATAGTTTTCCTTGGTATGCTGATATCGTTAATTATCTGGCCACAGGGATCATCCACCCGTCTGCTTCATATCAGGATAAAAGGAAGTTCCTTCACGACATAAAACGTTATCATTGGGACGAACCCTACTTATTCCACCTCTGTGCCGACGGACTTTTTCGTCGGTGCCTACCAAAAGAAGAAATAACCCCGGTCTTAGAACATTGCCATTCCAGACCCACGGGGGGCATATGAGTGCCAAGAAAACCGCCATAAAAGTTTTACAATCTGGTTTCTTTTGGCCCACCATATCAAAAGACTCGTATGATTTCGTGAAAGCCTGCGTCAAATGCCAGCTTTCGGGTAACATATCAGAAAGGGATGAAATGCCCCTCACTATGTGGCAGGAAATTGAGCTGTTTGATGTGTGGGGGGTAGACTACATGGGACCTTTCCCTTCATCATATGGTTTCTCTTACATTCTGGTCCTAGTAGATTATGTCTCAAAGTGGGTCGAAGTTGTACCCACCGTATCCAGCGACTCCAAACCTGTTATCAAATTGTTCAAAGATACTATTTTTCCAAGGTTTGGAGTTCCAAGAACAGTCATATCATATGGCGGGACCCATTTCCTGGAACGAAGTTTCAAAGCGTTACTGAGAAAATATGGAGTCCATCACAAGGTCACCACACCTTACCACCCACAAACTAGCGGCCAGGTAGAAGTATCCAATAGACAGTTAAAGGCGATTCTTGAAAAAACGGTGAATAAAAACTGCACTGATTGGTCCACCAAACTTCCCGATGCTCTCTGGGCATACCGAACTGCTTACAAAACACCAATTGGAACAACTCCGTTCCGTTTGGTGTACGGGAAGTCATGTCATCTTCCAGTCGAGCTGGAACATAAAGCTTGGTGGGCCATCAAGCAACTAAACTTAGATCTTAAAAATGTAGGGGAGAACAGACAACTCCAGCTACAGGAGTTAGAAGAGCTCCGAATGACAGCATATCACAGTGCCAGAATCTATAAAGAGCAAACAAAAATGTGGCACGATGGACATCTTAAGAGAAAAGATATCACCGTTGGCGACAAAGTTCTCCTATTCAACTCAAATCTCAAATTATTCCCCGGAAAACTTAGAAAAAAATGGTCCGGACCCTTCACTATAAAACATATCTACCCAACTGGAGCCGCCATTATTATCGACAACAACGGAGGAGAACGGACGGTCAACGGGCACCGTTTAAAAAGATATTACACTCAGGAAGTCAAAATGCATCGACAAACCATCGACATCAGAGATGCTACACCAACAACATAACAACCTTACAGCTTCATCGAGCCTGCGACGTTAAACCAAGACGCTACTTGGGAGGCAACCCATGACTCCACGAACTAGTTTAGCCGCTGCCCTTGTCCTAATTACCTCTCACTCTATCACTTTGACACTCTGAGGACAGAGTGAGTGATAAGTTGGGGGGGGGGGTACATTAGACAAGGGCAAGGTATCCTCTTTTTCTAAAAACCCTCTTTCTTTCTTCCCTTTTTGGATAAAGTCACATCAACTAACTCTAGAATCATGTTAATCCCTACAAGTAAATAGCACTTAGACATCGAACGGCGATTTATCATTTTCCATCCACTATTGATTCCATGTTTTTGCTTCGATTCTTTATCTGACTCTCCATAGGTCAAAATCAAGGCAGATATAAGCCAAGATCTTGAGGATGAGAGGGAAATCAGGCAACTTCCAAATCAAGAAAGTTCTGCAAGAGGACCACAAACCAAATAAGTGCACATTGAAAAACTCTAAGAACAGCTTTCCTCTCTTCAAAATAAAAGAGGCTTGGCCGCCCAAAATAAATCCTCAAAAATCCCAAAACCCAAGCCTGTGAGTTATTGAATAAAAGCCAGAGAGACGAATAAAATCATGAGAGTTGTGCCACGCATAAGGATCTATATAAAGAACTGACGAAGGTCTCACCCGGCCGGCACATTCAGCTGCCCTCATAAAGGCAGATGTGTCATGCCCAGTAGTGAGATTCTAAAAAGCATAGACAGCCCCTCCCCCACTTGAAGGGGGAGCTACACTTCAAAGCCTTTAGCCAACCCTCATACCCTCTCTAGATTCCAGTAGGTTTTTCAGAGAGGTATAAAGCTGATTAGAGTCAACAACATGCACAAAATAAAGGTGGTCCCAATGCAAACTTTGAGATACGGAAAGGAACCTGAGATCTAAGCAGCTCTCGAAATCCGAAAGAGTCAAGGCATGCAATAAGACTTGATATGACCCCAGGGGAACTCAGGTCAAGAATTGAAGCAAGAGTATGGAAATCCTAAATAAGATCACCTCGCCATTACATGTCTCAGCTCTATCTAACTTGAGGACAAGCTAGACTCTAAGTTAGGGGGGGTGATAACCTCCTATTTTAGTCGATTATCTTAGTCTTTTTCTTTAGTTTTCCATACTCTTTTTACGTTTAAACTACACATAATCCCAATTTTACCCTTTTTTTGTAAATACACCATCAGACTAACTTTTTCCTTTTATATATGCAGAAAAAGCACAAAAAAATCATAAAAGAATAACTCAGCCTCAAGACCGAGTGGATTTAAACGGTCCCAAGACCACATGAAGCCAACCGGTCCCGAGACCGCATGGAGTCAAACGGTCCCAAGACCGCATGAAGCCAACCGGTCCCGAGACTGCATGGAGTCAAGCGGTCCCAAGATCGCATGAAGCCAACCGGTCCCGAGACCGCATGAAGCCAACCGGTCCCGAGACCGCATGGAGTTCAAACGGTCTCAAGACTGTTGGTATGTATGCCCTGAGAGCCAATCATGGGATGATTGGTGGGATACATTAAGATTGATTTGATAAAAATCAAAGGCAAGCTTCCAATTCTTTCTGGTTCAGTCATATGAGATAGTGATAGAACAGATTGAATGTCTAGAGAATGACAGTACTCAATGACGTATGCTTTCAGGTTAAGGACCTGAACGATGAGATCATACAGATGCTAAGAGTTTGTACATTTTTGTTATGTCCCTAGTCGGATGTCATTGTGGAAGGTAGATAGACAGCAATGACACACAAGACTAGATTTTGGTGTTGGTTGATGACAGAATCTCATTAGTCATGATATAGAGATATCAAACCAAACACATAGGTACTTGTTAGAGAACAAGTGTACCGGACAGACCCACCGTGAGTTTGACACATGGAACCATAAGATGGTAGTCACAGTCAGTACTCACAGTGATGGTGGTGAATGTGATTCTTAGACCTGAAATCACTGCACTCAACACATGTCGTTGGGCACACTTTGACATCATCAAACGCAGTCCTGAAACATGGGTTGTTATAAAGGTGATGATTGGGTGGCTTTGACACATGGGGCTTTTGAGGGGTGAGTGATAGATATGGGATTTGTCCCTCCTGAGGGAGTTTGATATCCAAGGCCACTTGATGAGTAGGATTGAGATAGGCATGCGCACGCATGTGTGAATCAGTATGTGATATTGATGTCATACATATCTCCTTCAATCTACTCTGAGATCAAGAAAGTGAATGAACGTTGACAGGATGATTGTTCCATGCCTTGAGTTCATTCGGGATATCAGTGACAAAGGAATTATACATTCACTGTAACACCATTCACAGTTTGTAGGATGAAAGTTGTTCTCCAACTTTCTACTTTCACTTGGGTAGCACTGATGTGTGACTAGGCACCGCTCTTTGCTTGTGAAGTCATAAGTGTTATGGACTTTCACTGCCAACGTAAAATGGACCTGCAGGGTCACACACATAGGATTTAACCTGGAAGAGGAGTTTTGTCCACAAGCAACGTTTAGATTTATTACTAAAGGAGTTTAGTAGTTCAATTAAACACTCAATCAGTTGATAGCTCAATATCATATGGTTCAAGGTGTTGGACGCATTGATTGGAGTATCGGATTGATTGAAATCGCATTTGACTGATTCTGCACAACCTGCACTCCCAACCGATCGTTTCAAGTGTTGAACCGGTCGGCTGAGGTTGCTGAACCGGTCGGCTCAAGTGTTGAGTCGATCGGCTCATGTACAGAGTGAAATGAGCGGTTCAAGTGTTGAACCGATCAGTGCAACTGGTGTAACCGAGCAAGTTGGGAAAGTCAGGTCGGTGAGAATTTTCCTTGCGTTTCATTTGCCCAATTTCATTGGGAATAGGATTGGTATTCGATACCAATTAGAAACGAAAGAAGGAAAGTCAATCGGGAACCGACCAGGACCACGAACCGACCGGTTCAGAAGTGAACCGATCGGCTCATGGGTCCCAACCGATCGGTTGGTGCTCCAACCGACCGGTTCAGGTCCCCAACCGACCGGTTCACTTGTGAACTGATCGGTTCAGGTTGCGAGTTGGTTGCTTTTTGTGGAAAATTCTCGAACCCTTCTACTCCTGCTTTAGTCCCATATTGCCGGACACAGAGAACCCTGTCCCATGACATGCCTATATATAGGGGTATTGGCGGCTTCTCAAAGTACAACTCAATGCAAGCCGGTTTCTTTGCGAAGTTGTCGTTCTCTCTGGTTTTGGTAACCGTGAGAGATCCCGAGCAAGTGCTTCCCGCAAAAGGGAGGTGCAGCAAGGGAAGGACAACTGCAGTTGCAACTGGTAGCAGGAGAGTGTGTTGGTGACTAGTACGTCAATAGGAGGGTGTGACTCCTTCCACTTCCTTGTGGGACAAGGAGAGTGGAGTTCCAGGTGGTCCGTGTGGACTACTACAGAGGCGGGAGGACACTGCCGCTCAGGAGGACAACTTTCATCCGACAGTCTGGTAGGAGGAGGAGGAGTCAGTCCCGGTGTGACCAGCAGCTACACAGACACCGTCCAAGACCAGAGTTGAAGACCGCGCATTGCGTGAGGTATTGTCGCCGAGCAAGCCTCGGGATAAGGTATGATTCCACAAACCATCTTTTCCTATTATATAGACGTTGACACGTTTCCTCGGTATGGGTTGGGGGAGAAAATTTTTGTTTCCGCTGCCTTCTCTGTCTCCCCTAAAACCCAATAGTGGTATCAGAGCCACGTCAACTACTCTATATTTTAGGAATATCGATATGATCGATTTTGGTTTGTCGCCTTTATTTATTGCATACGATGCGAATAATATCGGCTTTATGCATGTCCTATCCTAAATCCACAAATCCCTAATTACATATATGATATGTATTATTAATGCACTCGATACGCGTCACCCTTAAACGAGTTTTGTGGTGGATGTGTGTAGCGTGATTATGGCCTATAAACACCTATCTGTGATTGGTTGTGTGTGGTTGCTTGCATCTTGGTCTGCGCACCGATCTTCCCTCTCTTATTCCTGATGTAACTCGAAATAAATTCGAGATTCTTTCCTACCTTTGCTCCCCCCGAATGTAACTCGGGGTTTCCCTTTTTAAAGCAATGTAATAATAGGATAGATTTTATTTCCTGTTATGTCGAAGACCGGTGGACATCAAGACGACTGCTCAGACGATCGGTTCAAGGAGTGAACCGATCGGTTGACCTTCCAGACGGTCGGTTCAAGGAGTGAACCGATCGGTTGATGACCGGTTCGAGGAGCGAGACGAGCGGGTGGCGGACATGATGAGATGCACGACGACCAAGCGAACCGATCGCTTGGAGGATCCAACCGATCGGTTGGTGGCACCCAGACGACCGGCTGGAGAGTACAGATCATTCATGTGATGAATTGATCAACTCGTATGGCAAGGAACAAAGTTCATCTTGTAAAGGTTGCATGTGATGTTGACCTAGATGACCGTGATTCCTCTTGGCTCGAGGAATCACATTAGGATGGCCATAATCATCGCTTTTTATCGTTTGTGCATGTTTTCTGTGGGATATAGCATGTATATGATACATACTATGTATTGTGGTGATTGGATATGTATATGTATATAAAAACCAAATCCCTCATTAAAATATTAAGTCTTATATGCCTTCCATTAGCGGCACACATGAAAAGCTCGATCGACCAAGCGTAGGTTACGCCAAAGCGTGGTGCGCCGTCTATCTTGTGGAAGTGTGAAGGGTAGACATGTAGGTTCGGCCAAAGAAGGGTGCATGTTTACCGTGTCGGCTTTTGGGTTAGACTTAACTGGTGATTCTTAGAGCGTCTATGCCCAGAGGAAAGGAATGTTCATGGCAAGGTGTTGTGCATGTTCATTCAACAAGAGTTGCATATGATGCAATTGGCAAGAGTTGCCTACCTGAGAGATCTAAGTTGTGGGTGATCAGCCAAAGCTGACTCATGACTTAGAGGATTTCGAGATCTTGCCCACTAGAAGGTTGTACGCTGTAATCTTCTGAATTGATGGTGAGGGCTATCAATTTGAGCTAAAATAGTGGGAGCAATAATTAATTAAAGGCCTAATTTTATCGTCAACTTTTCAAATCAATCAAACAAGTCAAAAATGAGTTTTTGGACTAAAATTGCATATATTTCCTTTTGTTAAAATAAATGGTTAATCAACAAATCACTTTATTTGCGATCGGTCTTTGAGACCAAAAAATTAAATGGGAATAATTCCACGACTGGTTAGGATGGTGAGAAGTGTTCTCAAAGAGTGAAAGCTCCAAGTCCTAGTTATACCAGAACCAGATGAACTCGATCCCACCACATAAATGGTTGAAAGTATGCCTATGGAAGCATACTGAGAAAGACATTGATGAGGAGTGCTTGATGTTGTGTTCTCTGAACTGTGAGTTGCAGAGACAACATGAGACATATGATGTCTCTAAGACACTATCCTAGTATGTCATGACAGAAGGAGATCCAGTAAGGGATTCACACACTCAATGTGATTGGGTATGTGAAAGACCTGACTAAGAAGGATTCCATCTGAGCCAAGAGTTGGCTATTGATATGATACTGCAAATGTTGCGAGAATCATACAATTCATGATAAGATACAACATGAACAACTTGGACAAGCGTTGACAGAGTTGTTGGACATGTTGAGGATAGTAGAGGCAAAGATGAAGAAAGACAAACCATAATCTTTGATGTGATCAAAGAAAAGGTAAGTCTTAAGGGCAAGGACAAGGGCAAAGCAAAGAAGTGTTCTGATGCTAGCCAGCAATCCAAGCCGTCTTCAGCCTCAAGGCACATGGGGAAAGGGTGTATGAGGGATTGCCCTCTATATCTGGAAGAATAAAAGAAGATGAAGGAGGGGATGGAGATCTCCACCTAAGGTATCATGAAATGAACCACTTCTTTATCCGAGGTATATGATACCAAGATATGGATATGTCATATATGATATGCAATATCCGCAAAGAAGTGATGGCCTTTGTGAAAGGACCAAGAAAGAAGTACCCATCATTGGAGCAAGTGTTGCGGCCATAGATAGGAGTATCTTTCAGTTTATTTCAGCCTAAAGGGCACGAAATAGAGTTGAGAACTGCTATTTCATATATTGCCAATAGATAGAAACACTTTATTATTGCATATTGTATGACAATGATGGCAATTAATAAAGTTGATGTTTCGATCTTAAAGATATGATCTTTGTGGCAATGCCTTGCTTATCTTGTGGTATTTGGTATGCATAAGATAAAATTATACCTAAAGTTATTGATAACTCAAACCATCAAATTAGCATATATCATAAGAAATTCATTTCTAGTTTCCATATGATGGATAAATCTAGACTCTTTTGGTTAGAGAACTAGTAAGAGACATGAATATCTTGGACATGATTAATCAATCTTCACTAATATAGTGGGAGAGTGATTATCCTATTAGATATAATACATGTGATGTATTTACATACCTATTGGAACAAATGCTAATACTTCAAATGGTGTTTAGAGAAATACCAATATGAATATCTTGAAGTGTTCAAGATTATCATAGATGAAGTACAAATTTGGTAAATTGTTAATTCTTGATAAGATCAATGAATGAAACACTTGAACCAAATGTTTGAGATCCTTACGAGTGATTATGATAATGTATCATAGTGAACTCATGATTAAGGCATGGTGATGTCTAAATCAAGAAGGAATCATACTCTAAGGAGTTAGAGAATGATTATCAAATAACTGAATTCTTCTTAATAAAAGGATACCCCACACTAATAAAGGACATTAAGAATGACAAGGAGTTGTGAATTCTTATATTCTTGACAGATACACCTCAATTATCTATGTGATGAGTTGTTCATATGATGAGTCAACTATCTAGATGAATATGAGGAATCAGATTTTGAGTTATGGTATAAAACCATTACATCCTAAATGACATCCGTGTGAACCATAAGGTATGACCTTGATGGTAGCACTCATTGGATCATATCCATAAGTGCAAATAAGTCTTAAGTGTTAAGACACATGGATAACATTTTGAGAAGGATGATGCTTTTTGATTGCAACTTAATGACTGAGACATTTGGCATATGGATACTAAAACCACATTCCTATGAGGAATAAAACAAGGATGTGTATGTGACACAACCTATAAGGTTTATGAATCCACTAATGCAAATGAAGTCTATAAGTTACAATGGACTAATCAATGTGATTGATTGAGTATAAGAAACTCAGAATTGGATCTTTACTTTGATGATATAGTCAAAGGGTTTGACTGACATGTCAAAGATAAAGAAGGGATCTGTGATTTAGTGGGAGCGTATTCACATTTCACATGTTGATGTGAAATGGAATTGTTCTAGAATGGAAATCCAAAAGTGGAAATTATCTTTAAGGAAGATAGAGATGTTTCCTATATGATAGGAATAGAGATCTATAGAGATAGTTCTCGACAAATCTCTTGACCTGGAAAAGAGAGAGCATACATTGGAAATCTGTACTGAAGGGTTCAGTATGCACAGATTCAGTGGGAGAAAACTTGTCCATGTTATATGGATATTAGTATCCCAAGGCCAAGTGTCCAATTCTTATGAAGAATGGGAACACTAATAATAGATATGGATCTATCATGTATGTAATCATCCCATTGTCTTGCATGTATGACATGGCAAGAATAAAATGCATTCATCATCTTGTATGTAGGACATGGCAATATGATGTGCTCATCCTGATAACTCGTATGTAGGACATGACAAGTGGATGTCTGTCTACTTCCAGTAAGGGTTACTGGAATACCATAAGAACTTGATAAGTACTTGGGATGTACTAGTTCTATGGAGATAAGGAAGAGTTCGATGTAAAGAGTTACATTGATGCGAACTTCCGAAAGGACAGAAAATTAATCGCAAAATATACATAGGATGTATAAAAGTGAAAGTTTGTTGATAATTGGAAGTGTTCCAATAAAACCATTTAAAAAGGGAAATGTTGAGTATCTGTGTGTTAGAGAACAACAGTGTATACTATATGGATCTAAAAGTTCATGAGATGAACTTATATTCCACTCATTGATGACAAGTCTGGAATCCTTGATCATGCAATGTGGCTAAAGGTTAGAAATGGAATACTAGATCGCATATTACGACAACTCCATCTCATACGTGCGACGTACATCGAAGAGATGAGAGACATGCGATTTATACTGACTTTGGCAAGGTGTTGCCATTACTCACTATGTTGCCACTAGAGCACAGTGACATGTGGGACATGTTTGAAGATCACTATGAATATGATTCAAGAGTGATTGGCTCGCAGTGCAAGTGGGAGTCTGTTGGTATGTATGCCCTGAGAGCCAATCATGGGATGATTGGTGGGATACATTAAGATTGATTTGATAAACATCAAAGGCAAGCTTCCAATTCTTTCCGGTTCAGTCATATGAGATAGTGATAGAACAGATTGAATGTCTAGAGAATGACAATACTCAATGACGTATGCTTTCAGGTTAAGGACCTGAACGATGAGATCATACGGATCCTAAGAGTTTGTACATTCTTGTTATGTCCCTAGTCGGATGTCATTGTGGAAGGTAGATAGACAACAATGACACACAAGACTAGATTGTGGTGTTGGTTGATGATAGAATCTCATTAGTCATGATATAGAGATATCAAACCAAACACATAGGTACTTGTTAGAGAACAAGTGTACCAGACAGACCCACCGTGAGTTTGACACATGGAACCATAAGATGGTAGTCACAGTCAGTACTCACAGTGATGGTGGTGAGTGTGATTCTGAGACCTGAAATCACTGCACTCAACACATGTCGTTGGGCACACTTTGACATCATCAAACGCAGTCCTGAAACATGGGTTGTTATAAAGGTGACGATTGGGTGGCTTTGACACATGGGGCTTTTGAGGGGTGAGTGATAGATATGGGATTTGTCCCTCCTGAGGGAGTTTGATATCCAAGGCCACTTGATGAGTAGGATTGAGATAGGCGTGCGCACACATGTGTGAATCAGTATGTGATATTGATGTCATACATATCTCCTTCAATCTACTCTGAGATCAAGAAAGTGAATGAACGTTGACAGGATGACTGTTCCATGCCTTGAGTTCATTCGGGATATCAGTGACAAAGGAATTATACATTCACTGTAACACCATTCACGGTTTGTACGATGAAAGTTGTTCTCCAACTTTCTACTTTCACTTGGGTAGCACTGATGTGTGACTAGGCACCGCTCTTTGCTTGTGAAGTCATAAGTGTTATGGACTTTCACTGCCAACGTGAAATGGACCTGCAGGGTCACACACATAGGATTTAACCTGGAAGAGGAGTTTTGTCCACAAGCAACGTTTAGATTGATTACTAAAGGAGTTTAGTAGTTCAATTAAACACTCAATCAGTTGATAGCTCAATATCATATGGTTCAAGGTGTTGGACACATTGATTGGAGTATCGGATTGATTGAAATCGCATTTGACTGTTTCTGCACAACCTGCACTCCCAACTGATCGGTTCAAGTGTTGAACCGGTCGGCTAAGGTTGCTGAACTGGTCGGCTCAAGTGTTGAGTCGATCGGCTCATGTACAGAGTGAAACGAGCGGTTCAAGTATTGAACTGATCGGTTCACTGGTGCAACCGAGCAAGCTGGGAAAGTCAGGTCGGTGAGAATTTTCCTTGCGTTTCACTTGCCCAATTTGATTGGGAATAGGATTGGTATTCGATACCAATTAGAAACGAAAGAAGGAAAGTCAATCGGGAACCGACCAGGACCACGAACCGACCGGTTCAGAAGTGAACCGATCGGCTCATGGGTCCCAACCGATCGGTTGGTGCTCCAACCGACCGGTTCAGGTCCCCAACCGATCGGTTCACTTGTGAACCGATTGGTTCAGGTTGCGAGTTGGTTGCTTTTTGTGGAAAATTCTCGAACCCTTCTACTCCTGCTTTAGTCCCATATTTCCGGACACAGAGAACCCTGTCCCATGACCCGCCTATATATATAGGGGTATTGGGGGCTTCTCAAAGTACAACTCAATGCAAGCCGGTTGCTTTGCGAAGTTGTCGTTCTCTCTGGTTTTGGTAACTGTGAGAGATCCCGAGCAAGTGCTTCCCGCAAAAGGGAGGTGCAGTAAGGGAAGGACAACTGCAGTTGCAACTGGTAGCAGGAGAGTGTGTTGGCGACTAGTACGTCAACAGAAGGGTGCGACTCCTTCCACTTCCTTGTGGGACAAGGAGAGTGGAGTTCTAGGTGGTCCGTGTGGACTACTACAGAGGCGGGAGGACACTGTCGCTCAGGAGGACAACTGTCATCTAACAGTCCGGTAGGAGGAGGAGTCGTCAGTCCCGGTGCGACCAGGAGCTGCACAGACGCCGTCCAAGACCGGAGTTGAAGACCGCGCATTGCACGAGGTATTGTCACCGAGCAAGCCTCGGGACAAGGTATGATTCCACAAACCATCCTTTCCTATTATATAGACGTTGACGCGTTTCCTATGTATGGGTTGGGGGAGAAAATTTTTGTTTCCGCTGCCTTCTCTGTCTCCCCTAAAACCCAACAAAGACCGCATGAAGCCAACCGGTCCCGAGACCGCATGGAGTCAAACGGTCCCAAGACCGCATGAAGCCAACCGGTCCCGAGACCGCATGGAGTCAAACGGTCCCAAGACCGCATGAAGCCAACCGGTCCCGAGACCGCATGGAGCTCAAACGGTCTTAAGACCGCATGAAGCCAAACAGACCTGAGACCGCATGGAGTTCATACGGTCTCAAGACCGTTTGAAGCCAAACGGTCTCAAGACCGTTTGAAGCCAAACGGTCTCAAGACCGTTTGAAGCCAAATGGTCTCACGGTCCAAACGGTCTTGAGGCCCCAAACGGTCTTGAGGTCCAAACGGTCTCCAAACCGTTTGGACTTCACTCAAGGCCTATAAATAAGACCCCAAGGGTCCTCCATTGGGATCTCAGACGTCCAAAGGCTGCCCCAATCGTTCCAGAGCTCCTGCCACTTCCATCCTCTGCCCTGGGGCTGTCGGTCTGAGGTCCATACTCCATCCTGAAGCTGCTTTCTCCTTCTTCGTCAAGAAGGTGGGAAGGGGAGACCTCCTCATCGTGCAACCTACGAAGACTGGTGGATCGTTGCTCTCTCTCTCCAAGGGGTTGACCTTCTTCCATCCTTTGTGGGGATGATGCTCTCTCTCTCTCTTCTCGCCTCCTTCTTGGTCTTAGTCATGAGGGAGTAGTCTTCTTCACTAGGGTGCAGGGAGTAGCCCCGCTACCCATACTTTCATATCATGTAAAATGTAATCCTTAGGTTGTAATGTAGAGTTCTTATCTTTGTCGGTTCAACATCAAATGATTAATGAATACTTGTTGCTTGATCTTCAACTTGTGTTATCTTTTATCTTTTAGTATGAATTGTCTACGTTTGTACTATTAGATTCGAAACTCATTTGCATGTTGGTTCTTGATGCATGTATCCACCATGTATCTGTTTCGGTATCTAGAGGTCTATCTCAAGAAGTGGAGTAAACTCACTATCATCCGTTGCACTTTCATACTATGAAATGGAATCAGTTGACGTATGGAAGTGCAACCTTGGTAAGTCGAGGAACACACTTTGCGAGGGGAATGATGTAAAGTAATGTGACCATTTGATCGGGAATGGCTGGCGTTGCAACATTCTTGCGCCTCTCGTAGCTAGGTTATCCGAAAGGAGACTAGGTCTACAAGGATACTAACTGACCGAACTCTTTTTGCAGGTTAAGTTTTGCTTTGCATGTGTTGATCGATGTGTAGTGGCGGTGAAAAACCGATCACACCCTAGTGATCTTTATCATAGTTTAACTCTTAGATTTACTTGCTTTCTTTACTTTCCATGTTCTTAGTTTAAAACCATCAAAATCCAACTTTCGATATAAGTGCCAACTAGTAAGTAGCTAAGTGAAGTTCTATACATTTTTCATCTTGTTGCTTGCAACAAGACCGTTGTCTTTTGGGTTCGATCCTAAATCTGTACTATGATAAGGCTTCCATACTCTTATGGGGTTGGAGTGTTTATCTAAGCACCAGTTCTAGGTAAACCTAGAGAGAACATCAACTCCCTAGGGTTTTTGGTGCATCTTTGGGACTCCCATTGGAAGAGTGATCTTTTAGTGTAAGTCCCAGCTCCATCAGTGGCACATACTAATAAAACTTATATCTGGTCAAGGTCTTCCAAATCTCTTTGCATGCCCATCTCATAAACTATTAGGCACAACCTATCTAGCTTAGGTCTAAAACCTACGGCCAGCCTTGCCGCCATTCTCTTCTATGTAGGTGCATGACTCCTTCTACTCATATATATCTGTTAGGGTTCCTATATGCTCATCACTAACCTTCTCAATGAGGGAGCAATCCCTCACCCTCAATAGGAACGACCACCCAAGGTCGGGTTACCAAAAGGCAGCAGGGTCAAACAACCACACGTGGTTCACATTTCTCATGGATACTCAAAACCCCTATGTACATCATGCATGTCTAACCCACATACATGCATGGATGGTCAACTATGATATCCAACTCATATTGTCTTCTCTTTCTCTAACTACCACATAGGGTTAGGGTTAGCATCGCCCTCAGAGGATGCGTCAGGTCTCTTCCTCTTCCTGGAGGCTTCTTCCTCCAAGTCTAGCCCTCTCCTCATCCTCCTACAAGAAGGTCTAATCTTAGAGCTCTCCTGAGGGACCGACAACACACACCATGCAACCTTAAGCATGTAACTAATCTTTAGTTTGTGCTTAAACTATTAAAACTTATGTCCATGACATCTTATTTACATGAATTTCATTATTTGGTGAAGGATTCCTTAATCCTTATTAATCTTATCCCAAACACAAGAGGGGTGTGGAGAGAGAGAAACCCTAAGCATTTAGAATCCTATATGAATTAGGGTTGAGAAGGGAAGAAAATATATGTGAGTGTCCTAGAGGTATCTTATTTTGAGTCAAATCCTCTAATTTTGGCTAGGCAGTCACATTGGAAAATCTTTTATGTGCCAGTCACACATAAAAGAGGGAGAAAATCTTTTCTAGACACCTCCATCATTGGAAAATCCTCTAATAACTCCCTTGGGTTCTAAATAGTTTGAAATTTTAATATTTATTTTAGATTAAATGGAAAACCATCGGCTCTAATACCAAATAAAAATTTCCTCCCCAATTAAGGGAGACTAAGAAGTCAGAGGCATTATCCCAAACTAGGATCAGTGGTTTTGCAAATAATCAAAAATCATTAATAAATTCTACTGAAGACTAAATTAAAAACGGGAATAAAAATTTTCTTTTAACATACCTTCAAAATTTGGTAACTAGGACTTCTACCTAGAGTAGAATTCTATCTACCTGAATCCTCCTTTATTATTTGAACTTTAATCTTCATAGGTGCCATTTTACTATTTGTCAAATTTTAGATGTTACCTAAAGTGCTGGAAAACAAAATGGTGGTTAGTATAATGAATTATATTGGTATGTGGGGGGTCCAATAAACTTACATTTAATTGTAACAACATATTGCAATCAATTATAATTTAACAAAACAAACTTTACGTTTTAAACATTACTACTCAATCCTTACATACCCTAGCCTCTGTGGTGTCCCTGCAGTTGACATGGATACTACCTCTCATGTGGTGGATCTCAACTAACCCCCATGATCCTACCTTACAGGTTGATCAATACATAGGGTCATGGAGTTGTATGGTCCTACCCAATGGTAGACCAACACATCGACTCATGATAACCTGATGATCCTACCTCATGGGTAGACCATGTACTAGGTCATCCATCTCATTATCATCAAAGCTACAAAGGAGAACCAAGATCTGAGCTAGTCATGCACATATAATTATGGTGATAGTCATAGTCACTTTATAGTTGCATGAAATAAAAGTCAATCAGGCAATTATTTCCATGCACCCGATAAAACCTCAAAAATCATCGTGAAACTAGAGAGATTTAGCCATAAGCATAACCACATACCTATTTTGGAGATCTCAAAGAAGCAATATATCCAAATCCAACTTAGATTTCCAAACAAGCAAGACAAGAAACCAATCAAGCAATCTTGATCCTAAAAATATGTGTAACACCTAATTGTTACCATCACATCCCAAAACAACTCCTTATTGACTTGGGACACCTTTCTAAGGTTGCTGATTTGAATTACAGTTTCATTAGGGTTCTTTTGATCTATTTACCACTTCCCTCTTTTATGTCCACAAAACCCTAAAACAACAGTTCTAGGTTCAAAACCATAATTATTCACTTATTCATATTAAAACCCTCTTTCCATCAATTTGGCTTTAGAATTAGCTTAATATCATTTTTATTCAAAGAATCTCAATATATACTTCATTAAAATCCATTAACACTTAGATTAGGGTTCTAAGCCCATTAATGCGTATTCATGTATGTGGAACCCTAAATTAAGCCAATTATGCATATAGATCGTCTTTTTAGATCTAAATTTCCTTTTATTAACAATTAGTTAATATTGGCTTAGATTATCCAAAAAACATTATGAAATCCACTAATCACCAAAACTTAGGGTTTTCCATAAATAACACCATTAAAGGTGATATATTTAAGTACTTTTTTAATTGCAAATAGAATGAAGATTCAAAAATATTTTTAATGGGTTCCTTGCATTCTCCTGATCAATTTTCATATATATATATATATATATATTGTCTCCATCCAATTTACCAATTATTAAATATGAATTTCACGAGATAATTACCTTTTGGCCAATGGCGGCTTGACACATCAGCAAAAACTATTTTTCTTAATTCCATAGTTGGCCGACTTTTTAAATGGTGAAAGACCTTGGTGCCGCTCCCTCTTAAATGCGCGCCAAGGGGTAGAGAAGTCAATTGACCCACAGTCTTCTTCTTCCTCGTGTGGCTCCTAGTTCGTCTCCTGAACAAACCTCTGGTAGTCAACCAAATTGTTGACTCCGTGCCTCTCGACAACAGAGCACCGAGTGAGGGCAAGAATGCCTCTGCCAGGTTTCACCGGATGCCATGGCATTGTTGCTAAATGGACATCTTTTAAATCCCTTTGTTTTGATAATGACAAACATTTCATTCTTGTGGATCTAACGTGCTACTTAAGTGTTGCAGGAACTAGGTGGATGACACAACTTTGGAAGATCTATATGCTCAAAATATTTTAGTTTCATGATTTTAATCAAATGTAAAAACTTGTACAAGTATATAATGTACAAGTACTTAGATATCATGTAAATCAAGCGTTTAGATCTTCCCTAGCCATTCACAACACTTAGATAGGTCATCCCCTACAATAGTGTCACAACTGCACATTTATACGCACACTTAGTACATAGTTCAAGACATTGAAACAGAGTCATTCTCGGTCGACAAACTTCTCGACCGAGACACTCTCGGTCGACCAATTCCTCGACCGAGAATTGACCCAAATAGCTGTTAGACCCAGCAGACAAGGTGGTTGGTAGTTAGAATCAAACGTTACATACACTTGCTTCAGACCGTCCCTCGATCGACAAACTCCTCGCTTTTGGAGACAATAGTAAAGGTAAAATTATTGGAATATGTAATATTGGTACAAACCTTGAAATAAAAAATGTTTTACTTGTTGATGGTTTGCACCATAATTTGATAAGTGTCATTCAATTATGTGATAGTGGATATAATGTTTTATTCAACAAAAATTGTTGCATGTTACTAATAGAAAACACTACAAATGTTGTTTATGAAGGAAAAAGAGTTGGAAATATATATATATATATATATATATATATATATATATATCCTTAGACCTAACTCTATGCAATCTGTAGTTGGAAATGCTTACTTGCAAAAGAAAATTCTTTACAACTATGGCATAGAAAATTAGGTCATGCTAGTTCATATGGTATCAAAAAGATAGTTAAATATGATCTTGTTCGTAGTTTGCCTAAGTTATCTTTTGATCAATCTGAAAATTGTGAACCATGTACTTTGAGTAAACAAACTAAAACTTCTTTTAAACCCAAAAACATACTTAGCACCAGTAGATCACTAGAACTTATTAATATGGATTTGTTTGGACATATGAGGACACAATCTATTAGTGGGAAAAGATATTGCTTTGTTATTGTTGATGACTACAGTAGATATACATGGGTACATTTTCTTGCAAATAAAGATGATACTATTCAAGTATTCATACAATTTTGTTCAAAGATTGAAAATCAATTACAAAACAAATATGCACAATTAGGAGTGATCATGGTGGAGAATTTGAGAATCATTTATTTGAAGAATTTTTCACATCTCAAGGCTACACTCACAATTTTTCTACTCCACACACTCCACAACAAAATGGCATAGTTGAAAGGAAAAATCGGTCATTACAAGAAATTGCTATGACTATGATGCTTGAACATAATACACCTAAAACATTTTGGGCTAAAGCAGTAAATACAACTTGTTATGTGCTAAATAGAGTAACTGTACATTCTTATTTGAAGAAAACCCCATATGAAATCATGTATACTAAGAAACCAAGGGTTGACTATTTTCATAGTTTTGAATCAACTTGCTATATCTTAAACACAAAAGATGATAGAGAAAAGTTTGACTGTAAATCACAAAAATCCTTTTTCTTGGGATATTCAACTTCTAGTAAGCATTTATAGTTTACAACATTATCTCTAGAATAGTTGAAGAGTCGATTCACATTACTTTTCATGAACAACTAAGAACTGAAAATTAAGATGTAGTTGAAATTACTCATCAAGTAGAAAATATAACCATATCAACTAAAGATGGTCAAAATGCTACAAATGATCAACAAGTTGAGACACAACAACCCGTTCCTAGACTCATTAAGGATCATCCTCAAGAACTAATCATTGGAAATCCTAATGATAAAATAAAAGCTCGTTCATCTTTTAGAGATGTTGCAAATATGGCATTTGTATCTGTAATTGAACCTAAGAAGGTGACTAAAGCTCTAAAAGATGATTATTGGATAATGGCAATGCAAGAAGAACTAAAACAATTCACTAAGAATGATGTATGGGACTTAGTTCCTACACCACAAATGTATTAGTTTGAAAGATCTATATGCTCAAAATGTTTTAGTTTCATGATTGTAATCAAATGTAAAAACTTGTACAAGTATATAATGTACAAGTACTTAGATATCATGTAAATAAAGCATTTAGATCTTCCCTAGCCATTCACAACACTTAGATAGGTCATCCCGTACAATAGTGTCACAACTGCACACTGATACACACACTTAGTACATAGTTCAAAACATTGAAACATAGTCATTCTCGGTCAACAAACTTCTCGACCGAGACACTCTCGGTCGACCAATTCCTCGATCGAGAATTGACCCAAATAGCCATTAGACCCGATAGATAAGGTGGTTGGGAGTTAGAATCGAATGTTATATACACTTACTTCAGACCATCCCTCTGTCGACAAACTCCTCGACTGAGAGTCTCTCGGTCGACAAAGACTTCGACGAAGAAGGTGTCTGTGTGCACTTTTTAGAATTAATTAACTAGACGTTGTAAAAGCAATTAGTGGATACCTAATGGCTAGTTAAGCACTAAGAACCCCCTAGAAAGTGTCTAGAACGTCCTTAAGCACTCATAGGCCATTTCGATAAATAGGACATGGCTTAGGACACCCAAAACACACTTGTGCAACACTTGAGCATACATACTTGCAATTGGCAATCCATTGTTGTGAGCAATTGAGCAACTCTAGCATTTGCTATCCTTCACATTGCAACAAGCTCATGTCTCTAGGCTAGAATCTCCTTTCTACCATACTTACACTTCCATACACTTTGGTTAGGAGATCAAAATTCTTGATATAAAAAATCAAGCCTTGTGCTACAACGGTAATTATAATTTCCATTTTCCCGTCTTGTTCTTTCTTATTGCTTGTACTCTCCTTGCTACTCCTAGGGTTGGAGGTTGTGGATTGGAGAGGGCTTGATCTTCTCGGAGGAGAAGGAGGACTTTGTACTACTTCAAGATGACTGTCTCAATGGGAAGCTACTTCAAGAGGGAGGCTACTTCAAGGGGGAGCTTGAAGTTAATTCAAGGAAGGATGCTTCGAGGTTGGTGGGACTACTTCTAGGTGAAGGCTGTCCAAAGGATGGTGAAAGTATTTGTAATTTTATGTAACATCCTTGCGAGGTAATAAAATTTAAATACTTTCAAAATCCCAATTGGAACCAATTGGGTAGTGGACTGAATCCCTTAGTTTTTTCCTAAGGGTGGAACCATTCTAAACACCTGGCCTCTTTCTCCATATCTCAATTGTGGTTGCTTGAGTTGAATTATTGTTAAAATATTTATAAAACCCTATTCTCCCCCCTCTAGTAGTTTTTCATTTGGTATTAGAGCAAGGCTTCGAGGAACTCTAAAAAAGTCTTGAAGAATGGGTGACGGGGTACTCAAGAACCTCAACATTGAAGGGACACTCATGGCTAGACCTCCACCTTTTGATGGCACTAACTACACCTAATGGAAGAGGTGGATGCAGTTCTATTTCCAAGGAATTAGCTGGGATCTATGCAGGATGGTGTCAAATCCATATGACTTTCCTCAAATAGAGTATGCAACTTGGGATGCTAATACGGTAAGATCAGCCCAAATGAATGAAAAAGCTATAAGTATACTCTATTGTTCAATTTCCGTTGGTGAATTCAATAGAATATCAAATTGTGAAACAACATATGAAATATGGCATAGACTCTCCATAACCTATGTAGGAACTGTTCAAGTTAAGAATTCTAAAATTGAAATTCTTAAGCAAAAATTTGAACAGTTTCGTATGGATCAAAATGATTCTATTAGTAAAATGTATGCAAAATTTTCTTCTATTGTGAATGGTTTAAATGCTTTAGGTAAAGTGATCAGTGAAGAAGATCAAGTATCAAAAATTCTTAGGTCTCTTTCTCCCAAGTACAAGCCCAAGGTGACTGCTATTGAATAAGCAAATGATCTCACCCGACTAAGGATGGAGCAACTCTTTGGCAACTTAGAAGCACATGAGGAAACCTTGGAGGAAGAAGAATGACGAGAGCGTGAACTTCAACAAGGAATAAAGAAAGATATGGCCCTAAAAGCTTCAAAGATCATCACGCAAGATAGTGATGGAGAAGGAGAAGAAGCTCTAATTGTTAATGGTAAGAAATATAGAAGATTTAAATCTAACATAGTTGTTGGTTCTTCTTCTTCCCCTCCTAGGTTTTTGAATGTGGAAAGAAGGGACATCTCAAAAATGAATGTCCTAAAGCAAAGAAAGGAAAGAAAAGCTCATCCAAGAAGAAGGGAGAAAAGCATACAAAGCTGCATGGGATGAGTCAAGTGATAGTGAAAGTGGAGAAGAGAATGTGGAGTGTCTCATAGCCAAAGAAGATCACGATTCTCAAGAGGTAAGCCTTCTTGATTTTCCAAAAGAAGATCTAATTGTTAGTCTACAAGATACTCATCACAAATATATTGATTGCAAAAAGAAACTAAAGAAGGTTACTAGAACCAATGAGGATTTATATGCTAGATTGAATAATACTTCTTTTGAAAAGGACAATATTGCTTCTGAAAATTTGACTTTAAAATCATCTTTAAATGATTGAAATATGAAGTTGCTCACTTTAGAAACAATTCATGATCTTCTTTCTCAAGAAAAGGTTGATTTGCTTGCAAAACTGAAGAATTTTCAGACTCAACCTATTCTATGTAATCATCTAGATTATGATGTTGTCGTTAAGGAAAGGAAATCCTTATTATCTGATCTAGATCAAACAAGGGTAGATATCAATAAGAAGATGGATGAGATTGCTAAATTATAGAGAGAAATTAATGGTTTAAGGGGCAATGATGTTCTTGATAATATTCTGAAATATTCTTCTAGTTACAATGGAAGAAGAGGTTTAGGATATGTTCCAAAAGAAAAATCCTATCAACCTAAACCTAGGAGAACTCAAGCATCCAAGACTAAGATCATGTTTGTACTCAAGAACACAACTCCAAATCCTAGAAAGAGAAATGAAATTGATTCTATTTGTTGTCATTATTGCTTGCGTCTTGGACATTACTCTTTTTCATTCCCTTATAAGAAGAAGGATTCTGAATTAGTTTGGGTCCCCAAACCTCAAACTTAGAAGATTTGAATAAAATTTAGTTGGGATATGATCTAACACTTCTTTTGAACATCTAAATGTCTTATCTTAACTAAGTAGATAGCTTCATGTATTGCTTTAAATTCAAAACTAATTCAAATAAATTACTGAAACAAATAGAAACATTCTCAGTCGACAAACACTTCGACCGAGACATCCTCGGTCGAGAAAGTATTCGACGGAGGGAATTCCTGTGACAAATCAAAATCTGCAGCAGAATTTATAGTGAAAACAAAAAATATTCCGATCGAAGAATTTTTGATCGGAGCAAAAACCGGTCGAGAAATTGTCGACCAAGTGAATTTCTATTTTAGTTCAGTTTCAACCTATACAATAGCAACCTTATCGATCGACAAATTCTTCGATCAAGACATCTGACGGTCGAAATATTTGTCAACCGAATGAAGATATGTTCGGTTTAATTTGTTAAATCATGTTCAGTTTGTTGTTAAACATACCTAACCATAATGGACCATCACATGGGTACCAAAACCTATATTTTATTGCAGGATTGGGTAGTTGACAGTGGATGTTCCAAACACATGACCGGGAACAAGGATGCATTTCAAACATTTGAGGAAAAGAAAAGCGGAACATTCACTTTTGGAGACCATGGTAAAGGTAAAATTGTTGGAATATGTAATATTGGTACAAACCTTGAAATAAAAAATGTTTAACTTGTTGACGGTTTGCACCATAATTTGATAAGTGTCAGTCAATTATGTGATAGTGGATATGATGTTTTATTCAACAAAAATTGCTACAAGTTACTAATAGAAAACACTACAAATGTTGTTTATGAAGGAAAAAGAGTTGGATATCTATATATCCTTAGACCTAACTCTATGCAATCTGTAGTTGGAAAATGCTTACTTGCAAAAGAAAATTCTTTACAACTATGGCATAGAAAATTAGGTCATGCTAGTTCATATGTTATCAAAAAGCTAGTTAAATATGATCTTGTTCGTGGTTTTCCTAAGTTATCTTTTGATCAATCTGAAAATTGTGAACCATGTACTTTGGGTAAACAAACTAAAACTTCTTTTAAACCCAAAAACATGCTTAGCACCAGTAGATCACTAGAACTTATTCATATGGATTTGTTTGGACATATGAGGACACAATCTATTGGTGGGAAAAGATATTGCTTTGTTATTGTTGATGACTACAGTAGATATACATGGGTACATTTTGTTGCAAATAAAGATGATACTATTCAAGTTTTCATACAATTTTGTTCAAAGATTGAAAATCAATTACAAAAAAAAATATGCACAATTAGGAGTGATCATGGTGGAGAATTTGAGAATCATCTATTTGAAGAATTTTGCACATCTCAAGGCTACACTCATAGTTTTTCTGCTCCACGCACTCCACAAAAAATTGGCATAGTTGAAAGGAAAAATCGGTCATTACAAGAAATTGCTATGACTATGATGCTTGAACATATTACACCTAAAACATTTTGGGCTGAAGCAGTAAATACAACTTGTTATGTGCTAAATAGAGTAACTTTACATTTTTATTTGAAGAAAACACCATATGAAATCATGTATACTAAGAAACCAAGGGTTGACTATTTTCATAGTTTTGGATCAACTTGCTATATCTTAAACACAAAAGATGATACAGAACAATTTGACTCTAAATCACAAAAAGCCTTTTTCTTGGGATATTCAACTTCTAGTAAGCATTTACAGTTTACAACACTATCTGTAGAAAAGTTGAAGAATCGATTCACATTACTTTTCATGAAGAACTAAGAACTAAAAATTATGATGTAGTTGATATTACTCATCAAGTAGAAAATCTAACCATAGCAACTAAAGATGATCAAAATGCTACAAATGATCAACAAGTTGAGACACAACAACCCATTTCTAGACTCATTAAGGATCATCCTCAAGAACTAATCATTGGAAATCCTAATGATAAAATAAAAACCCGTTCATCTTTTAGAGATGTTGCAAATATGGCATTTGTATCTATAATTGAACCTAAGAAGGTGACTGAAGCTCTAAAATATGATTATTGGATAATGGCAATGCAAGAAGAATTAAACCAATTCACTAAGAATGATGTATGGGACTTAGTTCCTAAACCTCAAGATAAAACAATTATTGGAACTAAGTGGGTCTTTAGAAATAAGTTAAATGAAGCTGGGGAAGTAGTAAGAAATAAAGCTAGGTTGGTAGAACAAGGGTATAATCAACAAGAAGGAATAGACTTTGATGAAACTTATGCACCAGTGGTAAGACTTGAAGCTATTAGAATGCTACTAGCTATAGCTTCCCACAAAAACATCAAACTATTCCAAATGGATGTAAAAATTGCATTTCTAAATGGAATAATACAAGAAGAAGTGTATGTTGCCCAACAACCTGGTTTTGAAATTCCTGGTAAAGATGATCATGTTTACAAACTTAAGAAAGCACTTTCTAGTTTTAAAACAAGTGCCTAGAAATTGGTATGAAAGGCTAAAAAAATATCTCTTTGATAATAGTTTTTCAATTGGAAATTCAGATTCTACTTTATTTTTCAAAACATATGAATCTGACTTTCTAGTTGTTCAAATTTATGTTGATGATATTATCTTTGGTGCATCAAATGAATCTTTATGTAAACAATTTAGTGATATTATGCAAAAGGAATTTGAAATGAGTCTCATGGGAGAATTGACTTTCTTTCTTGGTTTTCAAATAAAGCAATCGCATGTTGGGATTTTTTTAAGCCAAGAGAAGTATACAAATGAATTTTTAAAACATTTCGGGATGGAACATTGCAAACATGGTACCACTCCAATGGCTACCTCTACTAAAATTGATAAGGATGAAAATGGGGAACCCATTGATGATTCCTTATATAGGGCCATGATTGGTAGCTTGCTTTACTTAACCGCTTCTAGACAGGATATCATGTTTTCCATTGGACTTTGTGCTAGATTTCAATCAAAACCCATGCAAACTCATTTTCAAGTTGTCAAACGGATTCTAAGATACTCAGCCGGCACCACAAACTATAGTTTATGGTATCCTAAAAGACAACCTTTGGACTTGCAAGCTTATATCGATGTCCATTATGCTGGTTGTCGACTTGACCGAAAGAGCACAAGCGGAAGTTGTTTTTTGTTAGGAAGAGCCTTAGTATCTTGGTTTAACAAGAAACAAAACACGGTTGCCCTCTCTACAACTGAAGTTGAATATATGGTAGCTGGGTCTTGTTGTGCTCAAGTGCTTTATATGCAACAAGTTTTAAACGATTATGGTTTTACATTTTCATCCATGCCTATCTTTTGTGACAATACAAGTGCTATAAACTTGGCACATAATCCTATTTTACACAGTCATGCTAAACATATTGAAATCCGTCATCATTTTCTAAGGGATCATATCTCTAAAAATCATGTATCCCTTCATCATGTTGATATGGAAGATCAATTAGTTGATATTTTCACAAAACCACTTCCATTAGATCAATTCAATAAAATAAGGAAGAAACTACTCATTACTCCCTTAGAAGATGTTTTCTTTGACATTTGTGCCTCTTAAATCGGTTGATTTTTCTGATCCTTATATTTTGGCTTCAAATGGACATATTTTCAAATAATTTTATGGTTATCTTTTTGAAAGGGGAGCACAACTTCAGGGGGAGTTTTAACACATGATTTTAACGGCTATCTTTTTGAAATGACAAAGGGGGAGAAATACTATAAATCTTAAATACTCAATCAATGAGTTTCATAATCTCTTGGCTTTACATTAAAAGTTGTTATATTCCCTAAGAGTTGGACTTTATGTTCGACACTTCTTTGGGGATAATAATAACACATTCCATAAACAAGAGAAGGAATACACAAGGTAAATCTCAGGTAAACTCATTTTAAAAGATTATTTGATTTATATTTAGAAATGTTTGTCATCTTCAAAAAGGGGAGATTGTTGGCTAAATGGACATCATTTAAATCCCTTTGTTTTGATAATGACAAACATTTCATTCTTGTGGATCTAACGTGCTACTTAATTTTTGTAGGAACTAAGTGGATGACACAACTTTGGAAGATCTATATGCTCAAAATGGTTTAGTTTCATGATTGTAATCAAATGTAAAAACTTGTACAAGTATATTATATACAAGTACTTAGATATCATGTAAATCAAGCATTTAGATCTTCCCTAGTCATTCACAACACTTATATAGGTCATCCCCTACAATAGTGTCACAACTGCACACTGATACACACACTTAGTACATAGTTCAAAACATTAAAATAGAGTCATTCTCAGTCAACATACTTCTCGATCGAGACACTCTCGGTCGACCAATTCCTCGACCGAGAATTGACCCAAATAACCATTAGACCCAGCAGACAAGGTGGTTGGGAGTTAGAATCGAACGTTATATACATTTTCTTCAGACCATCCCTCGGTCGACAAACTCCTCGACCGAGAGTCTCTCAATCGACTAAGACTTCGACAAGAAGGTGTATGTCTACACTTTTCATAATTAATTAAGTAGCCATTGCTAAAGCAATTAGTGGATGCCTTACGACTAGTTAAGCACTAAGAACCCCCTAGAAAGTGTCTAAAATGTCCTTAAGAACTCATAGGCCATTCCTATAAATAGGGCATGCCTTAGGACACCCAAAACACACTTGTGCAACACTTGAGCATACATACTTGCAATGGGAAATCCATTGTTGTGAGCAATTGAGAAACTCTAGCATATGCTAATCCTTCCCATTGCTACAAGCTCGTGTCCTTAGGCTAGAATCTCCTTTCCGCCATACTTACACTTCCATACACATTGGTTAGGAGATCAAAATGCTTGATATAGGAAATCAAGCCTTGTGCTACAACGGTAATTATAATTTCCATTTTCCCTTCTTGTTCTTTCTTATTGCTTGTACTCTCCTTTCTACTCCTAGGGTTGGAGGCTATGGATTGATGAGGGTTTGATCTTCTCGACGGAGAAGGAGGACTTTGGACTACTTCAAGAAGTTTGTCTCAATGGGAATCTACTTCAAGAGGAAGGCTACTTCAAGGGAGAGCTTGAAGTTAGTTCAAGGAAGGCTGCTTTAAGGTTGGTGGGACTACTTCTAGGTGAAGGTTGTCCAAAGGGTGATGAAAGTATTTGTAATTTTATGTAACATCCTTGAGAGGTAATAAAATTTAAATACTTTCAAAATCTCCATTGGAAACAATTGGGTAGTAGACTGACTCCCTTAGTTTTTTGCTAAGGGTGGAACCACTCTAAACACCTTGCCTCTTTGTCCATATCTCAATTGTGGTTTCTTGAGTTGAATTATTGTTAAAATATTTATAAAACCCTATTCACCCCCTCTAATGTTTTTTCAGGCATCTCTCAAGATTGCCGGAGATGGCTCGTAGGGGGAGGAAAATAGGTTTTCTTATGGCTGTGTACAGAGAGGAGGAAAAACAATAGAGTATAGTTTGTTCCCAAGAAAGGTAGGGAGAGGTCCCTGGTAAGTGCGGAGTCACCGCCTATTCCTTCACCTCCTCAAACAGGGTCTAGGAACCCTTAAATATGCACTTCCCAATAGGATTGGTTGTCCATGGAGAGAACTTCTGTGCGAACTTGGCGAATAACCAATTCCTTACGAAAATAATGGAAACAGGGGGTCTTTCAGTTTGGATTGGACTCCCGAAGCTAAAGGAGCACTTCCCAGACTTGCACATTGATTGTATGCAGAGGAAAACAATCGGGAAAATTCCAGATATTGTTCCCCCTTTCCTGATCTGAATCAAAGTGCAACCATTGTTGGATCCTAGATCCAACGGCTATCAGCCATGTGCCAAGAACATTTTTTTCTGATTATATTAGAAAATTGTGACATTTAAATCAATCCTCTTCGCTTTAGGAAATATTACAAAAATCATATCTCCTAAACTGCTTATCTGTTTGATCCCACATTTGAAGGAAAAGTCCATATTGACTCAAAACCACTTGTGTGCCAAGTTTGGGACTCAAACTTGAAAGTATGCAAGACTTTTCTTCATAAGAAAGTATCATTTGTTAAGGCATATTTTATGCATATTTTCTCTCTCCTATTCTTTTATATTCTTTATTTGGATTTCTTTTACCATGTGGACTCTAAATATCATCCATGATGAGCCAATCACACATCTTTCCCATAATTCTCGTATTATCTCAAATTTCCTTCTTAATAATGCATTATATGATTTGTTCTTTTTCTTTTTAACATATTGGACTCATTAACATATCATGATCCATGAAATCACATGCAAAAAGGAAATATTGCAAAGGGAATCCATTCAATACATATAATTCATAAAATTCCCATAATTATACATTTATTGGGGAAATTGCATTTCCAACCATATGGACCCAAAAATTGGGGTTGTAACATCTGCAATAAGTACTTCTTCAGAGTCAACGTTACTTAAAAGTTAAAATACCAAACTTGATAGGATGGCTACCGATGTCCAAAACATGAAGGAAGCAAACTATAGATATCATGTTGAAGAAATAATAAAGTTTGTTACTTGTGGTGAGTGTGGTCACGGAATAGATCATTGCATTTACACCCGTGAGTCAAAAGACACTCAGATTATTCCAGTAGAGAATGTGTCTAATGTAAATTATAAAATGCATGTCCACCCTAGGTTTTCCTATGGAAATTCCTCTTCTATGAAAAACTCTTTTCAAAGAATCAAACATCAAAATCCTTAAGTAGGGGACAAGTTGTAGGAAGAGGAACTCCAACTAGGTTTCAACAGAATAAATCCTTACAACAATAAGGAAGTTTCAATGGACAACCAAGGGGGAGCTTATTCCAACAATATCAGAAATTAATAACGAGCTACATTATATGGATGAAAGATTGGGGGAATGCATGGTGTGTAATAGTAATTTGATGATAAGCATGCAAGCACAACTGGGGAATATGAAAACCCAAATCAGCGATTTGCAGCAACAGTACATGATGATGAACCAACAACTAGCTTCTATAGAAGCATATTAGATACTCTAGGGGTAGTTTCCCTCAAGCACCAAAATTCAAAGAGTGAAAGTTCCAGGATGGAAACATTTTGATTTGGAGCCACTTCAGATATTCCACATAATATCATGCCACCCACTAAAGAAATTAATAATGCATCCATCTATAATGAAAGAGAAGCTCCAACGTCAAGAAATCCCAGGGAGAAACCAAACCTATTCCAACCCCAGGATGCCTGGAATTCCATCAGAAGCACCATTTCCTCATTTCTTCATTTAAAATCAACTCGAGAAAATATACATCAAATTCCTAGACACTATTAAGAAGATACACTTGAACATCCTACTTCTAGACGTAATAGACAAAATGCCCACTTATGCCGAATTTCTGAAAGATCTTATTACAATCAAGAGAAAATGAGGTGAATAGAAACAATGCGCTTAGCAAGTATGGCACCAGCCTTCTTCCAGTCCACACCATGCCAACCAAACAAAAAGACCTTGGAGCTTTCACCATTCCCTTTCTCATAGGAGATACTTGACCCATATATGGCTTAGTTGATTTGGGGGCTAGTATAAGCATCATGCCACTCAACTTAGACATCAAATTGGCCCTGGCCAATATTGTTCACTCAAATACGAGAATTAAGCTAACCTATAACCCCTTCACCAAGTCAGTTGGTGTGGTAGAAGATGTCCCTATCTGAATAAAAAATTTCTTTAACCCTTGTGACGTAGTCATAATTCATGCAATTGAAAATCCCATGTGTCCAATGATCTTTGACGACCTTTCTTCTCTACAACCTACACATTAATTGATGTAGAAGAAGGGATAATCACCATAAGAGTTGGTAATGAATACATTGACTTCAATGTGCTAGATCACATGAAGGGTCATTCTCCAATGGAGACAAGTTACTTTGCTGAATGTTATACTCCCAATTGAGTGCGGAGATTCAAGAACAAAATGTGATTGTTAATCCATTAATGAGGGTGCTTATCAATCCAAAATTAGGAAGTTTAAACAATTTTTGGATTATTTAGAAGCCACTGAAGGAGAATAAGAATCTCAATTACAAAATTCTATTAAAACAACCAAGTATGTCTCACTTTAGAGAACCAAAGGACACTTCCACACTAAAACTTATACTCGAGCTAAAGCCCCTCCTATAGGGTTTAAAATATGGATTCCTAGATGATGAGAAAAAGAATACTATGATAATAAATGTGTAGTTATCTTATGATCAATATAATCAACTTTTAACCTAACTTAAACTTTGGCAAAAAGCCCTTGGGTATTGTATATATGACATCTAGGGACTTCATCCTATATGCATCGAATCAATATGAAAGAAACTGCTATACCATGTGTTCAAGGCCAAAGAAATTTAAATGACAACATTGGTGAGGTTGTGCAAAAACAAGTAACTAAGCTCTATGACATTTGAATTATATAAGACATAAGTGACAATAACTAGGCCAGCCTAGTGCATGTTGTACCAAAGAAAGGAGGAATGATAATAGTATAAGGAATAGATGGCAAGGAACTAGACATTTACACATTGTCCAGTTGGAGAATGTGTATTAATTATAGATTGCTAAATGTCACAACAAGGAAATATCATGTTATAACTTGGTTTTTCACTTGGTTTTAACCTTGTTTGATTTCAAATAGTGAAATAATAAGTGCTTTATACGCCTTGTTTGTAAAAGTATGGATATGAATTGCAAATTCATTACTGCAAGGATTTTCATGATTTTATTGTCTTCCAATAATTCAATGATAAATATGGGAAAAGAAAGAAAGGAAATCCAATAATAAATTTATTTGCAAGAATAATGGATAATTGTTATTTTACATGTGGAATTATGTGTAACTCTCTAGAAAATTGATATTAAATAAAATAAACGGTTTGGTTTTGATTCCATATTGATTCTAATAATGAAATATGTCAAAATAGGAGTTCATACCAAGTTAGAAAGAGAAAATATTTAATTTGATTCCTAAAATTTACTTTATAAAAGGGAGACTTCGAGACAAAGAAAGAAATCTTTAAATGTCGAGTTTTAGTCTCAAACTGGCCTATAATTAGATAAATTAAAAACCTTCCTTCAAAATTTGGAATTAAAAAGATAAAACAAGTGAGGGATATGGATTTTACAAAAATTCCTAAAGTGGGAGTATAAGTGAGTTAATGTATCAATGTCACAATTTAATAGAATTAGGAATTGAGTGCCCGACCCCTTTGATTCTCATGTGTAATCATGATTGTCATATCAAGACTTGACAATACATGCATTGTCTCCTACCCCAAGTAAGAGTAGGGAAGGGACCTTGCACATACAAGAAACCAAAAACACATATCTCGCACTACATTCCATATCTCTAAAAAATAATTGGACCTTTGGCTTCATCTCAAGAAATTGAAGTGGATATATAATTACTTAAAGCAAGGATGTGACATGTGGAACAAATGAGAACCCTCACCGCTAATCCCTTCTCAATTGGGATTAAAAACCCCAAATCCCACACACCCCTATATAAATACCCCCTTGGTATTCACCTAAGGCCCGGGAGTGCAAGTGGCTACTCCTTAACTCATGGATCTCTCTCTATATCACAATTCATTTTTATCTGGTGAGCATCTCCACTACGACATTTTCATATGCTAATCCAAAAGGCAAGGAAGAGGGGTGAGTGGTGAGCTGTGGGATCAAGGTCCATCATAGACCAACGAGAGGGATCAACGACTAGAGTTCCACCACTGTTCATAATAGTGTAAGTGGGTGTGATCAACCCTAGCCATGCAAACTTCACCTCAATCAATGAAGACTAGTTATTCAGAGGTTGATATTTTTCTAAAAGAAGTATTTTCTCACCTCTCTAGTTCGAACATAAGAAAAATAGCTTGAACTTACAAAATTCACTAAAATTCCACCCTTTCGCCAAAAAATGCAAATAGGTAGTGTTTTTTTATGAGAAAAATGCAAGGACTTCTTTGAAAATAGGTTGAAGACCTAATTCTATCTCAAATTCTAAGAATGCCAAAAAGTTGTTAACTTTAATATGTTAAATGTATAAAAACCCTAATTTCTAAGTTTTGATGATCATATTAAGTTTAAATGATCTTAATGTCCATATATTGATCTTTTTCATTAAAAAGAGTAACATGGATCTATTTTGAGATTAATAATTCACAAGTTGATAAATTAGGGTTTTCTTTGAGTTAAAAATGCATAAGATGATAAAACTAGGTCTTGACAAAAAAAACATTAGAAGTGATAATTAGGATTTGGGAAGCCAGAACCCTAATGTCACCTAAACTTGACCCCAAAACTCTAACTTAGACCCCAAGTCAATTTTAGTGAGAGTTTGTGTACAAAATAGTATCACTTGCATGTTATGCTTTATTTTCAAGATAGTTGCTTGGTTGGATGCTTTTGTTGCCTTTTACTTGGATATCAAGTTACTTCTGAGAAAGGTATTTGGTTACGCCTGTGACTACTCGACTTAATCAACTTATGTGGTTTTCTCAAGGCTTTTCCTGAATGGACTGCAAACTAAATGCTTCTTTGTTTATTTACTTCCTGCAATTTATAAAGCCCAAATGAGTATCACAGTATAAGTAAATAAGTTGCTCAATCCTATAAAAGTATCTCTAAATAAATGCACACATGGTAATTATAGAAAGAACCTTCCAATGAGTGGGTTGGATAATAAATACTCCCATAGAGTGAGTCTGTGATTTTCTCGAGGCTTTTCCTAAATGGATTGCAAATTAAATGCTTGATTTTTTATTTACTTCCTGCAATCTATGAGGCCCACATGAGTATCACAATATAAGGAAATAGCTTGCTCAAGCTCATGACATTATCTCTAAATAAATGCATGCACGGTAATTATAGAAAGCACCTCTAGTGAGTGGGTTGGCTAATAAATACTCCCTGTGAGTGAGTATGGTATCATCAATACCCCAGGGTTGGGTATAAATTGAAATCACCCCTAGTCAGTGGTAGATAAGAGTAATACTCCTAGAGAGTGAGTATGGTAAGATTGGGTGCCCCAGTGAGTGGGTATGACATAGAGTATAAGGGTTGAGAAGTTAACAAATCAAAATGTGTTATGATTATTTGTTAATTGAAAATATGGTTGATTATGTTTTTACTCATACATGTTCTTATTGTGTTTTCCCCACATATCAATATATAAATATAACGATCGATGTTTTGTTTCATGGTGTTTTAGGTTAAACTATTGTTAACTAAAAAGGACTTGTAATAAGATGGCACCAAGAAGAAAAGAAACTTAAAGTCATAAATGGAGGAGTATGGTTATTTAGAATTTCTTTCTACCGCAAACATCAAATTTACATTCCATGTAACTCCCTTGAGAAGAGGTTATCTTGTTATCAATCTCTTTTCCATATAATGAAATTTATTGATTATTATTGGTTACTTCCTAATCTTAGATCTTGGAACTATGACTATGGCCCTTGCCCTCTTAGTCCTCCATTTTAGGGGATAACAGGGGGAGGGGTTGTAACATTTGATATCAGATCCCATGATTACCATTTAACCTTTAATAGAAAATTAATTTCATAAAACTTTTAGAGCCCAAGGGAATTATTACAGTAATTTATGAAGACAATGGTGTCTCGAAGGGACCACAATCTGGGAGTTGGCAAAACTTTCCTTCACACCACTAGTTGGCTTACGATGACTCCGTGGATCGTGCATCCTTCTTAGACAAAGTTATAAGATTTTACTTGAAGTAAAATACTTCTAGGATTTCTTCTCATTTAATTTCATCCCTTCTCTACCCTTTTACTTTACTATCAAAACCCTAGCGACCTAGAAGCCTCATCCTCTACCCTTTTTGAGAAATTAGGGTTATGGTTATTAGTGTTAAGGCATCCTCCACCAAATCATAAAATGCATGTAATTAAGATGTCATTGAGATAATTTATAATTCTTTAAATATCTTAAAGTTAAGACTAACGTTAATAATCTATTTGTGTGGAATAGCTTGGCCATCACCAAGACCAATGACATCCCCATTGACACACCCTGAGATCACCAATAGGGTAAGCCCTCCCATAGGAAGAGGAGGTCCTTAGAGAAGAAGAGGAAATGTATGGAGGAAGAGTCCTCAAACAAGCAGAAGAGGTCAAGGGAGGCCTCCAATGAAAAAGGCTCCGAGTCTAAGCCTGTCCCTTTTGATATCCTGAATCTTGAGGATGACTAGAAAGGTGAACCTATGTCAGAGGATGAGTCCAAGCCCAAGGAGGACCCTATTTCTGGTCCTGGACCCGCATTTGGGAAAGTAGTTTTTCAGACCCCCGATGCAATCTGCATGGAGCAACATTAGAAGCTCAGTGAGGCCATAGTGCCTTGGCCCTCAAGGATATCACCCGATATGAGAATGGTGAACCACTACCTATCAGCCCTTGCCTGGGAGCCACCATCATCAACTTCATTAAGATAAACATAGAGATGTTTTGGGGTTAGGACAAGATAGACATTGTTGACAAGGTAGGTGCCTATCTCTTAGCCATAGAGAATGACTTTTGCATCCTATAGGTACATCCAAACAAGAAGATCCTCTTCGCCACTCACCTTCTTGAAGGAGAAACAAAGATATGGTGTAAAATTCATATAATGGGCCAAGATCTGAAGGAGGAACCAATGTCCTGGGTAGACTTTCCTACTTCTTCTCTACAAGATTCGTACCCACCTCCATAAAGAAAGAGAAGGACAAGCAATTCATGTTCCTTTACCAAGGCAACATGTCAATATCAAATTTCGCTCAAAAGTTTTACCTCGTGGAATGCTTTGGATATATGATGATTGAAGAGCATCAAGTATAACATTGTTTGCAACATTTACACCCTCTAATCAAGCTTCATGTGATGGCGAGTAAACGTGCAAGCTTCACCAAGGCTCTTAACTTCACCGTAGACATGGAGAAGACGGTCGTGCCTACACAAAACCCTCCCAAAGGATACCTAGGGTTCACTGATGGTGTCTCTACCCCAAGTAATGATAAAAGAAAAAGGGAAAGGATGCAGCAATGTCAAAGGAAGGAACAGAGGAAAGGAAAAGCCCCATATAGAGAATCCCCTCCCTGAGTGTCGTAACTGCATGAAGATGCACCCTAGCAAGCGTCTCTATGAAATGTGAGTGTGCTTTCACTAGCATAAGGAGGGACACATTGTTGCCAACTGTCCCATTTGTCCTCCATCAGTTAAGGAACCTGGTGGCACAACCAATGGCAACTCAACTAGTGGTAGTAGCACAACCAACAATTGTCTTTCCACCAGGAATGACTTCAGCTATAGGAGAGTGTCAACAAGTCCGACTCTTCCCCATTAATAATGAAGAGGCTTAGGTGAATATCAATCATCTGATAGAGGATGATCCTCCCTAGAGATCTACTCCTATCCTTTAAGATGAAATGTATAGATGTTCAACTATCATAAATTCAATATAGGCATGCTTGATATCATGGGACAAAATGTAAAATCTTTGTTTGACTCTGGTTCTACCAATACTTTTATTTTGAGAGATCTAAAAACTATGCTTTATCTAGACTTCAATGACTTAGTATATGTTTTATAAGTTAGTACTCCTAGTGGTCGAATCTTTACATCTCTCTTAAAGATACCAGTCATACTAGTGAAATATATGAATAATGAACTTCTTACAGATTTTATCCTCCTCAATATGAATGACTTTATTGTGTTTATTGTCATGGATAAGCTTTTTACTTATAATACAAAGATAAACTGTAGGGGAAATAAAATTAGGATAGAGAGATTGGGTCACCCACCCTTAGAATTAGAGGTAGGAAGGATACTACCACCATCTGGTATGTGTCAGTCATGAAGGTAGAGCAGATGATAGTTAAAGGTTGTCAGACATTCATAGCAGTAGTTACAAAGTTGGAGCCTAAGGTGTGGCCCTCAAAGGAAATAGAGGTAGTTAGGGGATACACAGATGTGTTCCTAAATGATGTTCCTGACATACCTCCAAACAAAGAAGTGGAATTTTGAACAGTGCTTTCTCCCGGGACAAATCCCATTTCTAGGGCACCTTACAGGATGACCGCAACTGAGTTGGTCGAGCTGAAAAAGTAACTGTAGGAATTTCTAGAGAAAGGCTTCATCCAACCTAGCAATTCTCCATGGGGAGCATCGGTCCTCTTCGTGAAAAATAAGGATGGATCGCTATGTATGTTCATAGACTACCACCTATACATGACTTGTTAGACTAGCTAACTCAGCCCGTGTTTTCTTGAAAATTGATTTGAGATCAGGATACCATTAGTTGCAAGTAAAGAAGAAAGATATTCCAAAACTCACCTTTTAAACTTGTTATGGTCACTATAAGCTTTTGGTCATGCCTTTTGGGTTGTCCAATGCTCCAAGTGTGTTTGAGAACCTCATCAATAGTATGTTCCAACCCTTTCTTGACTCCTTTGGTCATATTTTTCATAGATGACATCCTAGTTTACTTTGATGACCTAGAACAACACTGTGAACATCTTTCTAGGATCCTTGATATCTTGAGAAAGTAAAAGTTATATGGGAAATGTTAAAGATGTGAATTTTGGATAGACTATGTCATGTTCCGTGGACATGTCATATCTGGAGGGACCATCTTAGTGGATCCTGCCAAGGTGTTGGATGTATGTGATTGGCCAGTGCCAAAGAACCCTTTAGAGATTCACAACTTGTTGGGATTATCCGAGTACTACCGACGATTCATCAATGATTTCTCAAAGATTGAGTTTCCCCTCACCAAGCTCACCTAGAAAGATGAGAACTTCATCTAGTATGACCTATATGAAGCACATTTCCAGGAGTTAAAGGTGAAGCTGACCTCAACTCCCATGTTGACCCTACCTTTAGGAAATGAAGGATTCATAATCTTCACCGATGTATAAAATATGGGACTTGGATGCATGCTAGAGTAGAATAAACATGTTGTAGCCTATGCCTCAAGACAACTCAAGATGAATGAAGTGAACTACCCAACACGTGACGTAGAGTTAGAGGCAATTATTCATGCCCTAAACATCAGGTGACATTACCTATATGGAGCTACCTTTGAAATCCTCATAGACCATAAAAGCTTGAAGTATCTCCTAACTCAGAAGAACCTAAACTTAAGACAAAGACGATGGATGGAGTACATGAAAAACTATGACTTCACCATCGCCTACCACCTGAGAAAAACTAATGTGGTAGCTCATGCCCTTAATCAGAAACAACTTGGATGTGCAACTATCTTATCCACCCAGTGGAAAGGGTTTGAGGAACTTTCTATAAGGAGAGGACGAAGTTCAGTACGACCTATCACCCCATACCGATTGTTAGTCAGAATGGATGATCCAAACCCTAGAAGATTTTTTGAGAGCATCTGTGCTAGATTGGGATGGACCGTGGGAACAATACCTACCCTTAGCTAAATTTGCATACAATAATATATACCAAGGCAATATTGTGATGCCTCCGTATGAATCTATTTATGGGGAGCCATGTCTGTCACTACTTCACTGGGATGATGTCAGTGAGAGGGTCTTGTTAAGGTTAAAATAAATATAGTTGTATGCTGAAAAGGTCAATTTGATAGAGCAAAGGCTAAAAAGAGCCTAAGATCAATAGAAGTCATATATTTATGTGAAGTGGACTAAATTACACTTTATTGTAGGTGAACATGTGTTTCTGAAAATCTGATCCCTCGGAGCTATAGCTAATAATAGAGGAAAATTGAGTCTCGAGTATGCACGTCCGTTTGAGATTTTAGAATAGATTGGCAAAGTCACTTATCACCTGGCCTTACCCCCATGATATAGTATGATGCATGTTGTATTTCATGTGTCCAATCTAAAGCTCTATGTAAAGGATCTAGCCCACATGCTAAATATTGAACCTATAGAACTCCAAGGGAGACTAACATATTGTCACCAATGAACGTACTAGATACCAAGGTGAAAGAATTTAGAAACAAAGTATTTTTTTAAATTGAGATGGTAAAGGTTCTCTGGAAGGACCATGGAGAGGGCGAATCCACATGGGAATTAAAGATGAACATGGAAAAGTCTCACCCAGAATTTTTTGTATGATTAGTTGAATTTTGAGGACAAAATTCCTATAAGATGGAGAGGATGTTGTAACCTGGTTGTTCACATGGTTTTATACATGTTTGATTTCAAATAGTGAAATAATAAGCGCTTTATGTGCCTTATTGGAAAAGTATGGATTTCATTTACAAATTCACCATTTCAAGGATTTTCATGATTTTGCCGTCATTCAATAATCCAATGATAAATATGGGAAAAAGAAACAAATAAAATCCAATAATAAATATATTTCCAAGAATAATGGAATATTGTTATTTTACATGTGGAATTATCTAGAAGTTTGATATTGAAGATAGTAAATGGTTTGATCTCGATTACATATTGATTCTATTAAGAAATGATATAAAAATAGGAGATCTTGCTAATTTAGAAAGAGAAAAGAATTACTTTGATGCCTAAAATGTTGTTGACTCATTAGGTTCGTGTATTATGGGAGTTGTCTATAACGGCTATGCTTCATCTGCACTAGAGGATGGGACAATGACAATCATTCAAGCTCTCCTCCTTAGAAAAGAAAGAGGTTGGACAACTCCAACTATTTACTCAAATGCATCCTTTTCGATCAAGATCCTAACACACAAGAATTGGCTTGCGTGCAAGCTTTAAACCCACCAGAGACACTTTGCATCTCTTTTATTGGACTGTCCTAACATGCAACTGTCCTTCATCCCTAGAAGCTACAACATTGTAGCTAATAGCATAGCAGAACATACCATGTACTCTTTCTCTCAACATGTTTTCAATTATGTTTAGACACCTTAGCTCCCCAAGGACATCCATGTGCACCTTCCGTCAATTTATCCCATGAAAGAGAACATGATGAATAATATCTAATCTCTATGGTTTGGAAAAAAAAGGAGACTTGGAGATAAAGAAAGAATTTTTAACTTTTGAGTTTTGGTCTCAGATCTCACCTATACTTAGATAAAGTTATTGTGATGGACTGAATTCGAGCTTAATTTCAAGGATGAAATTTCTTTTAAGGTGTGTAGGATGTGATAGAGTGTTAATTTGAAACAATTAATGTCCAATGATGTATTTGAATTCATATTTTTTATTTATATTAGGAGTTCTAAGTGTTTTAGTAAAATATGGATGTTAATTGGTGCTGACATCATGATTATAATTCATAAGTTTATAACTTTTTGTGGAATTTAGTGCTTGGTTAAACAAGTGATTATTGGTACTAAAATTGAATGGGATTTACCTTCAGCCATTCACGCCTCACTACTATTGTTCTTTTAAGTTAGTGAAGACTAAATTGGCACGTGAAGCCATCCAAGTTCAATGGAGCTTGGTTAATCATCACCTTGAAACCCACTTCGTCTCTCAGATTCCTGAGAGGCTGATAGCCCTAAGGGTTATCCTTAGTTTAGAGGATAATACTTCTAATGGTATTGATAATACCATGTTTTATCATGTTCATATTAGCTTGTTATTTGTAAGCTCTTGTTGATGGAATAAAAGGTAAGGTTGAGTTTGTCAAAAAAAAATTCATGAAGATTGGAGGATCCTAGAGGAAGTTATTTAGGTATGATTCTTTTGCAAAATAATGTAATGCATTAAAGAATGATGTACCCACGTTATGAGTTCATAGCCTAGGCTATCTATTTCATGCACCCATGTGTCCTTGTCTGGGATGTGTGGCTATGTTGGGGCCTCAGATCCCTGATCCAATGGATGCACCTCCAACATTGAGGGTTCCACAAATCCAACATGGTGTGGAGAGATTCTAGACCTAAGATGAGATTAGACGACTGATAAATCATCTTCTACCTAGTAGTTAGAAGATGATCCTATATATCCAACTCCCACATCACAGAGTAACTAAATCGTGGAGTGCATTATGATTTGAACTCCAAAAATGGTTTCATCATTCCAAGACCATTAGGGCGAGCCTTTACATAGGTCTTAAAGTGGTTGGAGGGACATTTTCTCATTTTGGTTCCTCCCTTTCTTCTCCATTGTAGCGAGCATGTTGCAGTTGAAGGTTGAGAATGGAGCAAGAAGAGAATGTGAAGGAAGAATATGTAGGGAAAATAAAAAGGGTGAGCATAGGAGTTGAATTGAGGAATTTCTAATCCCCTCCAAGGTGGGTTCCATGGCGGATGAGCACCACATGGTTCGGGTTTAAGAGTTCGTGAGAGTGTCTAAAACACCTCTTGTTGAGGATGGACACTGCTAATCCCTTCCCAGACATCTAGAGCTGCTAATGAGGGATTCAAGTGAAGGTTTGATAGTGTGGAGGGACTATTCCTCTTATGCCCAGGAACTATGGAAGAAGATGATGATAAGCTCCCCAATCCTTCAGGAAGAGCAACCAGCAACGATCCCGAGAGGCCAACATAGTAGTAGGAGGTTTGTTGAATCTTTTGGAAGCATTTAAAGTAGTGGAAGAGCAGAGGAACTGTAGTATTTCTTCAGTGGAGGAGAACCATGCGACAACGCCCCCGTCACGCTGACGCTTCAAGTGAGATCATGAGAAAGAGAATGGGCCAATCTATTTGGACCAGTCATGAATGGGACAATCAAAGCGTGAACCAGCCAAAATACCACCTAAACCAGTCGATTTACTCTCTGGACATACAACTCACTTTGAGGCAAGCAACAAGGTGCAACTCACTCTTCCTCAGAAGCCATATGGAGGACTCAAATTGGTCCAAAAAGGTAAAAGTTCAATAATCATCTAGATCTTAGATATTTCATACTAGTTAGCATGGTTATAAAAAAATACAAACAAAGTGTATAAATTCTCAGAAAAATGAGTAGAACAACATGACAACATAATATCAGTCTTTTGATGCTTAAATCTTAGTGATATTAGGTAAGATATATTATGCATCTTTCATGGATAATAGCTATCGAAACATGGACTAAATTTATGATAATATGTCAGTAAATCCATAATCATGTTTATAATGCATTTGATGCCATAGATTATAATGTTGACAAATAAAGTAATATAAAATTCTTCATCTAGCTATTTTTGGATAACAACACTAAATAAAATGTAATAAATAAGTTGATAACCAATAACTGATAGAAATATCAGCATAACCTTGTATTAGTACTTGGAATTTTATACGTAATCTTGATTCAGTTTGACACATGTAACTCATGTTAATATGATTTTACTCCTAACATATGGATTTGAAAACCTAATTGGTTTAATGAATGTGACATAAGGTGAATATGTTCATATAATTACATGCTAGAATATATTCAGATGATCTATATTGTTCTGAAACATTATTGAAAAATTAGATCAGTGAGAATATGTTAAGAAGATAAGTCGAGAAACAATTATGGGAATATCATAATGACTAAGTAAAATCCTAAAATTGACATACTAGGGTTGATGAGGAGAATCTAACACATAGCATGTATGATCTTTTCTTGATTAGGGTTTGACAAAGGACATAAATGACTTAGGAATATGTAATGATTAAGATATCTTGATCAAGGTATGCTTTACATTTTACTTGGCCTACTATTTGATATGGTTGTATTATATGTGTGAAAAATAATTGGAATATGATATTGGATGAAACAACTACTCTTGTATGCTACCCTTCTTGAATTTCTATATATATATTTTTGAACACATCACACATAATATATCTTCCACTACATATAAGAACTTCAGCTATGTTGTTGTAAAGTGTTGAAAAATAAAGTACATCAACTCTTTGGTAGTAAAGTACTTGGAAGTGATCCAACTATTTGGTATTAGATCACGTTGTGAAATGATCCAACTCTTTAGTAGTAGATCATAAAGGCCTTAATGCATTCAACTCTCAAGTAGTAAATGCATGGATGATATAATGGAAAATATGCCTAAAAGACACATTCTCTTTTGTTGACAAGCAAATATTTTTGTTCAAGTATGCATCTTTTATTACTGCCAAGTATTAGCTTTATCTTATTTCCAAGTCATAGTAATGAGAGGTATATAAAAACATGTAGGTGTACTCAGTACAATATTTTAGAATATTATGCTGACGTGTACCACTTGTAATCTCTGTTTTAGGTATGTGGTTATATGATCTTGAAGACTTTGATAGTTGGGAGTGGTGTGGCAAGAAGATGTACATGTGGACCTATTGTCTAAAGATCATGTTCTAGTGATAGTATGAGCATATGTACAAGTTTATTGTTCAATATTTAATATCAATCTATAATAATAAATCATCTTGTAATTATAAGTTGTATGGTGAGCTTGTTGTATGGTTCATTCTTGCTCATGTGCATGTGCCACTTTTTGTTCCTATGACTCCCTAGAGTATCTTCTTCTTGGCCTAATGTGGGGGGTTTAAATAGGAATTCTGGTTGAGGTGAGGGTTTCAATGTCTTCTATTAATCTAGTACCTCAGGGAAGTGGGGGGGGGATATCATCTGTGATTCATAGATCTTTTATATTTGAAAGTCCCACACCCTATCAAGGCATTAAATATCTAGGGATGTCACAATTATTAAAAACATTTATTCAAAATTTGGTATTGAAAAGATAAAAGGAGTGAGAGGTGGATTTTACAAAAATTCCTAAAGTGGGAGTATTAATTAGTTAATATATCAATGCCATGATTTAATTAAATTAGGAAAGAATGCCCCATCCCTTTTATTCTAGTGTACAATGGTGATTTTTTGTTCAAGATCTGATGATCCGTGCATTGTCTCCTACCCCAAGTATGATCGGGAAAGGGACCTTGTACACATGAGAAATTGACAACACATATCTCTCTCTATAGTCCACATCTCCATAAATTAATTGGACCTTTGGGTTTGTATCGAGAAATAAAAGTGGAAATATATTAAATTCAAGTAGGTTTATGACCTGTGGAACAAATGATAATCCTTGTCTCTAATCCCTTCTCAACTGGGATTCAAACACCTTAAATCCAACACCCCCTATATAAATACCCCCCTCAATGTTATCCTAAGGCCCTAGAGTGCAAGTAGCTACTCCCTGACTCATGGATCTCTCTCTCTCTGTCGTGATTTTTTTTTCTTTGGAGAGCATCTCTATTGTGGCATTGTTGTGTGCTAATCCATAGCAAAGAATAGGGGTGAGTAGTGAGCTGTCGGATCAATATCCATTATGGACCAACTCGAGGGATCAACGACCATAGTTGTACCACATTTCATAGTAGCGCAGTGGGAAGGATCAACACTAACCGTGTGATCTTCATCTCATTCAATAAAGATCCACGATCCCACGGCTGACTTTTCTTGCAAAAAGTTATTTTGTCACCTCTCCACTTGGAAATTAAAAATAATAGCTAGAACTTACAAAATTCACTAAAATCCATCTTTTGGTCGAAAAATTACAAACAAGTAGAGCTTTTTTATCAGGAAAATGCAATGATTTCATTAAAATTAGGTTTAAGAACTATTCTTTCCCGAATTCTAAAAGTGTGTAAAAGCTATTAACTTTGATATATTAAATGTATAAAAACCCTAATTTCTAGGTTTTGATGTTCAAACTATGTTTAAATGATCTTAATGTCCAAAGACGTATCTTTTTGGATAAAAGGGTAACTTGAATCTAGTTTGAGATTAATAATTCATAAGTTGATAAATTAGGGTTTCCTTGAGTTAAAATGCATATAATGATAAAATTAGGGTTTGTAAATAAAAAATGCATCAAAAGTGATAATTAGTGTTTGGGAAGCCAAAACCATAATGTAACCCAAACTTGACCCCAAAACCATAACTTGGACCCCTAGTTAGTTTTAATGAGAGTTTGTGAACAAAATAGTAATACTTGGGTGTTATGCTTTATTTTTAGAATAGTTTCTTGGTTGGTTTCTTGATTTGCCTTTTACTTTGATATCGAGATACTTTTGAGAAAGGAATGTGGTTGTACGCCTATGACTACTCAGCTTGATCAACTTTTGTGGTTTTCTCTAGTCTTTTCCCAAATGGATAACAAATTAAATGCTTGCTTGTTTATTTACTTCATGAAATCTATAAAGCCCATATGAATATCATAATATAAAGAAATAACTTGCTCAAGCCCATGTCATTATCTCTAAATAAATGGGTGCATGGTAATTATAGAAAGCACCCCCAGTGAGTGGGTTGGCTAATATATACTCCTAGAGAGTGAGTATGATATCATGAATACCCAAAGTGAGTGGGTATGGATGGAAATCACCCTAGTGAGTGGGTATATTAGAGTAATACTTCCAGAGAATGAGTATGGTAATATTGAGTTCCCCCAGTGAGTGGCTATGCCACAAATATTAAGGGTTGAGAAGTTATGAAATCAAAATGTGTTCTGATTATTTGTTAATTGTCGATATGGTTGATTATGTTATTACTCATACATGTTCTTATAGTGTTTCCCCCACATACTGGTATAGAAATATGTTGATCATAGTTATGTTTCACGATGTTTTAGGTGAAACTGTTCTTAAATCAAAAGATGGACTTGTAAGAAGATGGCACCAAGAAGAAATGAAAATTAAAGTCATAAATGGAGGATTATAGTTGGTTAGAATTTCTTTCTGTTGCAAACATTATATATACATCCCATGTGAGGAGAGTTTATCTTGTTATCAAACTCTTTTCATATAATGAAATTTATGGATTATTATTGGTTACATGTTAATCATGGATCCCAAGTTTATGATTATGTATCTTGCCCTCTCAATTCTCCTTTTTAGGGGATAACATGGGGAAGTGTTGTAATATATCTTTTCCCTCTTCCTTTTATTGACCAAGTCTATGAAAGGCTTGCACATCATTCACATTTTTGTTATATAGATGGGCACTCTAGTTTCTTCCAAGTGCCTATTCATCTTGAAAATCAAGACAATACCACTTTTACTTGATTCTATGGAACGTAGGCATTCCAATGTATGCCTTTTGGTCTCTGCAATGCTCCCACCACCTTTCCAAGGTTTATGTCAGTCATCTTTTCTGACTTTATTGAGGGGATCATGGTAGTTTTTATGGATGATTTTTCAGTTTATGGGTCATCATTCAAAGACTTTCTTAAGATATTATCCCTCATTCTCCAAAGATGTGAGGAAAAACAACTCATTCTCGATTGGAAGAAATGTCATTTTATGGTCTGAGAAGGGATCTCAGGGATCTCTCTTGGACACAAAGTATCTAAAGTAGGCATCAAAGTGGAGAAAACAAAAATAAAAGTTATTTCCATGCTTCCTCCACCTTCATTTGTCTCCTATGTCTGACATTTCTTGGGACATACTAGATAATATCGTCGTCTCATCAAAGACTTTTAAAAAATTTCAGGCTCCTACTGAAAGACACACCATTCATTTTTAATGAGGAATGTCTCAAAGTCTTACATACTCTGAAACAAGCCCTAACTTCCGCACCAATTATGCAGGCTCTAGATTAGAACCTTCCCTTCATGCACAATGTTAGTGACTATGCCTTTGAAGTGTCCAGGGAAAAAGAAGGATAAGAAACACCATGTAATGTATTATGCTAGCAAAACTCTTGATCAGAAACATGTTAATTACATCATGATAGAAAAGGAAATTCTTGTGATCATCTACACCTTTGATAAGTTCATATCATATTTGTTAGGTGGAAAAGTGTTAGTCTACACTGACCGTGGAGAAATCAAATATTTAATGAAAAATAAGGACACTATGCCTCACCTTCTCAGATGGGCTCTCCTTTTATAGGAATTTGGTCATGAAATCATTGATAAGAAGGGATTTGAGAACATGGTTTCATATCACCTCTCTCATAAATGTAATTGAAGAAGATAACGCTCTCCCCATATAGGAAACTATTCAAGATGAAGCCATTCTTGTTATCCACACCTTGGATCAAATAACACTATGGTACATAGACTTCTGTAACTACCTATCTTGCCAATAGATACTGCCAGATATGACATATAATCAGAAGAAAAAATTATTTTCTAACTTAAAAAACTACTATTGGGATGACCTAGATTTTGTTCAGAAAGTGTGCAGACAGTGTATATCGTCGACGTGTCTCCAATGATGAAGTGTTACGACCCCACCTCCCAATAACCCCCAATTAAGGGAGACCGAGAGGTCGAAGCCGCACCCATAACTTCCAGATCAAAGGTTCGGCAATTAACCAAGAATAGTTATCAAATTTTAACAGACTATATTGAAAAGTTGTAAGAAAATAAATTTTTGCATACCTTTTTGAAAACTTGGATCTCTAAATTTCTATCCACTACTCTAACTAATCCTCCTTGTATTTAACTTCATGTATTTCACAATATGATGATTTACTCTTTGTCCTTTTGGTTTGTACCTAAAATGCCGACAAACAAAACGTCGGTCAGCTAAAGCTGGTATGTGGGGGAAACAATAAACATGCAACTATGATAACAATGTAATCATTCAATTAATCGTTTAACAACCAAGATTACATTTTAGATATAACTATGTGATCCAAGAGTACCCTATCCTCTATGTTGTCCCCATTAAACCCCTCATGATCCACCTATAAGTGAACCAATTTCTAGGGTTGAGTCACATGGCACTACTCGTAAGCAGCCCACTCCTTAACTCATGGCAGGTTAATGAGTCTCATGGACTACACATAGGTAGCCCAGTTTCTAACTCTCGGTAACCTAGACCTTGCTCTAGGATTACCCCTTTTTTTAGCCTTTTCAAAGTAATAGAGGTGGACCTGGATATAGTTAGTTATATACGCACATTTATAGTGATAATCATAGTCACTTTATCGTTGCATGAAATAAATAAACATCCAACAGTTATTTTCAAGCAACCGATTAAAACTTCGGGAATCGCCGTGAAACTAGAGCGATTATTCATAAGCGTAACCACATACCTAATTTGATGAGTCATGCAGATTATTCAACATATACTTCATGTATATACAATCAAGCCAATCAACAGATCCAAGCAAGTAATTCAATCATCACATAATTCCTGAAAAGAATATATATGTACTCTATTTATTACACACTTTATCAAGAATATACTTTATTGACTTGGATTCACTTTCTAGGGTTTCTAATCTACATTAAGGTTTCATTAATATTCATTAGGGTTTCTCAGATCAATTTCTCAAACTTTATCCCTTTTAGGTTAACAAACCCTAAAATACTCTTTTCCATTTATATGAACCTTAATTGCTCAACTATCCATTTTAATAGTCTTTTATACCCAACTTGACTTAAGATCATCACATCCCTATTTATTCATGGATTTGGACACCTAAACCAATTAAAAGACATATTCTCCTAAATTAGGGTTTTCAAGCTCATTAATGCATAATCATGCACGAAACCCTAAATTAAGCCAATGATATAAAAAGATCATCTTTTTAGATCCTACTTTCACTTTTATTAACAACAGGTTAATATCAGCTTGAATTATCTAAATAATGTCATTAAGACCATCTACCATCAAATCTAAGGGTTTTCCTTTAATTAAAACATTAAAGATGATAACTTTAAGTACTTTTCAAATTTCAAGCATATTTATGCACATAAACTCAAAATTAGACTAAACACGTGCAAAGTTCTTCCTTTTTGAACATAATGTATCTTTTTACATTTAACAGGTTAACATCAACAATAATGATCCATTAAACCCTATTAAACACTTTATTCATTTCAAAGTACGGTTCCTTAAGAATTAAAGCATTAAAGATGATTACTTCCATTACTTTTCGGATTGTAATTAGAATCAGGCTTCAAACATAATTTCTTTGTGTTCCTCTCGTTCTGAGGATCAAAATTCATATATAACTTGTTTTAATCCGAGTTTCCTAGAATTAGTTACGATTTTTCAAAGTAAAATATTACTTGAGCCAATGGCATGCTGACACGTCAACATACCCATGCAATGCGCTGCTTTGGGAAAACATAACTGAATGACCCTTTTTCCCTTCACTAGAGTTGTTGGTTCTGAACCACGTGGAGGGGTATACTCATCTGATGCATCTTTGTCGTCTTCCACCTTACAGAACCCTACGCTGCCGCTGCAGCAGCAATCAAGCACGGCCCTGCCGCCTTCTCCCAACCTAGACGGCCATCAGGGACGGTCTCTTGGCTCCGCAGTGCCTCCTCGAGCTCAGCTAAGCCTTCAGTACTTGGCCACGGTGGCTGGCTTCACACCTGCAACGTCTGCAACTGTGAACAGCCAGAGGCCCTTCTGCTGGCATTGCACAGGTGCAGATGGCAGTTCTACCTCCCTCTGACATCGTGGGTGGTTCCCGCTTCCATCATCATTCCTTCCACAACCCCTCTTCGTACTAGGAGGTCACGTTCCTCCCTTGGTTAGGGTTTGGACGGTGGCATGGTAGGAGAAGAGTGGGAGACAAGGAAAAACGTGAGCCTGTTGATCCGTCCCCTTTATAGGGATATGCAGCAGCGTACTAGCACGCCTATCCATGATGAGAGCAAGTCCCATAGTCTATGGGAAACCTCCTTTCCTTGTTCACAAAGAAATCATCTCTTTTCCAAATATTTCCTTAATAATTCATATCTCTTAGTCATTAGGAAAACCAAATTTTATCTCCTTGATATTTCTTTTATGCTTTAGATCTTAAGATTTCAAAAATTATTTATTTTACATTCTTTGCACTAGCCTTTTAATCATTGGTCATGAGATTGTGTTTTCTTTTAATAGAAAATACCTCCTTTTCATCAATGATACTTAATTCCTTAATAAAGCATCACATTATCCTCTTATTTTGCAATTTTTTTGGTATTTTCTCTCTCTTTCCTCTTTATTGGGATGCCTTGGATCCTAAGAAACTCTATTATTTCGAAATCCTTTTATTGGATACACATTATCCTTCTAGATGCATCTAAATGCATTATTCTTCATTACTATGTTTATTTCTTATTAAAATATTTCTTTTTGAGGATTTCTCTTTATTTCTCTTTTATTTTCCTCATTGGTATTCATTTTATCATTAGGAATCCTTGGGATATGAAAATCCACAAAGGATCACTCATGAATACCTTTTCCACTTATTTCCAACATTTTAACATTATTTTCAATTTCTTTCTCACTAAAGAAATACTTAATTAATCTTTTCTTTTCTTATTGCTTTCTTTTTGCAACTTTGGACTCCTTGGAACCCAAGAGGCATGAAATCCTTCCTTGGATTACATCCTTTTGCCTTCCAGAGCTTTCCACATCATTCTTTTCTCAAAATTCAATTATTCATTTATTAATTGAATTTCCTTTCTTCATTTCCCTGTTATTGGGCCCAATAGCCAATAAAGCCCACAATACAATCATCAAGGCTATTGTAAACGAAATCCATTTATTCAAAACAAATCATATCTTTATTTGTTCAATTATCTTTAATATGAGAAATTACATTTCTCACCAATTGAACCCAAAAATAAGGGTTGTAACATCCTTCCCCTCTTATAGGAATTTTGTCCTCAAAATTCTTATCAAGCAAACAAACAACTCAGGATAAGACTATTCCATGTCCATCATTGGCCCCTATGTGGCTTTACCATTCTCATGGCGCTTCCAAAGAACCTTTATTATCACATATTCTTTTCTCTGAGTTCTTTCATCCTGGCGTCTATAAACTGCACAGGTGACTTAGGTCATTTCAGCCTCCCTTGGGGCTCACTAGGTTCATTGTTTATCTTATGGTCTGGGTACCTCACATAGTGCTCTAAATTGGACACGTGGAACTCATCACACATTACTTTATCCTGAGGGGTAAGGTCAAACTTAACCTTCTTCACCAAACCATGTCAAAAGAACCCATGCATCGGGGACTCATCTCTCTTAGCTATAACTTAGAGGGGTCAGATTTTCATGTCACATATTCTCCCACAGTGAATTGCATGTCAGTCTACTTTGCATCTACTCACGACTCTTGTCGTCTCTAGGCTCCTTTCAACCATCGCACGATCAGAGCGACTTCATCTACACCCACTGTGGTCCTTTTCTAACCATGATGTGGTCCTTTCACCAACATCACCTTACTGAAGTGGTGACTGACACAACCTCTCTTACAGAGCTTCTTTAAATCCCGATACTGACTATGGTGGTTACCATCGCATCTTTCATTGGACAAGAACTGTCTCTAGATATCACCCTGAATGAGCACATATGCTCTCATCAGACCCCTTTAGTCTAGATCATACTAACCATTAGTTAGGGGTGATAAACTATACTAACATCGAGTTCTTTATGTACCTACTTCCACCTTTTGGAAGGGAACCTTTAGGTCAAACTCCAGAACCTTTGAACTCACTTCATGGTGTAGTTGAACTATCTCTCTCATATGTAGTTCAACCCGATCTGTCCCTTGACAGTACTCTTTCTTTCTCATGTCATCTAGGTAAGGCAGTCTACCATAACTCATACTGCATCTCGACCTTCCTTGATCCAGGGGATACTTACAACATCCATAGTGATGAACTCCCTTTCTCTTTCAGGGACTCTTTATCCTTCATATCAATGCACTGGGTTATTGGTGTTCATCCATCATCCTCTGCTTGCATGGCCATATACCACATGCAACTTTATCTTAGGTGTCCAACGTCCTACTGTCACTTATTATCTTGGTGGTACGGTATATGGTGATCTTAAAATCATGATCTCTTGTATGTCATGATTCCTCAAGATCGATTCCTTAGAAACCCTAAACCACTCTATTCGGGGTTTCATCACCTTCTTTTCCAAATAAGTACATCTGAGGTTCTACCACCATCCTTTCATTGCATCAAGGACTAGACTGGCTAACCAAACATCCATTAACTTTTCAACGAATCTTGTTACATCTGAGTGTTATCCAAACACCTCTCCTTTTCAAACTTAGGGTTAGCCAAACAACCTCTTCTAGCTTCTAGTCAAACAAGGCAGATATATCTCAACCAGAGTATCCATTACTATGTCACATCCATATGTATTAGGTAACATTGAAGACATACACTTACATGTATTTCACTCATCATCTTAACTCTTAACTCTAAGTCTAACTTCATTGAGAACACTTTTGAGCTCATTTTCTTGGTAATCAAACTCACCCTTGTATGACTTCATATCTCATGATAACATCATCCTCATAAGGTGACTACCTCGTTCCTCTTAGTGTTTGCAAACCATCCATGTATCATTCACTTTACCAGGGTAGGTTATCTTCTCTATCCCCATTTCTCGTGGCAACGTTCAAACCTACATCATCTCTTATCCTTGGTGTGTGGCATGCGTAATGTCCTATCTTTCACTCTCATAACAAGAGGAAATAAGCATTTGGTTGCAGTCCAAATACAGAGTTCTTCCTATTCCAAGAGTAGAGATGGTACATACCACCTTGCCAATACACCTTTACATCTAAGTTGCAACGTTCCACATATGTCTCTACATCACATACATCATGATATCAAACTAGTCTTGAACCTACTGAGGTTTATATCCTTGGTCATCTCCTCTAGGTCTATAGGGTACCGGCTCTTTTGGGGTCATCCCTCTTACCTCATGCATCAAGAGAGTGCCCTACTCATCTGCCCTTTGGGTCCCATGAGTTCATGAAGGTGATCAATCTCCTAACCCATGGCCCTCAGACAATGATAGTTGTTACCTCCCGACCCTATGGTCATGTGCAACTAGGGAATTAGGCAACTCCTACTTTCATCGATCTTATCCCTACCTGACCCTAGGATAGACTTAGGATTCTCCATTATAGTACATGTTCACCTTAGAACCTTACCCAAGCCTTCATCATCTCTCTTTCTGCATTCATGGGCTGACTTTTATCCATTCATAGGGATCATGGAAACCTTCCTACCCTGGTCAAGCCCCATACCGGTTACCTCCATGGTAACGCATCTACATGCACTTAGAGATGGATATCTATGGGTCTACAGGTTCATTCTCATACCATGTACTTTTCACTTAGCTTCTCAAGATCCTGTCAGACCTCTTCAGGTTACCTTTACCAAAGGGGTCCCTCTCCCAGGATGGGAGGAAAACTATCTCTTAACACCATGGTCGTAAAAGCTCTTAGGTCTAGGATTTACATCCACATGAGCCTACTTAACCCTAGCAAGCTATTAAGGCACAAGAAAAACACTACTGTACCATGCTAGGTCATACTTATCCTCTTTCCTCGATGTTGGATCAAGATCATACTTTCCTTTATCATCAACCTAGTTGTGAGGGGTTCATCACACATACCTTAAACTTAAGGGACTTCCCTTTTCCCCTATACATGAGGAGTACCATGCTCGAAACTATGGAAACTTTAATTCTCGTCATGAGCATTAGGTAACCATTTCCCCTCTTAGGCCTAGGAATCCCTAGGTTCACCTTTAGGTGTCCAACTGCATGCTCTGTCTCTTAACTACGAACCAAGCATGCAAAAGGCATGTCATGCACTCCATGTCATCCTTCAACTCGAGCAGCACTTAGAGTTGGGTCCTTCTTAAGGACAACCAACAAGGTATAAGGCCTCATAACCCGTTACTAAACCTTTCTAGGTCTAAGGAACTCTTCTTCCTACCTCAGAAGGTAAACACCTATACCGTAGGAACATAGGTACCCGAATCTTCATCTTCTCTTTCTAGAGTTTGGTCCCTCTAAAGGCAACCAATATATCATCAGCTTCCAGGAATTATGCATGAGGCAACTGCTATCATTCACTTAGGTCGCATCATCCTTGACTCCCCACTGTTTCTCATATCCCGGGGTTTTAGGCTTCTAGCCTTCTTGCCTGGGGTCATGGTCTCTTTCTAGAGTTAATCCTACATCCAACCTCACCATTAGAGGTCCTATCTTCGTGAAGGGTCAACCTCAAAAGCATGCCCCTAGCTAGATGAAGCCTATGGTCAACTTATGTTCGCTCAAGGTTATCCATAACCCCTTATACTTATCACATAAGCTATCCATTAAACTCCCTCGGCCAGGGTTTCAACCTATTGCTCGCACTACTGATACATACAGGATGCCTATTATGCCATGCTCATATCAGCTCATGGGTTTCATAGGTTCTTCTCTAACCTCAACAATGAAGGAGCTATCCTTCACTCTAACATGCACGACCCTTCCCAGGGTTGAGTTTTGAAAGGTGCTAGGTCCCCCATGGATCATATGGAATCCCAAAGGCATGTCCTTTCAAACACCTGGTTTAACTCATCTCTCTCTAACCTTCACTTAGGGTTAGGGTTAGCATCATCCTCACAGGATGTGCCAGGTCTCTACTTACAATGGAGATTTCTATCTCCAAGACTAACTTATCCTCCTGACAAGAAGGTCTAGCCTCAGGTCTCCTCTGAGGACATGACAACTTATGTCATACGACCTAAGCATGTATCTATTCTTTAATTTGTGCTTAATCGATTAATCTTATGTCCATGACATCTTATTTACATGTTTTTCATTTAATTTGGTGGAGGATCCCTTAAACCTTATTAACCTTACCCATACCTCAAGAGGGTGAGGAGAAGAAAGAAAACCCTAATCCTTTAGGTCCTTATCAGAATTTCCATGATGAGAAGGGATGAACAAGATGAGAAGTCCTAAAGGTATCTTATTTCAATTCATACCCTATGACTTTAGCCAGGCAGCCACACAGATCCGGGAGTCCTCGTATTCCGACTAGCGGTGCGGAGGAAAATATTTCCAGCCCCCAGTCGTGATCCTTTTCTAGACACCTCCGTCTTTCAGATAATCCTCAAATAACTCCCTTGGGTTCTATGGAGTTTGTAAAATTTAATAATTATTAATATTTAAGTGGGGAACCTAGGCTCTGATACCAAATGTTACGACCCCACCTCCCGATAACCCCCAATTAAGGGAGACCGAGAGGTCGAAGCTGCACCCATAACTTCCGGATCAAAGGTTCGGCAATAAACTAAGAATAGTTATCAAATTTTAACAGACTATATTGAAAAGTTGTAAGAAAATAATTTTTTTGCATACCTTTTTGAAAACTTGGATCTCTAAACTTCTATCCGCTACTCTAACTAATCCTCCTTGTATTTAACTTCATGTATTTCACAATATGACAATTTACTATTTGTCCTTTTGGCTTGTACCTAAAACGCCGACAAACAAAACGTCGGTCAGCCGAAGCTGGTATGTGGGGGAAACAATAAACGTGCAACTATGATAACAATGTAATCATTCAATTAATTGTTTAACAATCAAGATTACATTTTAGATATAACTCCGCGATCCAAGAGTACCCTATCCTCTATGTTGTCCCCATTAAACCCCTCACGATCCACCTATAAGTGAACCAATTTCTAGGGTTGAGTCACATGGCACTACTCGTAAGCAGCCCACTCCTTAACTCATGGCAGGCTAATGAGTTTCATGGCACTACATGTAGGTAGCCCAGTTTCTAACTCTCAGTAACCTAGACCTTGCTCTAGGATTACCCCTTATTTTTAGCCTTTTCAAAGCAATAGAGGTAGACCAGATCTAGTCAGTTATATACGCACATTCATAGTGATAATCATAGTCACTTTATAGTTGCATGAAATAAATAAACATCCAACAGTTATTTTCAAGAAACCGATTAAAACTTCGGGAATCGTCGTGAAACTAGAGCGATTATTCATAAGCATAACCACATACCTGATTTGATGAGTCATGCAGATTATTCAACATATACTTCAAGTATATACAGTTAAGCCAATCAACAGATCCAAGCAAGTAATTCAATCATCACATAATTCATGAAAATAATATGTACTCTATTTATTACACACTTTATCAAGAATCTACTTTATTGACTTGGATTCACTTTCTAGGGTTTCTAATCCGCATTAAGGTTTCATTAATATTCATTAGGGTTTCTCAGATCAATTTCTTAAACTTTATCCCTTTTAGGTTAACAAACCCTAAAATACTCTTTTCCATTTATATGAACCTTAATTGCTCAACTATCCATTTTAATAGTCTTTTATACCCAAATTGACTTAGGATCATCACATCCCTATTTATTCATGGATTTGGACACTTAAACCAATTAAAAGACATATTCTCCTAAATTAGGGTTTTCAAGCTCATTAATGCATAATCATGCACGAAACCCTAAATTAAGCCAATGATATAAAAAGATCATCTTTTTAGATCCTACTTTCACTTTTATTAACAACAGGTTAATATCAGCTTGAATTATCCAAATAATGTCATTAAGACCATCTACCATCAAATCTAAGGGTTTTCCTTTAATTAAAACATTAAAGATGATAACTTTATGTACTTTTCAATTTTCAAGCATATTTATGCACTGAAACTCTAAATTAGACTAAACATGTGTAAAGTTCTTCCTTTTTGAAAATAATGTACCTGTTTACATTTAACAGGTTAACATCAACTCTAATGATCCATTAAACCCTATTAAACACTTTATTCATTTCAAAGTAGGGTTCCTTAAGAATTAAAGCATTAAAGATGATTACTTCCATTACTTTTCGGATTGCAATTAGAATCAGGCTTCAAACATAATTTCTTTGTGTACCTCTCGTTCTGAGGATCAAAATTCATATATAAGTTGTTTTAATCCGAGTTTTCTAGAATTAGTTACGATTTTGCAAAGTCAAATCTTACTTGAGCCAATGGCATGCTGACATGTCAGCATGCCCATGCAATGTGCCGCTTTGGGAAAACATAACAGAATGACCCTTTTGCCCATTACTAGAGTTGTTGGTTCTGAAGCACGCAGAGGGGTATACTCATCCGATGCATCTTGGTCATCTTCCACCTTACAGAACCCTACGCTGTCGCTGCAGCAGCGATCAAGCGTGGCCCTGCCGCCTTCTCCCGACCTAGACGGCCATCAGGGGCGGTCTCTTGGCTCCATCGTGCCTCCTAGAGCTCAGTTAAGCCTTCAGTACTTGGCTAAGGTGGCTCGCTTCACACCTGCAACATCTGCAACCGTGAACAGCCAGCGGCCCTTCTGCTGGCATTGTGTAGGTGCAGATGGCGGTTCTACCTCCCTCCGACATCGTGGGTGGTTCCCGCTTCCATCATCGCTCCTTCCAGAACCCCTCTTCGTACTAGTGTGTCACGTTCCTCCCTTGGTTAGGGTTTGGATGGTGGCATGGTAGGAGAAGAGTGGGAGATAAGGAAAAACGTGAGCCTGTGGATCTGTCCCCTTTATAGGGATATGCAGCAGCGTACTAGCACGCCTATCCATGAGGAGAGTAAGTCCCATAATCTATGGGAAACCTCCTTTCCTTGTTCACAAAGAAATCATCTCTTTTCCAAATATTTCCTTAATAATTCATATCGCTTAGTCGTTAAGAAAACCAAATTTTATCTCCTTGATATTTCTTTTATGCTTTAGATCTTAAGATTTCGAAAATAATTTCTTTTATATTCTTTGCACTTGCCTTTTAATCATTGGTCATGAGATTGTATTTTCTTTTAATAGAAAATACCTCCTTTTCATCAATGTTACTTAATTCCTTAATAAAGCATCACATTATCCTCTTATTTTGCAATTTTTTTTGGTATTTTCTCTGTCATTCCTCTTTATTGGGATGCCTTGGATCCCAGGAAACTCTATTATTTTGAAATCCTTTTTATTGGATACACATTATCCTTCTAGATGCATCTAAATACAGTATTCTTCATTACTATGTTTATTTCTTATTAAAATATTTCTTTGTGAGGATTTCTCTTTATTTCTCTTTTATTTTCCTCATTGGTATTAATTTTATCATTAGGAATCCTTGGGATACGAAAATCCACAAAGGATCACTCAATTATACCTTTTCCACTTATTTCCAACGTTTTAACATTATTTTCAATTTCTTTCTCATTAAAGAAATACTTAATTAATTGTTTCTTTTCTTATTGCTTTCTTTTTACAACTTTGGACTCCTTGGAACCCAAGGAACCTAAGAGGCATGAAATCCTTCCTTGAATTGCATCCTTTTGCCTTCCAGAGGTTTCCACATCATTCTTTTCTCAAAATTCAATTATTCATTTATTAATTGAATTTCCTTTCTTCATTTCCCTGTTATTGGGCCCAATAGACAATAAAGCCCACAACACAATCATCTAGGCTATTTTAAACGAAATCCATTTATTCAAAACAAATCATATCTTTATTTGTTCAATTATCTTTAATATGAGAAATTATATTTCTCACCAATTGAACCCAAAAATAGGGGTTGTAACATGAAGCCTGATCTATTTTGGATAAATTTCATGCCTCTTCTTATGGAGGACATTTAGGAACTAAAAAGAGTGCCATAAAGATACTAAATCTAGGTTTCTACTGGACAAAAGATTATCACACCTTTATTAGGCAATGTGATGCTTGTCAGAGAACTAGGAACATCAATAAGAGAAATGAGATGCCTCTCACTGACTGGATTGAAGTCAAAATTTTACAAATCTGGGAAATAGACTTTGTGGGGCTTTCCCACCTTCTTTTGGAAATAAATACATACTACTGGCAGTTGATTATGTTTCCAAATGGGTGGAAGCTATCCCATCAGTGACATGCGACTCAAAGAAAGTAATGCACCATTTCACAAAATTATCTTTCCAAGATTTGGAGTTCCTAGGACAATTGTAAGCGATGGAGGCTCACATTTTATAGAAAAACAATTCGATGACTTTTGAAAGATATGGAGTTAATAATAAGATCTCTACCCTACAAAATCCTCAAACCACAGGTCAAGTTTAAGTTTCAAACATGAAGATCAAATAGATTATTGATAAAACTGTGGGAAATTTTACAAAGGACCAATCCTCAAAACTTGATGATTCCCTCTGGGTGTATTGTACAACTTATAAAAATCCCATCTATACCACCCCTTATTGTCTCATCTATGGTAAGTCCTGGAACCTCCCTCAGGAGTTGGAACATAAATTCTTTTGGGCAATTAAAAATTTCAACATGGATGCCAACCTCTCCAAGGATAAATACTTTTTTGAGTTAAAAGAATTGGAAGAACTTCATTTACATGCTTATGAAAAAAATATGATCTCTAAAGAACACACCAAAATATGGCATGATACTCATATCAAGCGCAAGGATATTTTAGAGGGTGACAAAGTTCTTTTATTCAATAAAGAATTCCAACACTTTCAAGGAAAACTACATTATTGTTGGTTTGGACCCTTTACTGGTATCACCATCGTTGGTTTAGACCCTTTACTAGTATCACCATCTTTCCCTTTTCCCTCCAGAATGATGGACATCCATGAAGAGAAACCTATCACTTTTTCAGTCAATGGGCACACCGTGAAGAATCACTATGAAGATGAAGTTATCACTAAGAAGGTAGACATGGGGTTGTTTGACGCCCAGGTTGCAAAATAATGATGCCTCAGTGGCCAAGATACATGACTATAAACAAAGTGCTACTTGGGAGGCAACCCAACCGTATATCTTTTACTTTGTATCTTTTGTTTTGATTTCATCATTTTTGTTTTTCATAGATAAACTTCCCTTGTAAAATGTCTCATCACTCTAATAGACAGTTATTTTTCAAATGATGGTTAGTCTATGATTCTTTGACATGAATCCATCAACCTAAACTCAGATCCTCATGTATTGACCTTATTATGATGCCAACATTTCACCCATTGACTGATCAGTTGTCAATGCATGCATCAACAATTTTATGTTTTTTCAACATAGGAATTGACCCGTCAACTAGACACCATTGACATTTTGAATCCTTTGGCAATCTGTCGAGCCAGTTGTCAACCTATACCATCGATCTTGTCATAGATGAACTACTCAGTGGTTTCAAATCCTAGATACAATTTCATAAATAAAATTTCACCAACTCTCGACCCTCACCTAATACAAGACCCCACGGAAATTTCTTTTCATCACATCTTGTTTACAGTGAAGATCTAATGCTTTTCTCTTGAATCCATCAACCTTCCTTCAGACAATGTCTATTAACCTTTTCGGTTAAAAGCTTTAAGTGTTAGTCGAGTAGCCTAAACCCCGTCGTTAGGTACTTGACCTCATCGACCTAACCTGATCGATAGAACTTGTTGACCACTTTCCACCATAAACATTTTTCTCTCGTCAAACTTAAACCTCGATGGTATGTTTTCCTATTTCCTTCTTTTTCTTAGTTTGACCCTTTTCCCAAGATAGGTGAGAAGCATACACATTCAGAATCTTTCACAATTGAGGGTGGCAAGAAGGCACCTCAAGGCACACAATTTGAAGTTCCCTACTCTAAAACTTTCCTACCTCACAACAATGAACACATGGAAGCCTACAAGGCAATGAGGACCCTCACCTTCAAGCCCATCCTCTTCTCTTACAAATATAATCTCAAGGAAATTGGGATCTAGAAGTGGGTATCTACTTTGCTCACATAGTCGAACCTGGCTCACTTCTGCTAAGCCAGTCCTAGGGCATATGTGGAAGAGACAATGGAGTTCATGTATTCTAATTAGAAGGTGTCCATCAAACGAGTTGTTGACCCTACAAGTGGATTATACTTTCTATATTGGATGTACTCCATTAGAGTTCTTCACATTGTTGTCAAAGAATGTGTTGGTGATAATTATCATTGCCTCCACAACAATTATGCAATGATGCTTCTTGAATCTGAATGGGAAATAGTAGACCTCTGATGATAATCTCACATGTTTACATTTTTCTTCCTTCTTTTTCACACTCTTAGGACAATGTGTATTGTAAGTTTTGGGGCATGTAGTCCCATGAGATAGGTATTAATAGTATCAAAACAACCTCCATTTTCTTCCTTTGTATAATTTTTCATAATTTTCTTATTTTCATCAACTTTTTGACAATTTTTCATGTACTAATGCATGAAAAGGTAGATGATAAAGAACTCCAAGGAACTTAGTTTGTTCTGTACTATGGCTTTTTCAAATCAATTCATAAGAAGACAACAATCTGGATGATTCTTTTCTTTATTGATGTTGATTTTATATTGTTCTCTTAACGATATGTTACTTCTTCCTCGATTTTGATTTTAACCTCAAAGCATCATCAGAAGAACTCTACCAAAAATATCTAACCAAAAGTAAAATCATATTCGAGGATGTATTCTCATAAAAAGAAGAAAGATCAACCTCATTTTCCACAAATTCCTCTTTTAGATCATTCAGAATCCCAAAATGAGTGAGGACTAAAAAATAGAGAGTAAAAAATTAAAGAGTTGAGCGTAAGACTCATGACCTAACATTATGCATAATTGTAATTACTTTACATAATAAGATGCTTAAACCTTAATCTAATCTTTTGAGATGTCTTAATATCATGTAACAAGCTTCAATTTTCATTTTGGTCCAATTGGTTGATCTTTGAACTACCTTTGTTATATAAGTGCTTATTTTGGACTAGTTAGCAATTTACACATAAGTGAGGGTTGTCTTGCAAATTGTCATATTTAGAGAATGCTTCTTTTTCTTTTCCATCATGAGAGAGCAGATGATGCAATGGGGTGCCTTATTTGAATTATGTGTGGTGATGTGACATCACATGGTGATTCTAGGGTTTCTAGGGTTTGCTTAGTTGATATGGTGATTGACTTAGGATTTGATGTTATGACCCCTACACCACTTATGGTGAGGGTAGTGACCGAAACATAAGCTTTAGATGCATGGTCTCATCCAGACAACCCATATGTGAGGATGGTCAAGACAGTTTTCCCTCATGTGTCATGACAATGCACATATGTGACCTAGGATTTTGACCTAGACATGTATAAGGATGTGTCTCGATCGATACAAGTAGTTGGAGGTGTCTAGACCAAGACAAAGGGGAAACTGACCTAGTTGATCGAGACACTTTTACTGGAAAAATATGAACATTTCTATTTTTGCATGTGAGTGGAGGAAAGACTATTTCTTTGAAGTGTTGGTAAGATATGCCCATAGAGGCAATCATATGATTATTGATATGGCTTAATTACCTAAAAGGATTGAATTTATAATAATAACATATTTGCTAGCTTCCATTTCATATGTTTCATTCAGTTATGAGATATTGAGGATACATAGTGAATGTCTAGAGAATTAAATTACTCAATGGCTTATGTTGTCAAGTTACTATCCTTGTGGATGAGATCATACAGATGTTAAGAGTACATATACATATTCTCATTATGTCCTGAATCAGTTGCTATTGTAGAAGGTTGATAGATAATAATAACATATAAGATTAGAGTGTGAGTTGGTTGATGACTAAATCTCATTAGTCATGATATGGCAATATCAAACCAAGCACACAAATACATGTTAGAGAATAGTATATCGAATAGGCCCACCTTAAGAGTGACACATGGTTGGGGTGGTCACAATCATTTCTCATAGTGAAAGTGGTGGTTGTGATTCTTAGACCTAAAATCACTACACTCGTCACATGTTGTTGGGTACACTATGACATCATCAAATGTAGTCCTGAAACATGGGTTGTTATAACGGTGATGATTGGGTGACTTTGACACATGGGGATAGACTATGAGTGATAGATATTAAATTTATCCCTCATACAGGAGTATGATATCCTGGCCACTTGATAAGAGAGATTGAGAAATGCATGCACATGTACATATGAATCAATATATGATAATGAGGTCACATTATCTCAGACCGTCTACTCTTGGTTCGAGGAACATGGATTGAACATTGAGAGGATGACCTTCCATGCCTAGAGTTCATCCTAGATATCAGTGACAAAGGAATTATACAATCACTACAACACCTTACACAGATTGTAGGTTGAAGTTGTTCTCCAACTTTCCATTCACTTGGGTAGCACTGATGTTCTACTAGGCACCACTTTTTTCTTATAATTACATAAGATATTTATGGACACTCACTGCCAATGTGATATGGGACATATAGGGTCACATACATAGGAACTCATCTAGAAGAGGAGTTGAATCTTGAATGACAATTGGATTGATTACTAAAGTATTTAGGTACCAGTTCACATAATAGATCAATTAATTCACTGACTGGACTGCCAAATGACCATCTCACTGTGTGAGACGGCCGTTTGGGCATCCAGACAGGCGTCTCAAGTGTTGAGACATCCATTTGGGTTGTCAGGATGATCGATGATCAAATTAGCTTAGTTCTTCCCTTGAACCAATCGACTCAATATAATTGAACCACCTAGCTCATCTCAACTCACCAGACAGTCATCTGGGTGAGTGAGACGGGCATCTCGCTAGGGTGAGATGGCCTAGTTGGTGCCGAATGAAAAATCGAGATGTTTTCTAAATAGTTTGCATATACTTAAGGTGCAAGTAAATTAATATATGATATTAATTAGAATTAAAAATTACCAAATTTGTATCCAGTTGGGAAACTATCAAATGGTTGTTTGACAGTGTGAGATGACCATCTCGCACCTCATACAGCTGTTTGGGTGTGCCATACGACCATTTTTTGTGTCTTGTATGTTGCAAAAGTTCAAGTTCTTCCGGTCTCTTCCACTCCCACGCAATCTTGTACTGACTGGGAACCCTGACCCTAACCTCACCTATAAAAGGAGGATTACTGGGGGCTTCCCAAGACACAACATAGACAACTGAGAATCAGTTCTTCTAACAATTGGTGTCCTCTCTGGTTGTGGTATACATGAGAGCCCAGGCAAGTCCTACATAGTAGGGAGACATAGCCAACGGGAGAGAACAACTGAGAAGTTATCGTTGTGGGAGAGAAAGTTGGTTACTAGTATACCAATAGGAGGGGCAAGTCCTTCATGTTCATTCTTGGAGAACGACATGAGTTCTAGATGGTCCGTGTGGACTCTTCTATAGGAAGGAGTCTTTTGGCTGCTGCTCGGAGAGCAAAGTCAACTTATAGTATGTAGACAGACCACCAGAGTCACTACAGAAGTTGTGCAGACAGATGTTCACAGTTAATACCAAGAGCAGCACACCCACCATCCAAGAGCAACTAGTCAACAGTTACAAAGGAGCGAGTTATGGCACTAGACTTGCTCCATGACTAGGTATAATTCTCTAAAACCATCCTTCCTATTTCATGGTATTTGAATCAATCTTGCTGTTATGGGAATATGGATAGATAAAAAAATTTCTTTCGCTACTATACTTTGTGCCCGTATTTCCCAATATTGGTATCAGAGTCACATCAAGTTATTATGTTTTAGGATAATTGATATGATCACATTTTTGGTTTTATCATTTATTTATTGCATACGATGTGAATATTTAAACTTCTCTTATATGCATATCTGATCAAAGACCACATATTCCCAAACTAATATATATATATATATATATATATATATATATATATATATATGTATATATATATATATATATATATCCACACACACATACACACACATATATATACAAATATGTATATATATACATATATATACATATATATATACATATATATATGCATTTTACACGCATTGCCCTAAAATCAGTTTTGATGGTGGATGTGTAGTGTGGTTATGGCCTAAACCCTATATCTATGTGTAGATGGATGGTTTGGTTCATGTTTATCTCGATCTACATACCAAGCCTCTACCTCCCTCTTCCCAATATAAAGTTAATACTTTCCGACCTTTTCTCCCCTCAAATTTAACTTGAGCTTTTTTTTATTCATTATTATAAAGTAGCAATAGGATAGTTTCTTTTCATGAAACAACATTGAAGATGTTCATCACCGGATGAGATGGCTAGTTCAGGAGATGAACCGACCCTCTAGAGGACCATGAAGGATAGGATGATGGAATCAGATGACCGCCCGGTGGGCCCAACCGACCGTTTGGAATGAGTCCAAACATCAGTTGGATAGGAGTCCAGACAACCATCCCAAAAGGCCTAGTTGACTGTTTGGAAGGAGTCCAAACATCAGTTGGACAGGAGGACCAACCAACCAGTAAGAGGTGAGATGACCAGCTCAAGGGTTGAACTGATCTATCCAGATTGACAAGCATAAGTCTACACCAACAAATCGGTCATGTCTGTGATGTGATGGTTGACCTAGGTGGTAGTAATTCCTTATGTCTCCAAAGAATTACAAGTAGGCATGGCCATAACCATCGCTTTTTTATTTTGTATTGTTGTTTACGTTATGGGATATAGCATGTATATGATATGTATTACATATGTGGTAATTGGATACAGTATATATATATATAGATAGATATATATATATATATATGTATATATATGTGTATATATATGTATATATATGTATATATGTATATATATATATATATATATATATATATATATATATATATATATATATATAACCCCTCAATCAAACATATTAAGTCTAAGATCCTTTCCAATAACAATACACATGAAAAACTTGTTTGACTAAGCGTAGGTTATGCCTCTGCATGGTGCGCCATCTACCTTGTGGAAGTGTGATAGTAATGATGTAGGTTTTTCCTCTACAGGGTGCGTTGTTATCGTATTGGCTATTGGGTCGGGCTTAACTGGTGATTCTCAGAGCATCTGAGCCCAGAGGCATAAAGATGAATATGGCAAAGAGTTGCACATATCATCTATCCAAGATTTACATATGATTCAATTGGCATAATTACCTACCTTAGTGGTTGATTATGGACATTGTGTAGGTTGGGTAATAATTGAATCATTTTGGATCTTGGCTTATTAGAAAATTGTTCATTGTAAATTTTCTAATTGATACTTGAAGGTTGTCAATTTGAAAAAAAAATGAGAATGATAATTATTTAAAGACATAATTATTATCACCAAAACTTTAATCAAATCAAATCAAGATGAATTATTTTACAAAATTGCAAATTCTTTTGTAGAACCAAATGGCAATGACAAACAATCACTTTTCTTTGTGATTGGTCCTTAAGAAGGACAAAGTTACTGGGAACAACTTCCATGACTGGTTCAGGACGTTGAGAATTGTTCTCACATAGGAGTGCAAGCTCTATATCCTAGAAATGCCAGAACCATAGGAACCAGCTCAAAATGCTCCAAGTACTGACAAAGATGCTTATAAGAAGCATATTTAAGATGTCGTGGATGTCAAGTGTTTGATTCTATGTTCCATGGACCATGGGTTGCAAAGGAAGCATGAAAACATGGGGGTGATTGAGATGGTCACACATCTCAAGAACATGCATCAAGATCAAGCAAGGTTAGAGGGATTGTATGTCTATGAGGCACTGTTCAAATGAACCATGGTAGAAGGAGATCTAGTAGGTTCTCATGTGCTCAAGCTAATTGGGTATGTGGAGAACCTTGCTAGACTACGATTCCCCTCCGGCCAAGAGTTGGCCACTGATGTGATTCTGTAGTCCCTGCTAGAATTAGATAGTCAGTTTGTCACGAACTACAACATGAACAACTCTGACAAGCCATTGATAGAGTTGTTGTGCATGTTGAGAACATCTAAGAGACAAATGAAGAAAGACAAGACCAAATCTATGACGATGATCAACAAGATAAAGGGGAAGTCTAAAGGCAAAGGCAAAGCTAAGAAAGGTTCTAAAGATAGCCAGAAGCCCAAGTCTTCAGATCTCAAGGCAAAAGGTGGTGTAAAGAAACAAAGAGGCGATTGTCACCAGCCTAGACATTGGAAGAGAAATTTCCCACTCTGGTTAGAGGAATTAAAGAAGAAGAAGGGTGGCACTGAGGCCTCCACTTTAGGTATAAACAACATAAGATAAATTTAATTTCTTCTTAAATTTTGGTATATGATGCCGGATAAGAGATCTGACATACTGATGTACATGATCTGACATGAAGTAAAAGCCCTCATAGAAGGACAAAGATGGATAAGGTGAAGCAAGTGTTGTGGAAGCCATAATTCATATTTAAATTTATCTTAACCAAATGGGCCTGTAATAGAGTTATTAGAACTTCTATTTCATTATACCATTAGAATAGAAACATTTTATTTATGCATCTTGTATGGACAAGGATGATTTTCAATAAAGAATTATTAGTGCTTCTATTTCAAAGATATGATCTTGTATGGCATTGTCCTGAAAACATCTTGATATTTATGCAAAATGATCCAAAGATAAATGTTTATAGTGTTTATACCAAAGGATTAATATTGATAACTCAAGACTATCATTAGCATTAGTCATCTTGTGCGTATATGAGAATTGCATGCCTAGAATACATATTGATGTTGATCTAGGTTCCCTTGGTTATTGAACCTAAGGAAACATGCATGTCTTATTCACACACAACATGACATAATGTCCTTCACTAAATGTAGTGGGAGGATGAAGCTTTCATTAGACCTCATGCATATGATACATAAATATCTTACGAAAGAATGCTACAGATGATTACTTATACCTCATTTCATTTACTGGTAATATAATGATATATACTTAGTAAAGAGGAAACATGAATCTCTATAAGTGTTCAAGGGGATTATAAATGAAGTATAACTTTGATGAAAGTATTAAAAAACTTTGAGGAGATCAAACACTTTGAGTACCTTCAGGAATGAACTGTGATAAGGTATGACAAGTCAAATCCATCTAAACATAATGATGTGTCATATGAGTCATGATATACTTATCAATTAAATGTAGTCCCTTTATATCCTCACTAAAATATACCTATCACTAAATGATGTACCATCTGATTCACTTATAAGACATCATATATGATATGAGTTGGGAATGTACCAATATGTCTAATGGATTAAAACCTACATTGAGAAAGTTGTTTCTTGAAGAAGTTTTATCCATAAACCATGCTTGTTGAACATTACTATTAGTCCCAATCTAATAACAAAATTGTTTTTTTGATAAGATAATTGAGTTCCTAAAAAATCAGTGGGAGTAAAAGTTGAACTCAAAATGTTCGAGATCAACAAAGAGGTACAATGAGAACTAAGAGAATCTAAAACTATTGTGGAATCTCAAGTTCGTCATGTGACTCAGAAAAATATAGTTCTAGTAGAGAACATATGAGATTAGAGGATTGTGAACCCAATAATTCAGATGTGTTGGTTATACAGGATGATCCAACTAGTCAACTAGAAGCTATTTTTGAGTAATATGGATACCATGTAAGCTAACAAGGTAGGACCTTGATATTGCCACCTAAAAGGGTAATACATTAAGTGTGCAATAAGGTCTTTTGGTAAAGACCTACATGGATAACATATAGTGACAAATTTTGTTGAAAAGATTTTCAAATCAATTCAAGTTGTTGAACATGATAGAAATTTCCTTTACCAATTGTCATGATTGTTGTTGTAGTTAAATAGACTAAGTGATTTGGCATATGAAGATAGAACCAGATTCCTTAACAAAATATAAAAGAGGATGTGTATGTGACACAACCTACAAGGTTTAATAACTTCAAGAATGCAAATAAAGTCTGTGAACTACAAAGTTCAATCCAGGATTGAAAAAAGCATCTCAGAAATGGGATCTTTTGTTTTGACAAGATAGTTAAAGAGTTTGACTTGAGTCAAGAAATAAGATGAAATCTATGATTACAAAAGATTTATTGGGAGCATATATGAATATTTCACATATGATGAGGAATAGCATCTCAATGTTGTGAATATTGAGATCTGACATGAAAAAACACCTTCAGCAATGAAGGATAAAGTGAAACATCTTATGATATAAGGATCAAGACCTATGAGATAGTTATTGAATGTTTCATGAACAAAATTTGAGCACTTACGATAGCAATGTGTTGAAAGAGTTCAACACGAATGGATTCAATAAGGGATAATCTAGATTAGTCTCTCATGAACCCTATATTCTGATTCTTGTGAAGAATGGAAATACCATGAATAAGATTCCATGCGTTAGCCCAAATAGTGGATCTATCATGTAACTTATTAACACACTTATCCCATATAATCTTGTATGTATTGAACATGACAAGATGATATTAAAATCCAATAAGGGTTATTAGAGTGTCATTAAAATATCCACTAGTACTTTTGAAGTTCTTAAGGATAGATTGTTATTCAATAAGGATAACTACAAAAGGAAGAGTTGGATGTAAAGAGTTACATCGATGCTAGCTTCCATAATGACTAAGTGATCACAATAAAATATGTTTAATTTTAAAAGAGAAAAGGGTGGTATTAGTTGGAAGGGTTTCGAACTAATATCCATTAATTCTATTCTACAGTAGAGGTTGAGTATACTTGTGTTGTGAACATAGAGTGATACTATATGAATGTAAAAGGTTCATATGATGAACTTATATATCATATGACCATTGATGACTCGGTATAGATATTGTAACAATGATGAATCTAATTGTTAGGCAAGGAATATCATATATCATATTATAGAATTTCTGTCTCATACGAGAAATCATAAAATGAAGAGATTATGAACATGCAATATATCGACTATAAGCAAAGTGTTGCTAACCCACTAAATCAGCACTAGCACAGCAGAAGCATGTTGGACATGTTTAGATCACTAAGGATAAGATTCGTGGGTGGATGGATCTAAGTGCAAGTGGGAGTCTATTGGTAAGGTATGCTCGTAGAGCCAATCATATGATGATTGACATGGCATAATTACCTAAAAGGATTTGATTAATAATAATTACATAAAGGCAAGCTTCCAATTCATCTGTTTCACCCAATTATGACATAATGAGGATACATAGTGAATGTCTAGACAATTATATTCCTCAATCACATATGTTGTCAAGTTACTAACCTTGTGGATGAGATCATACGGATGCTAAGATTGCATATACATATTCTCATTATGTCCCTGATTGGTTGTTATTGTGGAAGGTTGATATAAAACAATAACACATAAGATTAGAGTGTGACTTGGTTTATGATGAAATCTCATTAGTCATGATATGGAAATATCAAATAAAGCACACAAATACATGTGAGAGAATAGTGTATCAAATATACCCACCTTGAGAGGGACACATGGTTGTGGTGGTCACAACCATCTCTTATAGTGAAGGTGGTGGTTGTGATTCTTAGACCTAAAATCACTGCACTCGTCACATTTCCTTGGGTACACTTTGACATTATCAAATGCCATCCAGAAACATGGATTATTATAACGGTGATGATTGGGTGACTTTGACACATGGGGCTAGACTATGAGTGATCACTACTACAGAAATAGCATTCAGTGACACTTTTCTGGGCGTCGGTTATTAAGGAAAACCGACGCCTTCTATGTTAGGCGTCGGTTGTTTACGAAAACCGACGTCTATATTCGAAGACCAGCCAGACACGGGTACCGCTTTGTCTTCAGCGTCGGTTGTTTATAACAAACTGACGCTTAAAGTCGCCCGCGAAATCCATAATTCGATCAAAAAAAATAGTGTCATTAGCAGCGTCGGTTATTTAGATAGAAACCGACGCCTATGTGCGATGAAAATTTGTGCAAAAAGTGTCACCTTCAGCGTCGGTTATTCAAGGATAACCGACGCTGAAGGTGGTTCCCGCCAAACAATTTCATGAAAATATCGTCCAATTGGACGTCAGTTTTTTCAAACAACCGACGCTAAAGATGTTTAGGCGTCGGTTGTTTTAAACAGCCGACGCTATTTGGGAACTTCATAACTCTCGATCGCCCGACTCTTCCCCTTTCTTCTGTTTCATTGCGAGCGATTTCCCTATTTCTTCTTCAGCTCCCCTTCTCCGGCGATTTCTTCTTCAGCTCCCCTTCTCCGGCGCCCCCTTCTCCGCCACCACTCCTGCTCGCCGCCGCTCCTGCCGCCGTTGGATACCAGCTCTGTGTCGCCGCCACCGCCGCCACCTGCTCGCCGCCGCTCCTGCTCCTGCTGCTGCGCTCTGAAGTCTCCTGCTCCGTCGCCTGCTCGCCACCACCTGCTCGCCTGCACCGCCGCCCCCTGCTCGCCGCCGCGCACTGCTGCTCTCCGCGCCGCGCACAGTTGCTCTCCTCTCCTCGCCGCTGGTGGCTTCTTTGGGGTAGGTCTCTGCTCAGGCCACGCCGCTGCTCTCTAGGCCAGGCATTCTTCCTATTCCCTCAAGGTACTGCTTTCTTCCTCCTTCCTTCCTTCCTCCACGCCGCTGCTCAGGCCAACTAGGGGAAGTAACATTTGTCTGCATCAAAGACACCTCCTTGGGCTTTATTCTCAACAATTCTTAGAACAAGTAATAAATCACAAGCATATATACGTATATGTGTTCCCTTTAGGTCTTCATAATGTATTTATATTCAGTTTATAGTTACCATTGCATACATTGTTGTTTGAGCCTTATGATGGACTTTTGGATTGCAAATGACTGGGATTTTCCTAGTGAATGTTCTAAATTTGTAGGCCCAATCTAGATTAAATTGAGAGCTCATTCTCTCCTTATATTGGCAAGGTGAGGCAAAAATAATTCCACAAGTGATTCAAATCTCCTATCCCACACTTTACCCATCTTTGTCATGCCTCATTACCAGGGTTAGTGTCATGCTAATCCATTGATATTCATATACGGAGTGACCCTGAGTTTATTGAAATATATCACGAGATTGTGGGTCATCTATGAAGATACCCTTGTGGTGCATTATGTGTGATTTTATAGCAAACAATTATATAAGATTTTATTCTAGATTTAATCAAACCCATTGTGCAATAATCATTCCCCGCGAGCATACATGTCTTATTGCAATATATTTTTATGTGATCCCAACATATTAAATTGAATTAGAATGATTTCATGAATTATAGGGTTTTAAAGTTGATAAACATGTACATGCGGAAATAGGGTTATTAAACCAATGGTTATAACATAGTATGATCTTAATCTGATCTGGATGTTCATAATAATGTAGTATGTTAAATATGATGATTAGGGATACATATAATGTCTAGTAAAGATTCCTAGACCTTTTGTTTGAAACTATTGATTTCTTGATTTATTATTTAATAATGCTCTGTTGATTAGGATTAACCATGTTGCCTGTAGTTTATAGACAATTATTATATATAAGAATGACAACACATGTATTTGTTGGCCTAGAAACCCGTCCAAGATTTACTCATTAGGAGTAAATCTTGGATAGTCCCCGGTTTGGGACTGTTCTTGAACACCTAATCTCACTTAGGATGTAAGTGTATAATGTGTATTGGGTTTTTGAGAAACTTTCAGTAGCATTTCCCCGTTTGTTCTCTAAGTACATATGTACTTAGAGAACAGCGGGGAAATGCTGCCGAAATTTTCTTGAAAACCAAATACGCATTATACACTTACTAGTGAGATTAGGTGTTCAAGGATGGGATAGGTGGTACACATTTATTATATATAAGAATGACATCAAATGTGTTTGTTGGCCTAGAAACCCGTCCAAGATTGACTCATTAGGAGTAAATCTTGGATAGTCCCCGGTTTGGGACTGTTCTTAAACACCTAATCTCACTTAGGATGTAAGTGTATAATGTGTATTGGGTTTTCGAGAAAATTTTGGTAGCATTTCCCCGTTTGTTCTCTAAGTACATATGTACTTAGAGAACAGCGGGGAAATGCTGCCGAAATTTTCTCGAAAACCCAATACACATTATACACTTACTAGTGAGATTAGGTGTTCAAGGATGGGATAGGTGGTACACATTTATTATATATAAGAATGACATCACATGTGTTTGTTGGCCTAGAATGTGAATAATCATTGTTTTTTATATTACTTGTACATTGGTATAAATTAGAATGAACAATCACTAAATTATATACTGTTTGTATGGAATCTGGCTTCATTGTAGATATCTATTATTGTTGGCCTAGAAACCCGTCCAAGATTGACTCATTAGGAGTAAATCTTGGATAGTCCCCGGTTTGGGACTGTTCTTGAACACATAATCTCACTTAGGATGTAAGTGTATAATGTGTATTGGGTTTTCGAGAAAATTTTGGTAGCATTTCCCTGTTTGTTCTCTAAGTACATATGTACTTAGAGAACAGCGGGGAAATGCTGCCGAAATTTTCTCAAAAACCCAATACACATTATACACTTACTAGTGAGATTAGGTGTTCAAGGATGGGATAGGTGGTACACATTTATTATATACTAGGGAAATGCTGCCTAATCTTTTCCTAATATATACTTGTTTCCTAATATATACTTGTTTTCTCTGATCATAGAATGGATAGATCATGGATGTCCATTCGTAATCGTTGCACCCCAGAGTTTATATCTGGTCTTGATCAGTTTATTAGATTTGCCGAGGAACATAGGAAAAAACCTACAGATAGGTTCTACTGTCCATGTAGGCATTGCGGTAACAACTTGAAAGTCAACACTGTTGAGGAAATCAAAAGTCATGTCATGTGCAACGGGATTGTACAAGGCTATACAGAATGGCACTGGCATGGAGAGATTTCAAAATCAAAACCAGTAGATGTCGATAGCAGTGCTTGGGTGGAAGAAGAAATTGCCTCTGATGACGTAAATGTGAACGAACCAGTTCCAGCAGACATCGTTGATGCGATGCTGGATAGTTGTAGGGTAGAGCACACCGATCCACCTCCTATCTTTACAAACATTGTGCATGATGCTGAGATACCGTTATACACAGGCTGTGCTAAGTTTACGAAGCTTAGCGCTGTGTTGAGATTGTATAAGTTGAAAGCTAACAATAGATGGAGCGACAAAAGCTTCACTTCATTGTTGACTTTGTTGAAAGAAATTCTTCCTGAAGGAAACGAGCTTCCAATCTCAACATACCAGGTAAAGAAAATGTTGTGCCCAATGGGAATGGAGGCCAAGAAGATACACGCATGCCCGAATGATTGTGTATTATTTCAAAAGGACTATGTAGATTTGAAAGATTGTCCAAAATGTGGTGCGTCACGGTATAAATTGACGACTTCGGGGGAGTCCAAAACTGGTTCTCCTGCCAAGGTGTTGTGGTATCTACCTATAATATCACGGTTTCAATGCTTGTTTGCAAATCCGAAAGATGCGAAGAATTTGAGGTGGCATGCAGATGTTAAGAAAAATAATGATGGGATCCTACGACATGCGTCTGATTCCCCACAGTGGAAGAAGATTGATCTATTGTACCCTAAATTTGGTGAAGAAGATAGGAATCTAAGACTTGGGCTTTGTACAGATGGGATGAATCCGTACGGGACATTGAGCAGCCAACATAGCACTTGGCCAGTCATGCTTGTTATATACAATCTTCCTCCCTGGATGTGTATGAAAAATAAGTACGTTATGTTGTCATTGTTGATATCGGGCCCTAAACAACCCGGAAATGATATCGATGTTTATCTTGAACCTTTGATTGATGACTTAAAGAAACTTTGGGCTGAAGGTGTGATGACCTATGATGCTTCAGCAAGAGAGACATTTCGTTTGCACGCTATGTTGTTTTGCACTATTAATGACTTTCCAGCATATGGGAATTTGTCTGGATATAGTGTCAAAGGAGCTAAAGCGTGTCCTATATGTGAAGAAAACACTGATTCAATAAGACTAAAACATGGCGGCAAGACTGTATATCTTGGTCATCGAAGGTTTCTTTCAAAATTCCATCAGTATCGTAGGAAGCGCAAAGCATTTAATGGATGGAATGATGAACGGAGTGCACCTAAACCTATACCAGGGGATGTTGTTTATGAAAGAGTAAAAGACATTGTCAATGAATTTGGTAAGAAATCACAATGTAGTATGGCCACACGGAGTGACAATTCTTCATTCAAGAAGAAGTCAATATTTTGGGATCTTCCTTATTGGAGTTCTTTGACAGTCAGGCATTGTATCGATGTAATGCACGTTGAGAAAAATGTCTGTGATAGCATCATTGGTACTCTATTAAATATACCAGGTAAGACTAAAGATGGGATAAAATCCAGACTGGACCTACGTGAAATGGGAATAAGGTCAGAATTAACAGAATTACGTGAAATGGGTAATAAAAGAACATACTTACCTCCCGCTTGTTACACGTTGTCTAGAAAGGAGAAGAAAACTTTTTGTGAATGCTTGGTAAATGTTAAGGTGCCACATGGTTACTCATCCAACATCCGTAGATTGGTATCAATGAAAGATATGAAGTTGATAGGTCTTAAATCTCATGATTGTCACACTCTAATGCAACAAATATTGCCCGTGGCAATTCGATCTATATTGCTGAAGCATGTAAGGTTTGCAATTACCAGACTTTGTTTCTTTTTCAACAGTCTATGCAGCAAAGTTATTGACCCTAATACTCTCGATAATTTGCAAAGAGAAGTGATTGTTACCCTATGTCAGCTTGAGATGTATTTCCCTCCTTCGTTCTTTGATATCATGGTACATCTTGTTGTCCACTTGACTAGGGAAGTGAAAATGTTGGGACCAGTTTTCTTGCATTGGATGTATCCCTTTGAACGATACATGAGCGTTTTTAAAGGTGATGTTCGAAACCGTTATCGGCCTGAAGGGAGTATTATTGAAGGTTATGTGGCGAGAGAGGTTATGGATTTTTGCAATGACTTTCTCAGTGGTAATGACACTCCTGATAATGACAAGAATATTGAGGAGGGCAAAGGAATTTTGGGATCACGGGTGAAAGTAATCAGCCGTGAGCAGTTGGAACAAGCTCACTTGTATATTTTACACAATATGGACGAAGTGAGTGTTTATATCGAGGAACATACCAATTTCATAAAGAGACAACATCCTCGAGCAAGTTCAATGTGGCTTGCTAGAGAGCATAATAAGACTTTTACTAAGTGGTTTGAAGATAAAGTCTTACATCAACTATCTCAAACACCAAATGATATTACAGAAACTATCAAATGCCTCGCCTTTAAACCAAAACCGAATGTTATGTCTTATGAAGGGTTTGACATTAATGGATTCACATATTACACAAAGCGCCAAGATGATAAGAGTGTCGTCCAAAATAGTGGGGTCACTCTTCAAGCGTCGACTATGTACTTTGCAAGTGCAAAGGATAAGAGTCCACGTGAAGCTAAAATGTCATATTACGGTGTCATTGAGGACATTTGGGAGTTTGACTACATAGATTTCAAAATTCCGCTCTTTAAATGTAATTGGGTTGATAACACCAAAGGAGTTATAGTGGATGAATTGGGTTTCACTTTGCTAAACTTTGAAAAGATTGGCGAGAAGGGTGAACCATTCATATTGGCATCACAGGCGAAACAAATATTCTATATCGATGATCCTGTGAATGATAAATGGTCGGTTGTTCTTCATGGTAAAAGACAGTTCATTGAAGATCCTATAGATGAAGAAGAGTACTATGATAAGTATGATGACTCCAGTCCATTCTCAGTTGGGTTGCCAACTCCACAAAATATTGAAGCTAATGATGACTTATATGTGCGCGGAGATCACAATGAAGGATTGTTAATTGATAAAAGATCACAATTTTAGAGACATGTATGTTTATACAAATGCTAAATGTTTGCCTTTTTCTAGTTAATACAAATGCTAAATGTTTTCCTTTTTCTAGTTAATACAAATGCTAAATGTTTGCCTTTTTCTAGTTAATAGAAATGCTAAATGTTTGCCTTTTTAATGAAATTTTCAGATGGCTGACCATGATGAGCATGATGTCCATGATGAGCATGAAGTCCATGATGAGCATGCTGTCCATGATGAGCATGGCGAGGATACTAATGTAAGTTCTAAAAACATATCCTGTATTTCTATAAAATTCATTATTTTCTAGTTATGTCATATATCCTATATTTCTATATTGGGCTAAGTAAGTGTGTTTTATTTTTGTCAAATTTTAGGTTGATGCACCTGTACCCACTGAAGCACTGGAGCAACTTGATGCGCAACACCAGACACTTAACAAGAAAAGGGGCATCACTCTGTTGAAGAAGTTATTAGCGCTAAGTGGTAGTGGATCCAAATTGGTGGTGGAGTTTGATAATGGAGGAAATCCAATTGGAGTGAACCGCAATAATTTTGTGAACTATCTTGGGTGTACCACTCGGAGCCATTGTGGTGTTAAGTATGACAATTGGCATAAAGTTCCTCAAGGGAAAAAGACTTGATATGGAAGGATTTATGCGTGAGTTATTATTATTTGCAATTCTATTTTGTAGATTACAAATTCTATTATTTGCAATTCTATTTTGGATACTAGTTAATAACATTTCTATTTTATAGAATCTGTTTGCATTGGATGAGAAGTTGCATCGTAAAAATGTGATGCAACGCGCTGGAAAGATGCTTAGGAATTATAGGACAAATCTGAACAGAGAATACATAAAAGAGGGTGATAAGAAGAAGAAGTCAGCCCTTGAACAATGGAACTTCTTGGACAAAGAAGATTGGGACAATTTTGTTGCTTCAAGAAAATCTGAAGAATTCAAGGTATTAGGCGTCACTCCTAATTTAATTAATATACATTGTATTCACCTATTCAAGATTAGCATTTAGTGCTACTAACCAAATCATTAATGTGCATACTAAATAGGCCCTCAGTGACGCACAAAAAGCAAGGCGTGCATTGAATGTGCATGACCACACTATGGGTCCAAAAGGCTATGCAAGCGTTCGCTAAAGACTACAGGCGGAGTCTGCGGCTACTCAGGAGTCTGCTCCTACTCAGGAGTCTGCCACACCCATGCCTCGCCATGATATCTGGATAGCTGGCAGGCAAAACAAGAAGGGTGAAATAAAGAAGCCTGTAACTGCTGAGGCGGCTGCAAAAATGGTAAAATACAACTCTTAGAGAAATCGTTTGAATATTGATTATTTGTGGTGTTAACATACCAATTTCTGTTTATGGTGATTAGCGGGAGCTGCACGAGCAGAGGAAACAAGGCACGTTCATCCCTCAGGGCACAAGGGATGAATTGACAGTTGCTCTGGGTAACCCAGAGCATCCTGGACGTGTTAGAGGTGCCGGCGCTGGTGTTGGCATCAAAGCATTCTTTGGGCCATCCCAGCGCAAACCCAGAGCGGGACTTTCTCAAGAAGAGGTAACCTATTCTTTTTTTAGAATGTTACTGCAAAAGGAAATTCATTAATAAGAAGATAATGTTTCTTTTATCCATGTATAGGAGAATAAGAGAGTTGAGGATTTAGTTGCTAAGAAGATCAACGATGTAGTTGCTGAGAAGGTCAAGGAAGAATTGCTGCGGTGGCAGGCATCTCAGGCTTCCAATACGCCTATGGCGACCCACTCTTCTCCTGATGCACAGACTGCGAGTAATCCTGGAGACCCATCGCCTAGCACGTCTGCTGTAAGTATTGTTTATGGCATTGTAGTTAGTCTTTTCAAGTTGTTATGTTTTCAAGATGATATGTATATATGTATAATATTCTTTACGTAAATTTGTAGGCATTGAAGCCATGCCGCTTAAGAATGCAAGACTACGTTGTTGCAGAGGCGCAAGCTTACCTGTCCCTTCCTGGGGAAAGGTTTCACGGGACTCCAATGCCACAGGGCTATGTTCGTGTGGGCCCATTACGTGTGTTACCCAATTGGAGGGAAGTTGCGTTGCCATATGCCCACCCAGATATTGATACACTTGGTGAGGCAGAAGGCGGGGTGATATTGTGGCCCAAAGCAGATGTCGTCTACACGACTGAAATTGTAAGATAAATTTACATTTATTTAGACTATTAATGTGTATATATGATGTCAACTGATCTGAAATTATATGTACAGGTTAAAAAGAAGACACCAGGAGCACCTAGGCCTCCACTTCCACTTCCTGCATTACCCGATTGGGTTCCAACTGACCTAACATACCCGTTAGGTCCTGCTTGTAGGGGAATGGCATGTTGGCTACGGGCACATAATGTACATTGCCCTATAATTATTTCTTTAGATGCAGATTATGCAGGTCAATCATACGATAGCTCTTTATTTATACAAGATATTATTGAGCTGTTTATGTATGATTGGCTGAATACATCAATGATAGAGACATGGATAAGGTGAGATCTTGTTTATACATCCATATACCTTGTGTAAGATCCGGTGATCTGGTTTCTTATATATTAATGCATACGCCTATATGTTTTGCAGCTACCTAGTCGAAGATCATTGCAAACATTTGCATTTGATCATGTGGGATTTTTGATTCCATCATTGATTAGTTTGGTAGCTAAAGACCCTGATAATGTTCAACAATACTGTATAGATGCTTTTACAATTTTTGGTCAGCAAAAGAAGACGATAATAATAGCTCCATTCAATGTCAAGTAAGTTTACTTTATTTATAATTTGGACTTAAGAAAATTCCATTTTTATTTTGCATTTTGAGTTATTAATTGTTAACTTCTTACTTCTAGCAGTAGACATTGGGAGTTACTAGTTATTGTCCCCGGGACATTCACTGTTTATTATCTAGATCCTGCGGGGAGTACATTGAACACTAAAATTGGACACGTAATGAGAATGCCATTATTCTGGTGAGAAATATTTCATTTTTATATCCGTTTACATCTTTTATTACATTACTATTTACTTATGCAATTTATTGTGTTATATTAACATGTAGGGGTTTAGATGCATTCAAAAAGGCTGGAGGAACGGTCCCAAGGAAAAAGAACCAGCCAATAAATTGGCAGAACGTACAAGTAAGTTCCCGACTCGAATATATATATATTATTGATGTGAATTGTGCTTAGTTGTATTATTTTATATGTTTCAATTTATAGTGTGCTACACAAGACAATGGCTGGGCATGCGCATACTATGTGATGCGATTTATGCAGATGATTATCAAATATGCCGCATTGGACATCGATACCATACATGAGGTATTATATATACTTTCATTAGTTAGTATGCAATATATCAATCTTATCTTATTTTTATATTATTACTTATATATATACATCATTCTCTTTGCAGGTGTTTAAAACTGACAACACTACAGGTAAACGCTTCAAAAATATACATGCTCCATATACGATGGAAGCATTAAATGAAGTAAGATAAGAATGGGCAAAAGCCATACAAGCAGTGGCAACTGTAAGATATAATTGGGATGTTGATAGCGATAATGAATGATACTTTGTAAATGAATATTTCTGAATGTTAATACATGTATTTGAATGTTTCTATATGTGTGAATGTGAGAATTGAATTTATGTCTGAATGTATGTACTTGTGTGAAATTTTGCTTATGACTTTTGCAGGTTTGCGGCCTGTTTGTAGGCTGATATCAATGGATGTCGTAAACCTGCAGTTCAATTACTGAACTGCAGGTTCTCATCCTGCTGACCAGCCACAGCAGGCCTGCAAACTGATATGAAAAAAAAAACAAATAGGCGTCGGTTATTTATAAAAACTGTCAGCAAAGATCTACAGTGTCGGTTATTTATAGATAACCGACGCCTTATGTGGCCAAAGCAGTCCTCGAAATGGCATCGGATATACGTATCAAACCGACGCCTATTTAAATTAGAGGCGTCGGTCTTTTGGTATATAACCGATGCCAAATGTGTTCGCGCTACAAAAAATGGCGTCATTTAGGACACTTTATGCGTCGGTTATCTACTAAAAGACCGACGCTATAAGTAGTATAGGCGTCGGTCCGTTAGTAAATAACCGACGCAGAAAGTGCCCTAGCTGACGCCGTTTTATGTGGCGCGAACCCCTTTGGCGTCGGTTATCGACTAAACGACCGACGCCGATAGTTTAAATAGGCGTCGGTTAAACAACCGACGCCAAAGTGTTCGACCTTTAGCGGCGCCCGCATAGGCGTCAGTCGAAAACCGACGCCAAATGGGGTTAAACGACCGACGCCAAAGGCCACTTCTGTAGTAGTGGATAATATGGGATTTGTCCTTCCTACTAGAGTATGATATCCTGGCCACTTGATAAGCGAGGCTGAGAAATGCATGTGCATTCATATGTAAATCGATATATGATATTGAGGTCATATTATCTTAGATAGTCTGCTCTTGGTTCAAGGAATATGGATTATACATTTAGAGGATGACCTTCCATGCCTCAAGTTCATCTTGGATATCAGTGACAAAGGAATTATACAATCATTACAACACCTTCTTGGATTGTAGGTTGAAGTTGTTCTCTAACTTTCCATTCACTTGGGTAGCATTGATGTGCAACTAGGCACCACTCTTTGCTTATGATATCATAAGCTAGTTATGGACACTCATTGCCAACGTGATATGGGACATCTAGGGTCACACACATAGTAACTCATCTAGAAGAGGAGTTGAATCTTAAATGACAACTAGATTGATTACTAAAGTGTTTAGGTATTCAATTCATGTAATAGATCAATTGATTAATTGAATGGACTGCCAAATGACCATCTCACTGAGTTAGATGGTCATTTGGGCATCCAGATGGGCATCTCAAGTGCTGATATGTCCGTTTGAGTTGTCAGGCTGATTGAGGTTCAAATTAGCTTAGTTCTACCATTGAACCGAGCGGCTCGATATGATTGAATCAACTGACTCATCTCAACTCACCATATGGTCATCTAGGTGAGTGATATGGGTGTCTCATTTGGTGAGATGGCCCATTTGGGGGTGAATGAAGGTTTGGGATGTTTCCCAAATAGTTTTGATTGCATATACTTAAGGAGCAAGTAAATTAATATATGATATTAACTAGAATAAAAAATTGCCAAATTTGTATCCAATTGAGAAACTGTCAAATAGTTTTTTGGTAGTGTGAGACGACCGTCTTGCACCCCATACGACCGTATGAGTGTTCCATATAAGCATTTGGCATCTCATAGGTTGTGAAAGTTCAAGTACTTCTGGTTCCTTCCACTCCCACACAATCCCGTATTGACTGGGAACCCTGACCCTAACCTCACCTATAAAAGGAGGTGTATTGAGAGCTTTCTAAGACACAACACAAAAAACTGAGAATTAGTTCCTCTAACAACTATTGTCCTCTCTGGTTGTGGTAGCCATGAGATCCTAGGAAAGTCCTACCCGATAGGAAGGGATAGCCAACAGGATAGAACAACTAAGAAGTTGTCATTGTGGGAGAGTAGGTTGGTGACTAATACATCAACAGGAGGGACAACTCCTTCCTGTCTATTATTGGTGAACAACATGAGTTCTAGTTGGTCTATATGGACTACTCTAGAGTCAGGAGTCCTTTGACTGTAGCTCAAAGACCAAAGTCAACCTGCAGTCTGTGGCCAGACCACCAGAGTTGTTGTAGAAGTTGTGCAGATAGTTGTTCATGGTGAAGACCAGGATCTACACAACCACCATCCAAGAATAACTAGCCAATATTTGCAAAGAAGTGAGCTTTGTCTTTAGACTTGCTCTAGGACCAGATATAACTCGTTAAGACCATCCTTCCTATTTCATAGTAGTTGATGCAATCTTGCTATTATGGGAATACAGATAGATAATGTTTTTGTTTCCGCTACTATACATTGTGCCCTTATTTCCCAACATGAAGGGCATGTGTCACTTGGTGATATATCTTGTTGACACCTCAAAAATATCTTACTTCCCTCCTCCTTTGGGTATTTAACCCATCCTCTTCACACATGAGCAATCTTTCTCGACCCTACACATGTTTTTCTTCCTTTGGATTGTCTTTCGAGCTTCAGGGGAAAGAAAGGTCATGTTTTGAAGCTTGAGTGGCCGATCCTTTGTGCATGTTGAAGATTTGAGGCTAGATCGACTCTTTAGTGGTGATTTCTTGGAGATTATTATCTTAGTAATTGATCTTCTTCCTTGGATCATGTTTGCTTTTCTAAAATCTCTATCATCTTCTTCTTCCTCCTTTGGCCATAGATTGTGGAATATCCTGGTGGTGTTCTTGAGAGATAATCCTCTTCACAAGTCCTTAGAATGTTCTTTGACATGGTTGTAACTAGTGAGAGGATGATTTCATCTCTTTCACCTTTCTTTCCTTGGTTTGTCGTAGGACTTTTTCCCCTCTTTCTTGAACTCTCTTGTGATCATGGTTTTCTTCTTCTCTCAGGCAATCCCTTGGTCAGAATTTGAAGCTTGGTTGAAGATCTTACAACTTGGAGATCTTGGGAGGTTTTTCTTTTTCAAAATAGGTGGGTTATATAACCTTTCTATAACATACTAGATCTTGGACCCTACCCTAGAACTTTGACCTTTTGGACTTAGCCAAGAAAGGTTGAGGTTAGACCTAAAAGATGTTTAGTATAACCCTAATGAGCTAGATGCATGTATAAATCACCCTAATGTAACCTAATGTTCTCACATTAGTCTTAGGTCATTAATGGACACATAAAATTTGTTACATGAGATAAATGGATATTTCATGATAATTCGTGCAAAATAATCTAACATAATTCCTTTGGTGATAATATGAAAATGTGGAGCCTAATTTGATGAATAATTGAGATAATGGTGAAATAATATAATAATGGTCCATAAACAATAATTGTGACATATCTTACAATAGGGAATCTCAAAAGTGGAAACAAACTTCAAAATCATAATCTACATGTTAAAAATAGCCTACATGTCAATTTTCATCTAATTTGGACCACCTTGAATAATTAGGGTAAGTTTAGAGAGAGAAAATGTGTAAAATCTATATAAGATATATAATATGATAAATAACTTCAAAGTTTGAAATAAAGGCAAATTCATATTCAAAACACTAAAGATTATTTGTGGATGAAGTTTCACCAAATTTGGATAATCTTAGTGTCATTAATGCTTGAGGAAAGAGAAAATATGACTTACTTAATTAATACATCAAAAGTCTCGAAAAGGGAAAACTAATACCAAAATCAGATTCTACATATCCAAATTAGTCTAGGTGTCAAATTTGATATTAATTGGACAATGTTTGGACCCTCAATTTGAATAGGCAAATAAGAGACAAATTTTAATACTTAATATCCAATATATTTAACCGATACATTAAGTTTCCTAAATTTTCTAGGATTTTAATGTTTTTCGTGCTATGCTTTAATTTTAGTTTGTTTCTCAGTGGTTGGTTTCTTCTTGTGCGTTCAAAAACCCATCTTCAACCGTCGATGAATTAGGCAAGTCATTCAGTTATACGACAATAGTATCCATCTTCTTTTTCACTCGCTTTCTCTCTCCTTTCCATACTTATCTCTGATTTCATATCCTATGCATTCTTCATAGGATTTCACACAATGTGACTCTAAACTATATAGGGTTTGGTTGCTTCTTTCTCTCTATCAAACCCTATGCCCATCAGTTCTCCTATCTTCCCCCTCCTTTCTTCTTCCCACCACCCATAAGCCTCCAAACCTTATATATGCTCTGGATCACCTTCAAAACATCATGTAGTGACTAAACCAATGTTGATTTGATTCCATTTTCCATTGTCTATGTTCAACCAAACCGTTGAACCTCCATCAGTCTCTTTGAACCTGTCTCATGATTTTAGCCCACCCCATGGACTGAAGTTTGTCCGGAGGAGTCCCTGATCTCCCTATGAAGGTACGGCCTAACCTAATTTTCAGATTATGCTTGTGGTTGATTTTTCCCCAATTCTTCACTGTGTTCTAACCTCAAAGAAATCTCTAATGTTCGACCATTTGCTCCTCAATTTTTCACTTGGGTTGGTTCCAATTTTACAACAACAAGTTGTCACGTGTCTTGATCCTCATTTTCTCTTATATTCATATTCTATGCTTCTTGGACGGTCTCTTCTTTTGGCTATGTTCACATCAGGTGCCCTTTTGCCCTCCATGTCACTATACTGGGTGAACCGTGGGTTGTCGAGTTCGGTGGGAGGCAAGCAAGATGACGAGCATCACCATTGTTGTTGTCTTACCGTGCTTCATGACTTGAATTGTAGTCTTGTGACACCATTGTTCTGTGAGTTTCATGGGTTTGACTACACTCATTTGGCGAAGAAGATAACAATGCATGAATTCTCATTTTTGCCCATGTTCCTATTTCATTTTCTCACACCTAAATATGGGCTCTTGAGTCTTTACCTCCTGCTATTTTGAGATAATCATGTGTTGGTTTTATAGTAAGCCATGAGTTGGGTGGCTAGTTCTTATTAGTCCACCTCAGCAGCACCCACCCAACTGGTCAAGGTTTCTTTGCATATGTGGCTATTTTTAATTTTGGAGATTTCAAATTGGTTGATTTTATAAAAATTGTATCTTTTGATTTGCTTGTACAACAACTAAAGTAATATGTTTTGGAATCAGAAAAATGTGTTCTTTCAAATAAAAATAGTTTCAAAGTCTGATTTCCATGTTTTGAATGATGGATTTTTGATAATCTAATGAATTAATATAAAAGCCCTAAAATTGGTAACTAAGTTTAACTCCAAATATAATAAATAAATATTTTTTCTTGATCAGAAAAACATAAGGAATCATTTGGTCTAGGTTTGAGTCCAAAATATGAGTTTTACTAAGAGGGTCTAGAATTAGGGTTTCATTACATTTATATGAATCTTAAAACCCTAATATACGTGAACAATTGTAATTAGGAAAAGGAGATCTTGGAAACAACCAGATTGGTGATGAGTGTTTCCAGGACTTTGAAATAAGGTATGTTCTCATCCCTTATTATTCCTTTGAGCAATTCACCGATTTTTTTATTTCTCTTGGTCCTATGGACATTAGCCTACACCATATCTTGTTCTTTTTGAAAATATGCTTCATGCAAAGTACCTTATTTTTTTATTGGTCTTGTGATCATATTATCCTGTTTGGACATTTTCTTGGAGTCTTCCTTATACATTACTCATGGTGGAACATTCTTTGGTGATATGTGATTCTTTGCCCACCTTTGTAGTGGATGTTTATATGGCACATTATGTGATGGCATGGATCCTCTGATACCACTTTATTTTGTTGGATGTTCTCATCTTTCTTATTCTCTTTTATTTTTTCTTATTCTTTAGATATGCATCATGTGGTGACTGCTAGTGTAATTTTACATGTTATTTTATGTGGATGTGAACATTCCTAGATATGAATGCAAAAGTTAAAAATTCCTGCATATGAAAATATTTTCAATAGTGTGTATTTCCTACTCAGGGCAGATGTATATAGTTCTTGCCCACTCCATATTTAGAGCAGATGTATATAGTACCCGCTCACTCAATATTTTTCGGTAGATGTGTTATTTCCTACCGACATGTTTATATTGTCTAGTATTGTCACAGGTGAAACATAAGGATGCCTTGACCTTATACTTTTCTCTTAATTATCTATTTTATTGTGATTCTTTCCTTTTCTACCTGATTCGGTAGTACTTTACTTTTCTATGGGAAGCCTTTTATTTTTGATGTCCTTTATTCCATGTATTGCTCAATTTTCTATTTAGAATGCACATACCAACCTTTACTAATGTCATCTACTTTTCACATTTTGCTGGGGTATGCTTCCAACCCTAGGTAAAGGACTTGGAAGATATGGCATCAAGACTTGGACTTAGCTTAAGGAGTTAAAGCTTGGAGACAATATTGATATGGTTTAGATTTCCCTTTACTTAGATCCTTTTGTTGTACCTTGATGTAAACCCTTTATGGGATATTGATGATGTACTTTTATAAAATTGATTATAGTAATGACAATTTTATTCCGCTGCTATACTCTTTGGTGTTTTGTATACTATTCTATTAAGATTTGAAAATTTTACACCTGTTCCAACGTACCTTTTTATTATGTTTGGGATGGATGTTTTATTCTTCAGATTATGAATAGGAAATGGATCCTCTCGCGGTCGCACTCCTTACAACATGGTATCAAATCCCATGGCAGTCGAAATCTAACTATTTCAATTTTTTCTCCCTAATGAAAACCCTTGACATGCATAGTCACCCTTTAAGTGGCATGTTTATCTTAGATTTGACGTAAATTTTTCATGAGAATATCTTACCTACCATATAGGTTAATATTGACATCTACGATGTTATAAGGTGTTTTCTTGAGGAAGGAGTCATGTTTTGAGGATGAGGTACTAGTAGGTTAAGAGATCTTATTATGCAAAAAATGTGACTTGGTTTCTGAAATTGATTTTGGATCCATAATTTGCTTTATTTCGAATAGATTTCTACACCAAAATTAATTTCTAGTATACTTTTATATGTACAACAGAAAGTTTTCTGGATTTTATCAAAGTTTTATTTAAAAAATTCACAATGAAGATAGTAAGGATAGTGAAACCCTAGAATTAGTTGGAATAGAATCCTAATCCTAGTTTTGACTATGAAGATGTGACTAGGAATATGTGGAATAATTTAAAGGTGTAGTGGACCTACCCTTTGCACCCTATGACTTTTTGGATGTTTATGTAGGGTTGTTGGGTTAGAGATACAAGGGCCTAAACCACAACCCTAGGATGTTATGACATAATAGTTATATACATGAACAACATAAACCTATAAAATATTCACCATTAAAAGATATGCGGGTAACCCTAAAGTTGTTTAGTTTGAATTGTTAAGTTAAACCTTTTAAGGGGTGGAGAGTAGTTGGTTGTTTATGTTTCGATCAATAGATTTTGAGGAAGAAATCCTTTTAAGGGGTGGAGTGTTGTAACATACTAGATCTTGGACCCTACCCTAGAACTTTTAACTTTTGGACTTAGCCAAACAAGGTTGAGGTTAGACCTAAAAGATGTTTAGTATAACCTTAATGAGCTAAATGCATGTATAAATCACCCTAATGTAACCTAATGTTTTCACATTAGTCTTAGGTCATTAATGGGCACATAAAATATGTTAGATGAGATAAATGGAGATTTCATAATAATTCATGCAAAATAATCTAACATAATTCCTTTGGTGATAATATGAAAATATGGAACGTAATTGGATGAATAATTGAGATAAAGGAGAAATAATATAATTATGGGCCATAAATAATAATTGTGACATATCTTACAATAGGGAATCTTGAAAGTAGAAAGAAACTTCAAAATCATAATCTACATGTTAAAAATAGCCTACATGTCAATTTTCATCTAACTTGGACTACCTTGAATAATTAGGGTAAGTTTAGGAGAGAGAAAGTGTGTAAAAGCTATATAAGATATATAATATGATAAATAACATAAAAGATGGAAATAAAGGCAAATTCTTATTCAACATGCTAAAGATTCCTTGTAGATGAAGTTTAACCAAATAATTGTAGTGTCATTAATGCTTGAGGAAAGAGAAAATATGATTTTCTTAATTAATACATCAAAAGTTTCTAAAAGGGAAAACTAATATGAAAATTAGATTCTACATATTTTAATTAGGCCAGGTGTCAATTTTTCATATTAATTGGACTTTGTTTGGACCCTTAATTTGAATAGGAAAATAAGATATAGATTTTAATACTTAATATCCAATATATTTAACAGATACATTAATTTTCTAAAGTTTCTAGGATTTTAATGTTTGTCACTCTATGCTTTAATTTTGGTTTGTTTTTCAGCCATTGGTTTCTAATCATGTGTTCAGAAACCCATCTTCAACCTCCGATGAATCAGGTAAGCCAAACAGTTATATGAAAACATTAGCCATATTCTTTTTCACTCGCTCTCTCTCTCTCTCAAATTTCCATACTTGTCTCTGATTTCATCTCCTATGGATTCTTCATAGGAGTTCACACAGTGTGACCCTAAACTATATAGGTTTTGGTTGCTGATTTCCCTCTATAGAACCCTACGGCCATCAGTTCCCCTCCCCCCCCCCCTTTTTCTTCCCACCACCCATAAGCCGCAAAACCTTGCATACCTTCTGGATTACCTTTGAAACATCTTGTAGTGACTAAAACCAATATTTATTTGATTCTTTTTTCTGTTCTATATGTTTGACCAAACCGCTGAACCTCCATCAGTCTCTTTGAACTTGTCTCACGGTTCTGGGCCACTTCATGGATAGGAGTTTGTTCAGAGGAGTCCCTGATATCCCTTTCAAGGTATGACCTAGCCTAATTTTCCTATTAGACTCATGGTTGATTTTTCCCCAATTCTTTTCTTTATTCAAACCTCAGAGCAATCTCTGATGTTCGACCCTCTTCTCCTCAATTTTTTCACTTGGGTCGGTTCTGATTTTGCAACAATGAGTTTTCACATGTCTTTGAGCCTTATTTGCTCTTATATCTATCTTCTATGCTTCTTGTACGATCTCATCTTTTGACTATGTTCACAACAAGTGCCCTTTTGCCCTCCAGGTCACTACACTAGGAGAACCGTGGGTCGCCATGTTCGGTGTGAAGCAAGGAAGATGATGAGCATCACCATTGTTGTCGTCTCACCATGCTTCATGACTTGTATTGCACTCTTGTGATACCATTGTTCTGTGAGTTTCACGGCTTTGACTTCAATTGTCTGGCAAAGAAGATAACGATACATGAATTCTTGTTTTTCCCATGTTCCTATTTCATTTTGTCACACCAATATATGGGCTCTTGAGTATTTACCTCCTATTTTGAGATAACTATGCACTGGTTTTGTAGTGGGTTATTAATCCGGTGGCTAGTTCATATTGGTCCACCTCAGCAGGACCCACCCGACTGGTCAAGGTTTCTCTACATATGTGGATATTTGGAATTTTGGAGATTTATGTTTGGTTGATTTTATAAAAATCATATCTTTTGATTCACTTGTCCAAAAATTAAAGTAAAATATTATTTGGAATGATAAAAATGTGTTGTTTATAATAAAAATGGTTTCAAATTCTGATGTCCATGTTTTCAATGATGGATTTTTGATAATATAATTAATTAATATAAAAAGTCCTAAAATTGGTAACTAAGTCATCTTAACTCCATAAATAACAAATAAATATGTTTTCTTGATCAAACAAACATAAGGGATCATTTGGTCTAGGTTTTGAGTCCAAAATATGAGTTTAACTAAAAAGGTCTAGAAATAGGGTTTCATTACATTTATATGAATCTCAAAACCCTAATATATGTGAACAATTGCAATTAGGAAAAGGATATCTTGGAAACAACTAGATTGGTGATGAGTGTTTCTAGGACTCTAAATAAGGTATGTTCACATCCCCTATTATTCCTTTGAGCAATTCACCTATTTTCATATTTCTCTTGGTCCTATGGACATTAGCCTACACTTTATCTTATTGTTTTGGAAAATATACTTCATGTGAATTACCTTATATTGTTATTGGTCTTGTGATCATATTATCCTATTTGGACATTCTTTTGGACTCTTCCTTCTACATTACTCATGGTGGAACATTCTTTGGTGATATGTGCTTCTTTGCCCCCCTTTGTAGTGGATGTTTATATGGCACATTATGTGATGGCATGGATCCTCTGATCCCACATTATTTTGTTGGATGTTCTCATCTTTCTTATTCTCTTTTATTTTTTCTTATTCTTTGGATATGCATCATGTGGTCACTGCTAGTATAATGTTACATGTTATTTTATGTGGATGTGAACATTCCCACGTATGAATGCAGATGTTAAAAGTTCTTGCATATGAACATATTTTGAGTAGATGTGTATTTCCTACTCAGGGCAGATGTATACAGTTCTTGCCCACTCCATATTTAGAGCGGATGTATATAGTTCCCGCTCACCCCATATTTTCGGTAGATGTGTTATTTCCTACCTACATGTTGATATTGTCTAGTATTGTCACAAGTGAAACACATGGATGCCTTGACCTTATACTTTGCTCTTAATTATCTATTTATTGTGATTCTTTTGTTTTATGCCTGATTGGGTAGTTCTTTACTTTTCTATGGGAAAACTTTTATTTTTTATGTCTTTTTTCCATATATTGCTCAATTTTCTATTTAGAATGCACATACCAGCCTTTGCTGATGTCATCTACTTTTCTCTACTTGATGGGGTATGCTTTTAACCCATAGTAAAGGACTTGGAAGATATGGCATGAAGACTTGGACTTAGCTTAAAGAGTTAAATCTTGGAGACAATCTTGATATGGTTTAGATTCCCTCTACTTAGATCCTTTTGTTGTACCTTGATGTAAACCGTTTATGGGAGATTGATGATGAACTTTTATAAAATTGATTATAGTCATGAAAATTTTATTCCATTATTATACTATTCGGTCTTTTGTATACCATTATATAAAGATTTCAAAATTTTACACATGTTCCAACATACCTTTTTAGTATGTTTGGGATGGATGTTTTGTTCTTCAAATTTTTAGTACGGAGTGGATCCCCTTTGGGTCCCATGACTTACACTTTCTCCACATCTATTACGGGCATCTTAAATATGATTATATGATGTTGTTCCAGATCTTAAAACATGATCTTTTTGGTAGAAAGAATGATAGTAGTTTAGGATTTAAATCTTGTAGTTTTCTTGAAAGGATTTTTCCTATTATAAACCCTAAATCTATATACCCATTTTTGTTGAAAATAGAAGGTTTGGGTGTTCCTTGGGATTCTTATCTATGGTACTTGTTACATCTGTTTGGTGCATTTTACTAGGAAGTTTTAGACGTCGTTATGTGCATGAACGTTGGTTTTCTCTTTCTAAATATAACTCTTTGATGACCTTCCATGATCATGTTTTACGATTGATGAACAACTTGAATAGGGTGCTCCTCACCCTGTTGATGTTTGGTATTCTTAGTTTGATCCACTATATCAACCTCATTTTGATTTGTTTTAGTGTTGAGCATTTTCTAGCATAGGTTTGAGACACTCCTTGGTCTTCCCTTAGGTACAAACCATGCATAGATGGTTGTTTTAAACTCAAAAACCCTAAGGGATATTTGATGCTCCCAAATTTGGTCGCGACATAGTGTTTCCAGTTGAGTCTGAGCTTGTACACGTAGTGGACGAGACAAGTCATGCATGTGTCACAGGTGAGATAAGACATGCACGCATTGTGGGTTGAGAGGGAGAGGTTTTGTATGTTGTGTTTGAGATGTTGCATGCATTGTGACCTTGCACGCGTAGCGGTCGAGACACTACAAGCGTTGTGGGCAAGACACGCCCATGCACGCATTGTGGGCGAGACACTTGTTGCACACATTGCAGGCTGTGACACTATGAGTGAGTGAGAAATGTGATATACCTAGTTATGAGCAGTGATGAGATATATGTGTTATATAAGGTCAAGACATCTACTTGTAGAGAATGGTTGTGACCATGTGAAAGTGTCACATTCGTGATACTTGTGGGTGAAGGGTTGAGACATATAGGTTATAGTGGCCATGACATGTGTGTTGAGGGTGGTCGAGACCCATGTGTTGTGGGTGGTTGAGACACCTATACACATACATGCACATGATCAATACATAGTGCAAATAGTTTACATAAGGTGATGTTATTAAGGATGGCTAATAAAAAATATAGTGCTTAATCCTAGTGTTCTCCAACATTGTGGGATGGTGGCGGAATTAGGATATAGTGGTTAAGGGCTGGAATGAAACCCTAATAGGATACATATGAACCCTAACTCTAATCTTGTGATAATATGGTGTATGCACTCATATTACTCAAAGTATTTGTTATGTGATTGTGTTTTCTCTCTCCTACTTGTATAACACTAACTTTCAAGTGAGATGAATCTCATAGCTATGAGTATGCTATGTTGATCCCTATGTAATACAAGATGGCGATTATGAGTAATGTTGAGGCATATTGTGATATTGAAAGTGCAAGAGTTGTATGAATTGGTCTATTAACCTAGCAAGTGCTTAGTGCATAAATTGTGGGATTGATATCCCATAGTAATGTGATGATGAGACAAGTTCTCACTTTATATGTTTTATATCTTCTAGAGTTGTATCTTATCCTTAATTTTGTAGAGTTTGTTTAGGGTTAATACAATGTAATGTGATTGATGCATTAAAAGATACCCAATTGGAATATCTAATAAAGGGAAACCCTAATCATGAAGTTAACTTGGACCATACATCCATCTTCAGCGTTAGTATCTAGCTGGATGGTGAAACGAGTAACTCCTATGGGAAACTCAGAGCGCATATTATTGAATATGCGAGGTATCAGTGGTAACTTCCTATATCCTTAAATTGTTTTTCTAGTGGTATAATACCTTGCTATAGAATGACCAAGTGTAGGTCTGCTCTCTAGTGTTGTGCCATGTACCAAAGTGGATTAGTTGTTTAACAGTATCGTAGAATTGACTATGAGTTGATTTCTCTATAGGACTATAGATTTGACTATAAGTTGTTGTCTAGTAGTTTGAATGTTATGTCACTGCATTACAAACTTGTACTTTCCAAGTAGTGTTGATAATGATCATGGAGTTCGGCTCTTCCATTGATCTTGTATGGTACTTTTTTTACTTAGAAGCGGTCGGTTCGATTTGAGTGGTATGCTTCAAATCCTCAGGGCATTGTAATAAAGTGATAATAAGTTGTGTAGTATATTTGTCGAGGGTCAATATGAATCACATTGGATGACCCCATGCCTTGTTTCTTGTATTGTTTAGTTTATAATATTTGTACATTTTCTTCATATTCCTTTTAAAAGAATAAATTGTTCTTCTGCTAAGTTACAAGTACTTAAACTGCTTAACTAATATTTACTGCTTTACTTATCTGCTCTAGTATCTTTCAATGCTTATAATAGACATTGGGAAAGAGTTATATCTCTTGCTAGGACGTTGGTCTCTCTCTATGGGTGCTACAACTTTTTAGCTAGTCATGGATGAGGGGGTCTAGGCCGTGGTGCAGGTACAAAGCAACATGGAGATCAATAGTAATCAGAAGGTGGGATACGCTACTAGTTCAAATCTTGTAGCAGTGTCCTATGTGTCATCCCTGTACTCTCAAGTCTTTGGGGAGATTTTTTTGTTTTGTATATTGACACGTATATTTTGGCTTTGGGTCATGAGTGTATAGTAGTGGCATGCACATATAAATAGGTTGTGAAATGTAAGAGTTATGGCTTGTTAGCCTATGAACATATCATGTAGTATCTTTTGATATAAATAGAATGCAGATGGCCTATGTTGAAGGCTCATTTATGAAATACTTCTGCTCAAGATATTACCTTGCAAATGGTTTTCATTTACGATGTTTGTTGGTACTATTGTTATTAATGGTAATTTCACACTTTGTTTTGAGTAATCTTGCTTTGTGTGGTGACGGTCGTCACATTGTTCCATGTTCTTATCAAAGGAGCTATTAAAATGGTGTATTGATGTGCTCATGAATGCAAATATTTTTCTTTTGTTGCACTCTAAGTGATACACCCGCATCCCAAAATTACCACTAATCATGAGATTAGGGCATAAGTTTGAGGATTATACTTAACACAAAGTTCACTCCTGACATTTTTTTTCATTGATTTCATTTCAAACTCTTTGTTTTCTCATATCCAATCACATAAATAAACTTTATAAGAGAATTAAACTTTGATTACTCTAATATGATATCAACATTAATGATACACATCCATATATTCATTTTGTTTCTCACACTTCCATGTACATATGACATGATAATCACAAACATTCTCTTTTATTAAGGAAACAAAGATACATATCAAAATTTACAATTCCCTCACTTCCATACAAGGACCTAGAGTGACAGGGACCGACTGAACTTAAATAATCTCATACTTAACTCCTATGGCAGATCTACTCTGACGTAATGACATCCTCAGTCCACGAGTTATCCCTAAATATTGTGAGTAGAGGGGTGAGACTACTCGCTCAGTGAATGACTACTTCATAGAAACAGTTTAAAGGACCTTTATAATTCTAGATATATTGTCGAGCAACTGATATCAATTATAACAATAGTAAGATTCAAAGAGCTTAATCAATCACAAACATAAATATGGTAGGATACTCTAGACATCTATAAGAGTGAATCAATATATGAACAAGCTTGGTTGATCATAAAGAGAACTAATAATTCAGAAACATACAAAGAATAATTGAATAATTGTGCACACTTGTTTCACCTCTCATTCATCTTATTATGCCTTGAACCCACATGAGGTGTACCATAACATGTGAAAGAATAGCAGAAAGCTACGATCTCACTGTATAAGTCTTAGAAGCATGCTTGGGTTCCTAAGTCTATCTCTTGAGTAAGTCCCTATCTGCAACGGGCATCGACACCTCTACCTCTCAGCAGCTAATGGGAATGACCAGATATCTCAGGCACCACCTCTCAACCTGGGTACTCAAGCGGTGAGTCAAATCCCTCAACCTTATTATGCATCAGTGGACCTACTGACCACTAATCACTCAACATGTAACACAGGTACCACCGGCATCCCCAGTTGGTGTTGGGTACCACACAACTATAAGGAGTCTGCCCTACTGGTCAAGACCCCCACACCCTTCTGGTGCACTCCATCTTAACTCGATCTAGACTACCTCCACTCAGGAAACTATTTCCTCCCGACAACACAAAAATCATCCTGTGAGGATCCTACAGTGTTCAGGGCATCTAAATGTCTTATTCACTCTTTCAATTCACAATTAAACCATCATATCAACATATCTTAGTTCGACTTTGTAAACTGTTCATTTCATAAACCATCTGATAAAATTTATGACAACTAAACTGTTAAGCATAACCACATCTCATATTGAGAAACATTAATATCACAATACTTGATTCACTGAACACCCTATCCTTAGGGTTTCATTTACCTCATTCACTAGTCACATGACACACATAAGGATTTAATACATCATAAAATCATTGAATAAAGATTTCTCTCAACAATTCACATATAATCAAATATATATATGAACCCCTATAATGAACTGAACTAGGATTTCCACAACATTTACTAAAACATCATACATCAAGAATAACATTGAATCAAGATGTCTATTTGCAAACCTCCAACTTTCCATTCATTTAGGGTTTCATCCTCTTACTGATATATCAAGCAAACATTGATATCATCAAATGAAATCCAAGATCTTATCTGACATAAGTGTAATATGCACACAAATAAAACAATCATTCATAACCACGTAGATTCAACTAGGCAAACTTCTTTATTTAATTATACAACAATTTTAGTCATAGACAAAAACCTTAAATTTTAGTATATTCATGTAACCTCTAATATTACTTTAAGAATTCTCATTTAGATGGATTGCAATCATTTCTAATGTGATTTCATAATTTGAAATTCATCACAATAGAGAAATAATTTATTTCATATCATCTTGCAAAAGCTAGATCAAAAAGGCAACTTATGGTTTGTCTAGCATACTAAGTGATTGAATACTTTTTATGATTTAACTCATTTTCATGCAATCTACTATTTAAAGGAAGTACCCACTCACCCTAAGGTGTGAAAACACCTTATAAACACAACCCATCTTTGAAAATCTCAAATCCATATCAAAACCCTAGCACATCAGTGATTTCTTCTTCCTTTTAACCCTAAAGAAGGTATGTTGTAGGTAGAAGATGATAATCTAAGGTTAACCCAAACCTCAGATTTGATGGAATATGGATTCTGAGCAAGGAAAAATAAAAAGAAGGAAGAATCTATGGTTAAAACTACTTACCAAGTCAAATCTATAGCAACCTTTTTGGATTTCTGTAGTTCTTCACATTCTTCCCAAAAATCACCCCAGAAATCACCTTTTGGGTATATGTCTCCTTCAGAAAAGAGTGTAAGATTATACATGATTGAATTGTGGTTCCAACATACTTTAATTCATTGAAAACAGATAAGTTTAGTCAGAGATATGATCGTTTTACAATTGGTTGTCCTGGGCGGCATTCATTGCGATTGCGGCACACAGTGTAGCATCACAGTCGTGGCACACGAAGCAGCACCATGGTCACAACACTAGCGTCATAGTTGCATCACATGACACAACATCACGATCACATCACACAACACAATGTCGTGGTTGCAGCACACGACACGACGTCGTGGTCATGACACTCTGTACATGTTTATTAAAAAGGGCATAACTCTCTCATTTGAACTACAAATTGGTTCATTCTTTTTTATAGATTCATAATTTAATTCTATATAATGTTACAATATTATTTTGATAATATTATCAATGAAAAAATATTTATTAATTATTTCCTCCAATATTATTAATTCGTTTCTTGCATACATGTATGGGTTTGCTATATTAACATCAACTCAGATCTTTATAGTATGCTTAAGTCATGATTATGAGTTTCCAAAACAAGTATTTAAGGTTACTAAAGTTAAGATAAAGCACAACATAGAATATTACTAACAAAATCATGACAAGCATTAAGATTATCTTAAATCTCTATGATAACTAGCAAAGTTAGGAACGAGTTGTAACCATTCTCCTCTAATAAAAATTTTATCTTGAAATTTGTAAAGAAAGGATACTTGCTAAACATCTCTGTGTCCACTTCCCAAGTAGCTTCTTCTACACCATGATTCCTCCAAAGAACCTTTACTATGGGTATCTCTCACCTTTTAAGCTTTCAAATTCTGCGGTCTAGAATTTTATTTTCAACATTGAGTCATTTATTTCTCTTTTAATCACAACAGATTTTAAGCAAGCATTCTGAATGATAACAAAATAATTCTCTATGCCACAATCAATCATAGTAAATAGAAAGAGAAACAGCCATTTTCTATATTTTCATACTCTTGAGGTGTTACCTCAACATTAATAATCTGATCTAACTATCTCAATTCATACGGCTCAATATGAACTATTATTTTGTATTACCTCTGAGTCACAAAAGAGAGTTCATCATGTTTTTTGAATTTTAATATTGTGCTACTCAAATATAAAAGCACTAATGAGTTGGAATACTAAATTCAACAACAATTGTACAAGACAAAGCTGGATTACTGGTATAAAGGACTAAAACTATCAGACACCTTTAATTAACATATTGCTTGCACATGTACACTAAAATCATACGTAGAACCAATTTACATCCCTTAATATACCTTCAAAAAATTACACTTCTAAAAACAAATTCATGTATTATTGAAAGCCATTGTTTTCTCTTATTTCTCTCCACATTCATTACTCCTCACTTTTTATTACTTATCCTTCTCATTTTGATCATATAGAATAAACATCACTAAAATTGAAACATAAAAGGTAAGAATAAATTATTCATCATTCTTGATGTCACTGCAAGAATTTATTTCATATCGCACTTTACTTATGTTGTATTTTGCCTTTTGTTCAAAAAACACTTCTTACAATTCAAATTTATTTCTTACCCTTTCCTCTGAATCATTTCCATATTGTTTATCTACATTTCATATTAGCTACCTTTAAACCCTGGATTACTATCACTACTAGTTTACTTCTCATAGTGTAAATTTCATGATCTTGTTTTATAGAGATGCTAGTATTCAAGGTCAAATCACTAGTGACATCCCTTGAACTACTACAACTCTAAACATTCTAGGGTTTGGCCCTTATCAGTAGCATGATGTTATTCTGATGTGACTTTACTCCCTTAAATTGAAATTTAAACTTTGGATCTCTTATTTGTCCATTCAAATAGATTACATTCTCAATTTACCCTGCTAGGGTTTCATCATCATATTGTGTGTCATTATTACATTCACTAGATGTCTCTACCATGGTGGTTATGCATCATTTATGATTCATTTTTTTATCACTTTATTCCCGCATTTCTCTCATTAAGGAAGATATGAAAGAGAAGATGATTTTGAGACTGAGAATTCTTATCTTCAAACATTCCTTTATTACATTTCTCATATGAAGGTTTAATTAGTTATCTACAAGGATACTTGACTAATTAGAACTTGCTTGAATCTCGCAACCTCTTTCTTTTATAATCTATATTACTCCATCATGTTTCAAACCCTTCCTTACTTTCCATAATCCTCTTACCATATACTATCTTCCACCTATCATCTTTCACTTCTACTTTTCTCTTATGATCATGTTGCTTTTTCATGTGTATGATCATGTATACCATGTTGCATATATTTCTTTTTATCCTTCTACTAATGTGTAGTTGAAATTTTAAATCAATAATCTCTCTACTAGTTTCATCTCATGTTTAATACATTACATATCCTTCATTTTATATCAAACAACTCATGCATGGGTCAAACTTAGTTTCTCTTTCAATCACGTTTTTCCTTCCTGAATACAACTACATTTGTATGACTTATTCATTTGTTTAGCTACACTTTTGTTCTTCTTTTAGAAACTAGTTTGTTGTTCTATATGGGCTTAGAATCCAAAGGTAGTAAGGATGAATGTATTAAACTTCATAATAAAGGTATACATTCCATGCTCTCAATTATATCATGTAACCCTCATTCCTTAATCATGCTCATCATTTCTAACATTTCTCTTTGTTTCATCTAAGTTTCTTATCCTAGTCTTATGATTTACACGCTTATCTAGTTCTCTTCGCTTTAACTCTTATGAAGACTCTTCAATTCTATGTACTTATTGTATACTTACTCTTTTTTTCTATTTTCCCTTTTCTTTGGAGTACATAAAAGACTTTTACTTGATTACATGATCCATTCCCTATAATTGATTCTTACTATCTTGTCCCTTACATACTTTGCTCATATCTTTTCCATATTTCATATTTTGAGTTCGTATTATACTAATCATTAAACTTAAAATTAACTTTATGTTGTGTTCCATTATTCCCAATTAAGGATTTCTCATATGAGGCCCCAAAATTGGATCTTAGATATCAGTTCCAACTGATTCTTAGCTATTCTAATCTTTCTCTTATATTTCAACATCTTAGTGTATGTACATTCTCACTATGATGTTGGTCTAATTCCAGAGTCTACTCTTATTATATTGTTAGTAGGAGTCATTAGATCCCAATAATGCACACTTCCAGCCGGATTAGGCTAGACCTGTAGTCCTGAAGCCAAGAGTTACTCAGGATTAACCAACTCCTACTTATTTTAAACATGTGGAAAGAATATCCACTTAAGGTAAATTCATTTAATCATAACTTTTGTTCTACTTGATACAAAGAATTTAAACAATAACTGAATCACTTCATGATACACAACAATCTAAAAGAACCAAATATATTCTACAAACTGATAATCTAAAATCATATATAAGAGCATTTCTTGATCAAAAATCAAAGAAGCAATATAAAGAAAGAGATAAATCACATTCTATTCTTATGCTTAATTCATTCATTTCTTTCCAGTCTTGTAACCTTAATATTTCTAGGGTTTCTCTCTAGCCCATCCTCCTACTGCATGCCTGGCCAGGGCATTAAGAGAAGAATAGACCGAGTAGCTTGATACTGGTCAACCTAGATATCCAGATACCGGGCCAGGGTATCCAAATACCCAGACTTCCCAGAGCTATTCACACACCACCTCTTAATTTCCACACTTATAACTCGTGACTTTCTATCCTAATGGCCCTTGAAGACTCAGCCTAAGATCTGATACCAAGATGATACACCTGCATCCCACTATTACCACTAATCATGAGATTAGGGCATAAGTTTGAGGATTATACTTAATACAAAGTTCACTCCCTACTTTTTTTTCTTTGATTTCATTTCAAACTCTTTATTTACTCACATTCAATAACATAAATAAACTTTACAAGAGAATTAAACTTTGATTACTCTAATATGATCTCAAAATTAATGATACAGGTCCATATATTTATTCTGTTTGTCACACTTCCATGTACATATGACAAAATAATCATATACATTCTCTCTTATTAAGGAAACAAAGATACATATCAACATTTACAATTCCCTCACTTCCATAGAAGGACCTAGAGTGACAGGGACCGACTAAACTTAACTAATCTCATACTTAACTTATGTGGCAGATCTACTCTGATGCAATGACATCCTCAGTCCATGATTTATCCCTAAAAATTGTGAGTAGAGTGGTGAGCCTACTCGCTCAGTGAATGAGTACTTCATAGAAATAGTTTAAAGCACTTATATAATTATAGATATATTATCAAGCAAATGATATCAATTATAACAATAGTAAGATTCAAAGAGATTAATCATTCATAAACATAAATATGGCAAGATACTCTAGACATGCTTGATTGATCATAAAGAGAACTAATAATTCAGAAGTATACAAAGAATAATTGAATAACTATGCACACTTGTTTCACCTCTCATTCATCTTATTGTGCCTTGAACCCACATGAGGTGTGCCACAACATGTGAAAGAATCACATCAAGCTACGATCTCACTATACAAGGCTTAGAAGCATGCCCAGGTTCCTAAGCCTATCTCTCGAGTAAGTCCCCATCTGTAGTGGGCCTCGACACCTCTACCTCGCGGCGGGTAATGGGAGAGGTCAAATATCTCAGACTCCACCTCTCAACCTGGGTACTCAGGTGGTGAGTCAAAGCCCTTAGGCTTATTATGCATCAGTGGACCTACTGACCACTAATCACTCAACATGTAACACAGGTACCACCGACATCCTCAGTTGGTGTTGGGTATCACACAACTATAAGGAGTCTGCTCTACTGGTCAAGACCCCCACACCCTACTAGTGTGCTCCGGCTTACCTCGATCTGGACTACCTCCGGTGGGGAAACTGTTTCCTCCCCACATCGTAGGCCTCATCTTGTAAGGATTCTACAGTGTTCAGGGCATCTAAATGTCTAATTCACTCTTTAAATTCACAATTCAATCATCACATCAACATATGTTAGTTCATCTTTGTAAACCATTCATTTCATAAACCATCTAATAACATTTACTACAAAAGAACTGTTAAGCATAACCACATCTCATACTGAGAAACATTAATATCACAATACTTGATTCACTAAACACCCTATCCTTAGGGTTTCATTTACCTCATTCACTAGTCACATGACTCACATAAGGATCTAATACATCATAACATCATTGAATATAGATTGCTCTTAGAAATGCATGTATAATATAATATATATATATATATACATATATATATATATATGAAACCGTGTAATGAACTGAACTAGGGTTTCCACGCCATTTACTAAAATATCATACATCAAGAATAAAATTGAATCAAGATGTCTATTTGCAAACCTCTAACTTTCCATTCATTTAGGGTTTCACCCTCTTACGGATATATCAAGAAAACATTGATATCATCAAATTAAATCCAAGATCTTATCTGACATATATGTAATATGCACACAAATAAAACAATCATTCATAACCAAGGAGATTCAACTAGGCCAACTTCTTTATTCAATTATACAACAATTTCAGTCATAGTCGAAAATCATAAATTTTAGTATATTCATGTAACCTCTATAATTACTTTAAGAATTCTCATTTAGATGGATTGCAATCATTTCTAATGTGATTTCATAATCTAAAATTCATCACAATAGAGAAATAATCCATTTCATATCAACTTGCAAAAGCTAGATCAAAAGGACAACTTAGGGTTTGTCTAGCATACTAAGCAATTGAAGATTTTTGATGATTTAACTCATTTTCATGCAATCTACTATTTAAAGGAAGTACCCACTCACCCTAAGGTGTGAAAACACCTTAAAAATGTAGCCCATATTTGAAAATCTCAAATCCATATCTAAACCCTAACACATAAGAGATTTATTCATCCTTTCAACCCTAAGATGAATATCGAAGGTTTACCAAACCTAAGATTCATTATAATAAGGATCTTGGGCAATGGAAAACAAAGAAAAGGAAGAATCTATGGTTAAAACTACTTACCAAGTTGAATCTATGGCAACCCTTTTGGATTTCCATAGTTCTTCACATCTTCCCCAATAATTACTCCATAAATCACCTTTTAGGTCTCCCTCTCATTGAGAAAAGAGTGTGAGATAATAGATGATCAAATTGTGGTTCCAACGCACTTTGTTTTGTTGAAAATAGATAAGTATATCCCGAGATATGATCGTTTTACGATTGGTTTTTCTGGGCGGCATCCGTCATGGTCGCGACACAATGTCACGGTCATAGCACAGGACACAGCATCAAGATCTTGGTACTAGTGTTATGATATCGGCACATGACACAGCGTCATGGTCGTGACATACAACAAATCGTCACGGTCACTGCACACAACACAGCGTCGCGGTCGCGGCACTCTTTACATGTTTACTAAAAAGGATAACTCTCTCATTTTAACTCGGATTTGGTTCACTCTTTTTTTGTTAGATTCATAATTGAATTATATATAAAGTTACATTATAATTTTGATAATATTATCAAATGAAAAATTATTTTTTAATTATTTCCTCCAATGTTATTAACTATTTTCTTGCATACATGAATGGGTTAATGCTATATTAACTCCAACTCAGATCTTTATAGTATGCTTAAGTCATGATTATGAGTTGCCCAAATAAGTATTTAAGGTTACTAAAGTTAAGATAAAGCACAAAATAGAATATTACTAACAAAATCATGATAAACATTAAGTTTATCTTAAATCTCTAGGATTACTAGCAAAGTTAAGAATGGGTTGTAACACTAAGACCAAAAGTACACAACCCGATCTAATGGTGTTCATTAAAGGTATAGTAATACATGGTGGTGGTACTTAGGAAGTGCAATCACTGGTCTAAAACCAACTAGTTCCCGATGCAGGGACTAGCTTCCCACTTAATAGACCTATAATTGAATCAACCAAGAAGAAGGAAGGGATACCCATAAGCCTTGTTACCTACCCATTCCTTCCACCACCAGAAACCTACGAGAGTGAAAGCTACTTTAGAAAGCGTGATATATGTCAGAAATGAGTTTATGAACAAAAACAATCATGAAACAATCAAAAGAGGAATCTTCTGGAAAATGGTGTCTTTGTTGAGTTTGATCACTTATTGAATAAGAGAATGATTTTGATAAGAGGTTGATATAAAAGATTTTTTTTAGTCAACAATGGAAGCACCTGCTCAATTTTATCTATACAATGATCCTATTATCTTAAGGACAAGCTAAGTTATTAATTTGGGGGATTTGATAACATCAATTTCCATATACTTTATGTGATTTCTTCATAAATAAAATCATTTGATTTAGTGATTATTTTTTCAATTTTTGTTCATTTTGTCCTTAAATTATCAATTACTTGGTTTGAACTAAGTTTGTTGAAATTTGTAGAAGTTCAATGCAAAATACTCAAGACTAATGGGTTAACCATCAAAATCTAAGAATGATCATTCACCCAAAATTGAGGATCGGTAGATTTCCACTGATCATCAACCTATTAGGTTGACGTTTAACCCTTTTTCTCAAAGATTGATGGATGGACCCATCGATCCACTACTACAGAAACAGCGTTCAGTGTCGCTTTTCTGGGCGTCAGTTATTTAGGAAAATCGATGCCTATAATATTAGACGTTGGTTATTTATGCAAACCGACATCTATATTCGAAGACCATCCAGACACGGGTACCGCTTTATATTCAGCATCGGCTGGTTATAACAGACTGACGCCTAAAATTGCCCGTGAAATCCAATTTTTGAGTGAAAACATTTTAGGTTACCTACAACGTCGGTCTTTTAACAATTCACCAACGCCTATTTAAAATGAAAATTTGCACGAAAAGTCCCACTTTCAGTGTCGGTTATCCTTCGATAACCGACACTGATAATGGTTCCCGCCAAATAATTTAGGGTAAAGGTTGTCTAGTTGGGCGTCGGTGTTTTACTATCAACCGACGCTAAATCATAATAGGCGTCGATTTTATAGATAACCGACGCCGTTGACCAACTTAATAATCCTGATCACCCGACTCTTCCCCCTTTCTTCCTGTTTCATCGCGATATAGTTGTGCTGCTGCCGCCGCTCTCCTGAAATCGCCCGACGACCCCGTTGCTGCTCGCTGCCGCTACTACTGGTGCTTCTCCGCTCGCCGCCGCCACTGCTGCTGGTGCACCGCTACTGCTGGTGCACCTCTACTCGCCACTACCGCTGCCACTGTTGCTCTGCTCTGCTCTGCTCATTCCCGGCACTGCTGCTGCTGGTTCACCACCCGCCGCTCTGCTCTCTCTTCTTCCGCCGCCACTGCTGTCGCCGCTCGCCGCCACGCTTTCCACGCTAGCTCCAGGTAGCGCTACCTCTTTGCTTCCTTCTCCCTTGCTATTTACCAACATGCAATCATGGCCATGGCTTTGTTGGCCTACCACGGCCGTGCTTGCTGTTGGTAAGGATATGAACAAATTTTTATGTAATGCTTTATGAAAATCCTAGGATATGAACAAATTTTTTGCTTGCATATATTTGTGCTTCTAATTTTTAATGTTTGACTTAATTTAGTAAATTTTGATGCATGTTGAAATAAGATTTAAACTTGTCAATTCTAGCATCCTAATTTGATTTGATTAAACCTAACATTGATGAAACACTAACATCAATTGTGATGAAACCCTAACATTAATTGTGATGAAACCCTAACATGTACATATCTAATATTGTGTTTGTTGGCCTAGAAACCCATCCAAGATTTACCCATTAGGAGTAAATCTTGGATAGTCCCCAGTTTGGGACTGTTCTTGAACACCTAATCTCACTTAGGATGTAAGTGTATAATGTGTATTGGGTTTTCGAGAAAATTTTGGTAGCATTTCTCTGTTTGTTCTCTAAGTACATATGTACTTAGATAACAGCGGGGAAATGCTGCCGAAATTTTCTTGAAACCCCAATACACATTATACACTTACTAGTGAGATTAGGTGTTCAAGGATGGGATAGGTGGTACACATTTATTATATATAAGAATGACATCACATGTGTTTGTTGGCCTAGAAACCCGTCCAAGATTTACTCATTAGGAGTAAATCTTGGATAGTCCCCAGTTTGGGACTGTTCTTGAACACATAATCTCACTTAGGATGTAAGTGTATAATGTGTATTGGGTTTTCGAGAAAATTTCAGTAGCATTTCCCCGTTTGTTCTCTAAGTACATATGTACTTAGAGAACAGCGGGGAAATGCTGCCGAAATTTTCTTGAAAACCCAATACACATTATACACTTACTAGTGAGATTAGGTGTTCAAGGATGGGATAGGTGGTACACATTTATTATATATAAGAATGACATCACATGTGTTTGTTGGCCTAGAAAGTGAACAATCATTGTTCTTTATATTACTTGTACATTGGTATAAATTAGAATGAATAATCACTAAATTATATACTGTTTGTATGGAGTCCGGCTTCATTGTAGATAATAGGAGTAAATCTTGGATAGGATGTAAGTGTATACCCTAATCTTGTCCTAATATATACTTGTTTTCTCTTTGATCATAGAATGGATAGATCATGGATGTCCATTCGCAATCGCTGCACCCCAGAGTTTATATCTGGTCTTGATCAGTTTATTAGATTTGCCGAGGAACATAGGAAAAAACCTACATATAGGTTCTATTGTCCATGTAGGCATTGCGGTAACAATTTGAAAGTCAACACTGGTGAGGAAATCAAAAGTCATGTCATGTGCAACGGGATTGTACAAGGCTATACAGAATGGTACTGGTATGGAGAGATTTCAAACTCGAAACTAGTAGATGTCGATAGCAGTGCTTGGGTGGAAGAAGAAATTGCCTTCAATGATGTAGATGTGAACAAACCAGTTCCAGTAGACATCGTTGATGTGATGCTGGATATTGTAGGGTAGAGCACACCGATCCACCTCCTATATTTAGAAACATTGTGCATGATGCTGAGATACCATTATACACATGTTGTGCTAAGTTTACGAAGCTTAGCGCTGTGTTGAGACTGTATAAGTTGAAAGCTAACAATAGATGGAGCGACAAAAGCTTCACTGAATTGTTGACTTTGTTGAAAGAAATGCTTCCTGAAGGAAACGAGCTGCCAATCTCAACATACCGGGTAAAGAAAATGTTGTGCCCAATGGGAAAGGAGGCTAAGAAGATACATGCATTCCCGAATGATTGTGTATTATTTCAAAAGGACTATGTATATTTGAAAGATTGTCCAAAATGTGGTGTGTTACGGTATAAATTGACGACTTCGGGGGAGTCCAAAACTGGTTCTTCTGCCAAGGTGTTGTGGTATCTACCTATAATATCACGGTTTCAACGCTTGTTTGCAAATCCGAAAGATACGAAGAATTTGAGGTGGCATGCAGATGTTAAGAAAAATAATGATGGGATCCTACGACATGCGTCTGATTCCCCACAATGGAAGAAGATTGATCTATTGTACCCTAAATTTGGTGAAGAAGATAGGAATCTAAGACTTGGGCTTTGTACAGATGGAATGAATCTGTAACGCCTGGGCCCACTGCCCATGGCTCTAGTAGAGTTTCAGGAATGACGAGTGGCCCCACAGACCACCACTAGCCTTAACTGCACGCTTTTTGTCCACTCACGCGCAAGCCAGGATCAAATTCCTGACTGGTCACCCATCCTAGTACTACTCCAAGTTGAGCACGCTTAACTATGGAGTTCTTTAGAGATGGACTCCCGGAAAAGGAGGTGCACATTGGTGATATGGGTAGTCCAATCATTCCTTTTAAGATCAACTTATCTGAGGCCTTATAATTGAGCTATTGTACCCTAAATTTGGTGAAGAAGATTGATCTATTGTACCCTAAATTTGGTGAAGAAGATAGGAATCTAAGACTTGGGCTTTGTACAGATGGAATGAATCTGTAACGCCTGGGCCCACTGCCCATGGCTCTAGTAGAGTTTCAGGAATGACGACTGGCCCCACAGACCACCACTAGCCTTAACTGCACGCTTTTTGTCCACTCACGCGCAAGCCAGGATCAACTTCCCGACTGGTCACCCATCCTAGTACTACTCCAAGCTGAGCACGCTTAACTATGGAGTTCTTTAGAGATGGACTCCCGGAAAAGGAGGTGCACATTGGTGATATGGGTAGTCCAATCATTCCTTTTAAGATCAACTTATCTGAGGCCTCAAACCCTGGGATGTTACAATCTCCCCCACTTAGACTCCTGGCGTCCTCGTCAAGGCTCAATTATAAGGCCTCATAATCTCTTCCCCATTTCAGTGCAGACCCACAATGGCCCATGGACACCCAGCTCCCGATCACGGAATACCAGCGTAAGGGTGGCTATGTCAACCATGGACAGCCCTTTCCTACATGTCTGGACCGCACGGCTCAAGACTGGCATGCCATGCCCATGTGGGCCCCACTTACTAGAGGGGAACCTGGCTCTGATACCATTTGTAACGCCTGGGCCCACTGCCCATGGCTCTAGTAGAGTTTCAGGAATGACGACTGGCCCCACAGACCACCACTAGCCTTAACTGCACGCTTTTTGTCCACTCACGCGCAAGCTAGGATCAACTTCCCGACTGGTCACCCATCCTAGTACTACTCCAAGCTGAGCACGCTTAACTATAGAGTTCTTTAGAGATGGGCTCCCGGAAAAGGAGGTGCACCTTGGTGATATGGGTAGTCCAATCATTCCTTTTAAGATCAACTTATCTGAGGCCTCAAACCCTGGGATGTTACAAAATCCGTACGGGACATTGAGCAACCAACATAGCACTTGGCCAGTCATGCTTGTTATATACAATCTTCCTCCCTAGCTGTGTATGAAAAATAAATACGTTATGCTGTCATTGTTGATATTGGGCCCTAAACAACCCAGAAATGATATCGATGTTTATCTTGAACCTCTGATTGATGACTTAAAGAAACTTTGGGCTGAAGTTGTGATGACCTATGATGCTTCAGGAAGAGAGACATTTCGTTTGCACGCTATGTTGTTTTGCACTATTAATAACTTTCCAGCATATGGGAATTTGTCTGGATATAGTGTCAAAGGAGCTAAAGCGTGTCCTATATGTGAAGAAAACACTGATTCAATAAGACTAAAATATGGCGGCAAGACTGTCTATCTTGGTTATCGAAGGTTTCTTTCAAAATTCCATCCGTATCGTAGGAAGCGCAAAGCATTCAATGGATGGAATGATGAACGGAGTGCACCTAAACCTATACCAGGGGATGTTGTTTATGAAAGAGTAAAATACATTGTCAATGAATTTGGTAAGAAATCACAATGTAGTATGGCCACACGGAGTGACAATTCTTCATTCAAGAAGAAGTCAATATTTTGGGATCTTCCTTATTGGAGTTCTTTGACAGTTAGGCATTGTATCGATGTAATGCACGTTGAGAAAAATGTCTGTTATAGCATCATTGGTACTCTGTTAAATATACCAGGTAAGACTAAAGATGGGATAAAATCTAGACTGGACCTACGTGAAATGGGAATAAGGTCAGAATTAACAGAATTACGTGAAATGGGTAATAAAGGAACATACTTACCTCCTGCTTGTTACACGTTGTCTAGAAAGGAGAAGAAAGCTTTTTGTGAATGCTTGGTAAATGTTAAGGTGCCACATGGTTACTCATCCAACATCCGTAGATTGGTATCAATGAAAGATCTGAAGTTGATAGGTCTTAAATCTCATGATTGTCACACTCTAATGCAACAAATATTTCCCATGGCAATTCGATCTATATTGCCGAAGAATGTAAGGTTTGCAACCACCAGACTTTGTTTCTTTTTCAACAGTCTATGCAGCAAAGTTATTGACCCTGATACTCTCGATAATTTGCAAAGAGAAGTGGTTGTTACCCTATGTCAGCTTGAGATGTATTTCCCTCCTTCGTTCTTTGATATCATGGTACATCTTGTTGTCCACTTGACTAGGGAAGTTAAAATGTTGGGACCACTTTTCTTGCATTGGATATATCCCTTTGAACGATACATGAGCATTTTTAAAGGTGATGTTCGAAACCGTTATCGGCCTGAAGGGAGTATTATTGAAGGTTATGTGGCGAGAGAGGTTATGGATTTTTGCAATGACTTTCTGAGTGGTAATAACACTCCTGTTAATGACAAGAATATTGAGGAGGGCAAAGGAATTTTGGGATCACGGGTGAAAGTAATCAGCCGTGAGCAGTTGGAACAAGCTTACTTGTATATTTTACACAACATGGACGAAGTGAGTGTTTATATCGAGGAACATACCAATTTCATCAAGAGACAACATCCTCGAGCAAGTTCAATGTGGCTTGCTAGAGAGCATAATAAGACTTTTACTAAGTGGTTTGAAGATAAAGACTTACATCAACTATCTCAAACACCAAATGATAATACAGAAACTATCAAATGCCTCTCCTTTAAACCAAAACTGAATGTTATGTCTTATGAAGGGTTTGACATTAATGGGTTCACATATTACACAAAGCGCCAAGATGATAAGAGTGTCATCCAAAACAGTGGGGTCACTCTTCAAGCGTCGACTATGTATTTTGTAAGTGCAAAGGATAAGAGTCCATGTGAAGCTAAAATGTTATATTACGGTTTCATTGAAGACATATGGGAGTTTGACTACATAGATTTCAGAATTCCGCTCTTTAAATGTAATTGGGTTAATAACACCAAAGGAGTTATAGTGGATGAATTGGGTTTCACTTTGGTGAACTTTGAAAAGATTGGCGAGAAGGGTGAACCATTCATATTGGCATCACAGGCGAAACAAATATTCTATATCGATGATCCTGCAAATGATAAATGGTCAGTTGTTCTTCATGGTAAAAGACAGTTCATTGAAGATCCTATAGATGAAGAAGAGTACTATGATAAGTATGATGACTCCAGTCCATTCTCAGTTGGGTTGCCAACTCCACAAAATATTGAAGCTAATGATGACTTATATGTGCGCGGAGATCACAATGAAGGATTGTTAATTGATAAAAGATCACAATTTTAGAGACATGTATGTTTATATTTTTTACAAATGCTATTTAATACAAATGATAAATGTTTGCCTTTTTCTGGTTAATACAAATACTTAATGTTTGCCTTTTTCTAGTTAATACAAATGCTAAATGTTTTCCTTTTTTTTGGTTAATACAAATGCTAAATGTTTGCCTTTTTCTAGTTAATACAAATGCTAAATGTTTGCCTTTTTAATGACATTTTCAGATGGCTGACCATGATGAGCATGATGTCCATGATGAGCATGAAGTCCATGATGAGCATGTTGTCCATGACGAGCATGGAGAGGATACCAATGTAAGTTCTAAAAACATATCCTGTATTTCTATAAAATTCATTATCATCTAGTAATGTCATATATCCCATATTTCTATATTGTGCTAATTCAGTGGGTTTATTTTTGTCAAATTTTAGGTTGATGATGCACATGTACACACTGAAGCACTGGAGCAACTTGATGCGCAGCACCAAACACTTAACAAAAAAGGGGCATCACTCTGTTGAAGAAGTTAATAGCGCTGAGTGGTAGTGGATCCAAATTGGTTGTGGAGTTTGATAATGGAGGAAATGCAATTGGAGTGAACCGCAATAATTTTGTAAACTATCTTGGGTGTGTCACTCGAAGCCATTGTGGTGTTAAGTATGATAATTGGCATAAAGTTCCTCAGGGGAAGAAAGACTTGATATGGAAGGATTTATGCGTGAGTTATTATTATTTGCAATTCTATTTTGTAGATTACAAATTATATTATTTGCAATTCTATTTTTGGATACTAGTTAATAAGAATTCTATTTTACAGAATCTGTTTGCATTGGATGAGAAGCTGCATCGTAAAAGCGTGATGCGATACGCTAGAAAGATGCTTAGGAACTATAGGACAAATCTGAACAGAGAATACATGAAAGATGGTGATAAGAAGAAGAAGTCAGCCCTTGAGTAGTGGAACTTCTTGGACAAAGAAGATTGGGACAATTTTGTTGCTTCAAGAAAATTTGAAGAATTCAAGGTATTAGGCGTCACTCCCAATTTAATTAATATATGTTGTATTCACCTATTCAAGATTAACATTTAGTGCGACTAACCAAATCATTAATGTGCATACTAACTAGGCCCTCAGTGACGCATAAAAAGCAAGGTGTGCACTGAATGTGCATGACCACACTATGGGTCTAAAGGGCTATGCAAGCGTTCGCCAAAGACTACAGGCGGAGTCTGCGGCTACTCAGGAGTCTGCTCCTACTCAGGTGTCTGCCACACCCATGCCTCACCATTATATCTGGATAGTTGGGAGGAAAAACAAGAAGGGTGAAATAAAGAAGCCCATAACTGCTGAGGCGGCTGCGAAAATGGTAAAATACAACTCTTAGAGCAATCGTTTGAATATTGATTATTTGTGGTGTTAACTTACCAATTTCTGTTGATGGTGATTAGCGGGAGCTGCACGAGCAGAGGAAACAAGGCACGTTCATCCCTCAGGACACAAGGGATGAATTGACAGTTGCTCTGGGTAACCCAGAGCATCCTGGACGTGTTAGGGGTGCAGGCGCTGGTGTGGGCATCAAAGCATTCTTTAGGCCATCCCAGCGCAAACCCAGAGTGGGACTTTCACAAGAAGAGGTAACCTATTCTTTTTTTAGAATGTTACTACAAAAGGGAATTCAATAATAAGAAGCTAATGTTTCTTTTATCCATGTATAGGAGAATAAGAGAATCAAGGATATAGTTTCTATGAAGGTCAATGATATAGTTGATGAGAAGGTCAATGAAGAAATAGTGCGGTGGCAGGCATCTCAGGCTTCCAATCAGCCTATGGCGACCCACTCTTCTCCTGATGCACAGACTGTGAGTAATCCTGGAGACCCATCGCCTAGCACGTCTGCTGTAAGTATTGTTTATGACATTGTAGCTAGTCTTTTCAAGATGATATGTTTGAAAGGTGATATGTATATATGTATAACATTCTTTACGTAAATTTGTAGGCATTGAAGCCATGCTGCTTAAGAATGCAAGACTATGTTGTTGCAAAGGTGCAAGCTTACCAGTCCCTTCCTGGGGCAACCTTTCATGGGACCAATGCCGCAGGGCTACGTTCGTGTGAGCCCGATATGTGTATTACCCGATTGGAGGGAAGCTACATTGCCATATGCCCACCCAGATATTTATACACTTGGTGAGGCATAAGGCGGGGTGATATTGTGGCCCAAAGCAGATGTCATCTACACTACTGAAATTGTAAGATAAATTTACAATACTTTAGATTGTTAATGTGTATATATGAGGTCAACTGATCTGAAATTATATATACAGGTTAAAAAGAAGACACCCGGAGCACCTAGACCTCCACCTCCACTTCCTGCATTACCAAGTTGGGTTCCAACTGACCTAAAATACCCGTTAGGTCCTGCTTGTAGGGGAATGGCATGTTGGCTACGGGCACATAATATACATTGCCCTATAATTATTTCTTTAGAAGCAGATTATGCAGGTCAATCATACGATAGCTCTTTATTTATACAAGATATTATTGAGCTATTTATGTATGATTGGATAAATACATCAATGATACAGACATGGATTAGGTGAGATCTTGTTTATACATCCATATACCTTGTATAAGATTCGGTGATCTGGTTTCTTATATATTAATGCATACGTAATACATGTTTTGCAGCTACTTAGTCGAAGATCAATGCAAACAATTTGTATTTGATCATGTGGGATTTTTGATTCCATCATTGATTAGTATGGTAGCTAAAGACCCTGATAGTGTTCAACAATATTGTATAGATGCTTTTACAGTTTTTGGTCAGCAAAAGAAGACGATAATAATAGCTCCATTCAATGTCAATTAAGTTTACTTTATTTATGATTTGGACTTAAGAAAATTCAAATTTTATTGTGCATTTTGAGTTATTAATTTTTAACTTTTTTACCTCTAGCGGTAGACATTGGGAGTTACTAGTTATTGTGCCCGGGACGTTCACTATTTATTATCTAGATCCTGCGGGAAGTACATTGAACACTAAAATTGGACACATATTGAGAATGCCATTATTCTGGTGAGAAATATTTCATTTTTATATCTGTTAACATCTGTTATTACATTACTATTTAATTATGCAATTTACTATGTTACATTAACATGTAGGGGTTTAGATGCATTCAAAAATGCTGGAGGAAATGTCCCAAGGAGAAAGAACCAGCCAATAATTTGGGAGAACGTAAAAGTAAGTTCCCGACTCCAATGTATATATTATTTATGTGAACTGTGCTTAGTTGTATTTTTTAATATTTTGTATGTTTCAATTTATAGTGCGCTACACAAGACAACGGTTGGGCATGCGCATACTATGTGATGCGATTTATGCAGATGATTATCCGACATGCCGCATTGGATATTAATACCATACATGAGGTATTATATATAGTCTCATTAGTTAGTATGAAATATATCAATCTTATTTTTATATTATTACTTATATATACATCATTCTCTTTGCATGTGTTTAAAACTGACCACACTATAGGTAAATGCTTAAAAAATGTACATGCTCCATATACGATGGAAGCATTAAATGAAATAAGAGAAGAATGGGCAAAAGCCATACAAGTAGTGGCGATTGTAAGATATAATTGGGATGCTGATAGCGATGCTGATAGCGATGCTGAATGATATTTTGTAAATGAATATTTCTGAATGTTTATACATGTCTGAATGTTTCTACATGTGTGAATGTGAGAATTGAATTGATGTATGAATGTATCTACTTGTGTGAAAAAATATTTGTTGATTTTGCAGGTTTGTGGCCTGTTTGTAGGCTGATATCAATAGATGTCGTAAACCTACAATTCAGAAAACTAAACTACAGGTTCTCATCCTGCTGACCAGCCACAGAAGGCCTGCAAACTAATAAGAAAAAAAAATTAAAGTATAGGCGTTGGTTATTTATAGAACACCGTCATCAAAGGCCTACAGCGTCGGTTATTTGATAAAAACTGATGCCTAATAGGACAAACAACCCGACTGTGCAGGAAAGCACGGCCGTGGTGGAAAATGCGTCGCTTATTAGTATAAAACCGACGCCTATAGTACTAAACACGACCGTGCAGCGAAGCACGGCCATGCTTCGCCGTGTCGTCTGGGTGTATGGCGTCGGTTGTTAAGTTGTTAACCGACGCAGAAAGTGTCCTAGGTGGTGCTCTTTTTTGTGGCGCGAACCTTATAGACGTCGGCCAACTATATATAATCGATGCCTATATGTCATATAGGCGTCGGTTAGAAAACTGACGCCGAAGAGTTCGACCTTTAGTGGCGCCCACATAGGCGTCGCTTGAAAACTGCCACCAAAGGGGGTTAAACAAACGACGCCAAAGGCTGTTTCTGTAGTAGTGATCTTCCACTTGTCAATCAAAAGTAATGATGGACGTCAAGTCGACAGAAGAAGATTTGAGATATTTACAAAATCTAATCGATTTTTGATCGAAGAAACCACTCATATCCTTCAAGTAGATGGGGTTGCATTGTCTTTAAACCATAAAAAATAGTCATCTGCCCTGACCTCGGCAGGACTATCATTGATGCTCATTTCAATAGATCAAGTGTCGACCTTCATATCGACAGATCACCCTGTCGATTGTGTAAAGATCAACGACGCTCCAGATCGATGGAGATCCATCATTCAATCAATCACCATTGACTATCAAGGTCGTTAGTAGGAAGACAAAGAGTCCACGCCACATGGACCAATCTAGGATTGACAAAACACAAGTCAAATTCAATAAATAGCCCCCCCCCCCAAGGCATCACTTCAACACATCTTGAATTTTGGAATCAATAAGACAAAAGGCTACTGCCATGTTCAGAATCTAAGTCCAATATGGGTCACCCCATAGGTAAGATCCTTGGTTTGTTACTAAGAGATCTTAGGTTGAAGACTCGACGATGACATGAATAGAATCACCAATTTAATAAAAAAATCAAAATCAAAGTCTAGAGCTAATGACTGGTCAAGTGTCATTGACCTAGCTGATCATCAACCACTAGACTTGGGATTCAACTACATCCATCAATAAATCGACAGATCAGCTTGCTTCAAGTTTGAATTTAAGGGAAGAACATAGGCCATAGAGCACTGGTCATCGACCTCTGTGTTAAATCAAACCAAAAGGTGGATAGATCGAGTGATTGATCTACCCTTGTATCAACTTCTTCCCACTCTTTTACCATGACTTACCCAAGTTGTAAGGAGTTTTTTTTCTATACCATGAGGGTATAAACACCATAGCTTGGGATGGGAGTAACCGTCAGGTCCTTCCAACCATGTAATTATTCTTTCTTCCATTTATTGCATATGTTCTTATAGTTTTATTTATATACTCTTATTTTAATGTGTCACATGTTGATTAACTACCTTCTTGTGATGATTGATATGGATTTGTTTGAGAGAGTGATTTCAATAAGATCTGGAGTATAGAATAGTAATGAGACACAAGAGTGAGGAGTTACTATAATAAAAAGTCATATGGTTATACTTGATCTTTTTGTTATCATATCCTTAGAGATATACCTTTGATAAGAAATCTACCCGAATATTGAGAGAAGGAAGGAGTATATGTCTTTTATGTCTATTTGTAAAACATTTCAGAAACATTATAAATTGGAAAGGAAGATTTTACATGGTTGCAGTTGGCTTGATTGGTGAAACCTAATCCAAGTTACCCTTTTCATCATTTTGTAATTATATTTTTTTTTCTTTTGATCTTTCATAACTTCTATTTATTGTTTAATTAGATTAATTTGTTCCTTGATTGGAACACCAAAATTCATCTTTTGAATTTACTAAATTAAGCCAAGTTCTCTCATTCTTATTTTGTTATTCTCCTTGTCCATGTGTTCGACCCCACAATACTATATAGACTCTGTATTGAGTTGTGGATGTCTTTTGAAGTCAGATATAAATTTAAAGTTTGATGTTGTGACGACCCCAATTTCTATATACTTTCCATAATGACATACACAGATATGTGTGCACTCATATCTATAAATGTCAAAAGGGAACATATAAGAAATGTGGATAATCAACTAAAATTAGAGTTAAGCCAAGATCATGTCCACATCATCAGAAGATAGCCACAAAATACTTCATTCATTGATTAAAGATAAAGTCTTACATACTAATACTTGAGAAGGAAGAAGAATAAGTCTATGAGAAAGAAAATATGATTATTACATAGGATCTCAATCATCCTCAACATCAGCTAGGAAAAGAAATAAACTAACATCTAGTAAGAAAGGGATAAGAGGAATAGGTCTATCTAATAAATCCTCCATGCTTATTATTTGTGCCTTCAGGTACTTTGAATATGCATTGTACTTTGATCATCAATTTTTCCTTGCACCTAAAAAATATGAGAAACAAAAACATCAACAAAGTTGGTACGTGGAATAAAAGATATACTATGCTGGCATATAAAATACTCAAAATTGAAGAAAGATAAGAAAACGTTATTTAAAGGCAGAAAATCAGGTAATCCCAAGTTATTAGCCACATTTAGAATGAATATGCATTACTATGGTGGACTTAGCACAAACATAAATATTGGGCCTTATCCCTGTGTACCTTGTACCATTAGGGATCTCCCTGCGTACCTTGTACCATTAGGGAGGTGCTAGTCAACATTAATGCTTTCCCTCTCTAATTAGGGAGATTAATGAGCACCACTAGTAACTACATTTCACTTATATTCAATTATGTTCTTTCATGTTCAAGGCGGCAAATCATCAATTAATCATATATCCACATCCATCAATGTATATCAATTTCATGCAATCAATTACATATACTTAACATCCAACAAAAGTAGTCATATAATTATATCCACGTACCTTTATTTCTCAGATCTAGATTCCACAAGTCCTAGGTTATGAGAAAGATAGTAGATCACCCTGAAATATAGTAAAACCCTAAAGTCACCCTGATTTCTCATCAATCAACATTAATTATTATTATTATAATTGGGTTTAGGTTATTTGGGATGTTACTTTAGGATACATATGATTCAGAGTTTGGGTCTGAGATTAGGGTCATCCTGGTTATTCAAGGACATTTAAGCTATTAGGGTTTTACTTAAAATGTATATAGTATTCATAATAAGGTGAGAAAAACTAGAAATTAGGGTTCTTCTCAATTGTTGAATCAACTATCTTTCCTATATAGGTTTTCGAGTAACATGATGATCAGGACCCTAATTAGGGTTTAATCTATTCCCAAGGCAGATTTAAAATCAGTTATGACCATTATTACATAATATATAAATATTAAGGGGGTCATTAGGACTTGTAGACTATATTTTCGAAAAGGGCTCATATCCAGGTCCTGTTTATATTTTACTTAGATAGATCTCATTTGTCTGATGAAAATGGCATATAGGTTTGATACATTCCGACATTCCTAGCAATTTCTAGGATTTTTCTAAGATAAGGCTCTTTTTGCAGAATTAAATGGGTTGGAGGCTTACTTGGCAGACCAGGATTGGTCTGTGAAGGCACACCCCTCTTTGTTGGCTCGTGGGTCCCTTGCTAACGTTTGAGTGGGGATTGGTCCACCTCAATCCTTGCTGGCACCACAGGGTCGTCAACTACTCATCACCATCTGCTGCTTCCTTTCTTCTTCACTGGCGCGCGAGCAAGTGCTTGGAGCAGCTCCGACGCTGGCTAAGTGTGGAAAAGGCCCATCCTAGGTGGCAGGAAAGGACCTTTGAGTTTGCGGTGATGGCCCAAGCCTAAACCAAAGCATTCGGGTGTTGTGGCTCCCCCGGGAGCTCTAAGCCACCGCGGCAAGGAGAGGTCACCGGCGAGATGTTGGAAGGGGTGAACAAGGTGTTGCAGGAGGTTGGAGGTGGCCGGGTAGCACCTCTGGATTGAGGTGAAAGTGATGGCAGGGAGTAATATGTGGGACAAGGTCGGTGGTGGTGTCGCCAAGGCGGTGCAGTGATGGATCGCAGGTGGACTTGGTGGCAGTGCGGGGGAGTCAGGTGCCTCCAATGGGTTTTGTGAGGGTCTAAGAGAGGTCAAGCGGAGCTGTTAGAGGCCTTATATAGGCATTTGAGGGTGAGGGCAGTAAAGCCCTAAAATCGATCGCCACCGTTAAGAGCAGGGTGAGGAAATAGGAGTTCGTTCTTCCAGATATGAGCATGAGGGGCGTCAAGCAAGGGTTCATTAGATTCGATTTCGGGAGTAGACACTACAAAAAATTTGGCTTTTGTTGAAGAACATTTATGAGGAACCAAAAATCGTGAATAATGATGTCCATTTGTGAGGGCTCATCCTTCAAATATGGGACCAAATCCCTCAACCGTGTTCTTGACATCGTTAGGCATTTTATGTGAACATTGGTCCCTCACAAATACATTTCTTATGAATCACCCCCTCAAAAACTCCATGCCAAATGTTCCCTCCATCTCATAATCCTTCCCTCCATTCTAAAACACTGATTCGTCTATCAAAATTCATGAAAAAAATCACCCAATCCCGGCGGGCGCTCCTTTCCCCCTCATTTCCTCCGCACTCCTCCACTGAACCCTCCCCCTCTCGATTCTCTCATCGGTTCCTCCACACTCCTCCACTAAACCCTCCCCCTCCCTATTCTCTCATCGGTTCCTCCGCATTGGGTCATCCTTGACGCCAATCGCCCTGCTCGGTTGTTTCCATTCATCCTTCATAACTCCTTGCCGCCGTTGATGGTTGCTACCCTCCGCCATTGACGATTGCTGCCGTCCGCATTGGTCGTTGCTGCTACGCAGTCACCGTGCTTGATTTCCGCCGATCGCCCTGCTCGGCCATTGGTCGTTTCAGCTACGCAGCTTGCTTCTTCGGCCACTGGAATCTTCTCTAGGTTCGTATCTTTTTCTCTTTTTCTCATTTGGGAGAGCACTAGCCCCCACTTCGACCCCTGATAGCCAAGATTGGTTCTTCCTCCAATGGGCTTCCAGTTCATACCTCATGTGTTCGCCTCATCTCCCCCCAATGTGATCTGCATAGGATTAGCTGAGTTTACTTAGTAAAAATACTAACCATCTAGTATTCATATGAGTTATCTCCCCTTCCCCTAAGGGTTAACGTTCACACGTATAAGAAACATATCACAATGTTGAAAAACTTTGACTGTCCCCAGTTGCATGGAGATGGCCATACAACAGTAATAGAGAGTAGTCAGGGGCGTGTTCAATATTTGGAAGCGAGGAAATAGCTCCTTGGGAGTAGCTACCATAACTAAATGGAAGGGAATCAAAGTTGTGATGTACATAAATTCCTAGGCTATGAATCTATAGTATAGCATCCTCATAATGATTTTCTATCATACAACTTTGTGTTTTGTCAATAAGAAAAGAATAATTTACTGATGTGATTGAGTAGATATAGTATTTGATTGAATATTGTCTTTCTCGAATATGTACAATATGTATTAATTGTACAAACTCGAATTTATGTATAATACCTACCATGTAATCCAAGTCATACTTGATCAAATATTACTCATATATAATTGTTGAGGCTCAAGCTTGGTTCAAAGCAATACACATGTGTGCATGTATGTTTAATTTTGCTACTCTGTTCTATTCTATATGAACAAGTGTTCTCATGACACACATATATATGGTTCAGAGCCAAAGTAGTTGATAATGAATGTATTAATAATATTCCTAGTTTCTTTGAAGACAGTATGAAGGAAATAAGCAATACCTCCTTTAAATCTATTATATGTATCCTTTACTATATCTGGTGGTATAGAAATAAGGTGATTTTTGAGGAATGGTTAGTGAATGTGAGTGTGCTATAGTCTATTATCCATAATGAGATAAAAGTGCTTCTTTACTAAACAAGCCCTGTGTTCTTTTTTCTGGAATTGCTATGCTTGTGCTTATTTTCTAAAGATGAAGAAGGGTTCCATCTGATGTTACTGGTTTATTAATGTAGTGGTGATCAAGATGGTTGTATGTGTTCTACAATGTTGGAGTTTCCATACTAAGTTAAAAGTGCTTCTTTTCTAAGGGGGTTCTGTCTCCCTTTTTTGGAGTTTCCTACTTGTCCTTATGTTCAGAAGATGAAGTAGAGCTTCTATCTGGTGTTTTTTAGTCTATTGATCCAGTGATGATCAAGATGGTTGCTTGTAAACTGTTGTGCTGAAATGACCTTTCTTTTGAAGAGCAGTTCTAGATGTGACCAAAGCATCATTCTGATTAAAAACCCTTACATTTAAACCCATTCCTATAAACACATTTCTTATTGGGTGAAAATTGTAGATTGCTTTGGTGGCTGCATTAACTTGCTTCTCAAGTGAGGCAAAGCTTGGGGAGTTACATTCTTCTCTTCTAACTCAGCATTGTTGGCTTTTCTTTTCCCATAGTCAATTTTCTTAGGAAAGATCTTGTCAAACATGTATGATGGAATCACCAACATGGTATTATATTTTTATCTTCCTCCATGCCAACATGGTTCAGATAGTTGACTCTCATGGAAATAATATTTTCATGTGGGTTCACTTGATTTTTCATGTATTTTCATTCTCATGTGGACACTCTATAGAGTATCAACAAGAGTTCTAGGATTCTTTTGTGGATACTTCACACATTTCATCTAAGTCTCATCCATCTTTTGAAGGGGAAGTGGTTAACCTTGTTACCCCTCCCAACTTTGTTGAGAAAAATAACTTAGAACCTTCCTTTGAGTTTATAAAATGTAATAAGAAGAATACGTCCAGAGGTAGAGGGAGAAAGGGGTCAACTGAGGATAACAATGCTACTTTATCCAATAAGTTTGATAACTTAGCAATTGTTTATCCAATAAATTTGGGTAGTTATATTGGATTTCTCATCACACTAGTCATGGTATTGGGAGAGTTTTTGTTTTGTGGAATGGTATCTAATGCTCTGTTGAATATCTTTTTTAATATGATAACTTAATACACACTAGAATCACTACTGGGGATAAAAGATTTCTTCTTATTGCTATTTATGGTCACTTGTATGAGTGTTGTTCTATTTTCTCACTGTGTTGTTTTTGTATGTTTTGTTTTTGGTACTAAGTATAATATAGCCTGGTGTTTTTGCATTTTGCAGAGGCACACTAAGTCATTGTCAACATTTCAGAAGTCTAGGCAGAAGCCTCAAGAAAGAATGGGTGTTCTTAGTAATGTGGGTTCCTCCTTGTTCCCTTAATTGTTAAAACAACATTTGTATATATGTATTTTTTCCTTTACCCCCTCCATCTAAAATAATACCCTTTCTGTAACATGTGGTTGTGATGCAGGCCCTAAAAGCCAATAACTATAGTAATGATCCTCTGCTAAGTGTAGCTCTGTACTTGGAGATTAATTAAAGGTTGACTGCCCAGGTATCCCATGGGATACATCCATTCCTGATATAATAGTTGGCACTTTGGAGATCTTTGGCATGGATGGAGGATGCTCAGCTGTGGTGAACTTCTCTACGGGATTATTTAGGATCTCATTCGTTGTGGAAACATGAAGGGTGTTGTAAGTAAAATCTTTTAATGTATTTCGTTTAAATTAGTTAAACGAAATACATAAAAAGATTTTACTGACAACGCACTTAATGTTTCCACAGCGAATGAGATCCTGAATAAGCCTGCAGAGAAGTTCACCACAACTGAGCATCTTCCATCCATGCCAAAGATCTCCTAAGAGCCAACTATTATATTAGGAATGGATGTGTCCCATGGGAGCCCGGGGTAGTCGTCCTTTAATTAATCTCCAGGTACAGAGCTGCAGTTAGCAGAGGATCATTACCATAGTTATTGGCTTTTAGGGCCTGCATCACAACCACATGTTAAAGAAAGGGTATTATTTTAGATGGAGGGGGTAAAGGAAAAAAGACAAATATACAAATGTTGTTTTAACAATAAAGGGAACAAGGAGGAACCCACATTACTAAGACAAATATACAAATGTTGTTTTAACAAATGTTGTTTTCAAAGACTCCTTTTGTTGAATGCATGTCTGAAGCTTTCCATGGGCATGACAGACATTCTATTGATGCTAAGTGTGCACAAAGATGGTATGCTACTAACTTATAATGATACATATCATACAAGTGAACCAGAAGTTACCATCATTATTTCTGCCCATGCTTTAGTGCTTCTATGCCCATCATTTGATTTTTAAAGATACCAAACTTATTTACATATCATTTCAGTTTCCATTGGAGACTAGAACTTTGTAATTGTACTATGTCCGCCAATCAAAATTTCTGGTCCTACTTCTATCTGTGATGAAGTGGAAATAACTATTATAAATTTCTTGTGGGGATAGTGTGAAGGCAAGAATGATATCCATCTTATTAAGTGGGATGATGTAACCAAGGTAAAGGATGAAGGTGGTATGTCTATAAAAAAAGTCAAAGACGTTTGTAAGGTTGCTATGATCTTAAATATCTGGATAGTAGCTTCAAAGAAAGGTAGTCTATGGATCAAATTGATCCATGAGAAATACCTTCTTAAGGATTCTATCTAAAATATTGATATCTATGGTCAACTTTCTTGGTATTTAATTCAGATGATCATACATCTGAATTTAAAATCTTATTACGAAAGATTGCTAGAAACAACATCTCAGTGATGAACAACCTAAAAAAAGAGGGTTTTTCTATACTTCTATATGTTTGCTGTGTAGAAGTTCTAATGAATTTATCATTCATTTATTCTTTAATTGCCATGTAGCTGATTTCATCGGGGTAAGGCTGTTGAGTGTAAACTCACTGATAGGATTCCCCTATCATGAAGATTGGACTCATGATAGGGGTAAGGCTTCTTGTATATTGATAGACTTCATGTATGTCTTCTCCCTTCCTTCCCCTTTTCTCTTTTTCCTTTTCATTATGTATATTCGACCCCCTTTTACTGCAATTGTTGCAAAAAAATCAGTCCTTTTATACTACTGTTTCTTTGATTTTTTTCTATTTCCTCTTGTGTCTCCTATTCTAGCTTCTTTTCTTTTCTTTTTTTGCAATTTCTCCTTCATTTCCTATTCCTGCTATTGCATCTAAATTTTTGTTACTTCTATGTCCCCTCTTATTGCTATTTCCTTGATACTCATATCAGAAATTCAGATTCTTACTCAAACCTAGACTACTAGTACCACTTCTATTTGCAAGTTTTCTTCTACTTTTTCTTACTTATTCTTGCTCCTACATGACTACATCTCAAACAGCTGTTGTTGTTTGCATGTATTTGTTAAAGCTTCCTGATCTCTTCTTATATTTTCCTAACAGTTGTTTCCTAACATCTCAAACAGCTGTGCTTAACTTATTATATATTTTCCTTCATGTAGATGGATTTTCTAATAGATCGGAGTTGGATGTATATTGGGAACAGAGTGTGAAGTGATGTATTCAAGGCATGGTTACGAAAGTTCATTGAGTTTGCTCTTATCCATCAGAGACCAACTAGACAGGGGAAATTAATATGTCCTTGCAAGGTTTGTTTGAACAGATTCCTTAAAACAGAGGAGGAGGTATTCTCACATGTACTACAAAAAGGATTTGTGCATAGCTATGATGTTTGGACGTTTCATGGGGAGGTGATTGGTAGGAGCAATCCTGTTGTGGCACCAAACATGCCTAGCACCGACAATATGCATCAGATGCTGGAGGATTTGTTTGGTATGGGTGACACAACAAATGACCACTCTACTGAAGCTACAGAGGAACCTGCAAATGTAGATGCACAAAGATTTTACAAGCTACTAAAAGAGGCGGATCAACCACTCTATAGAGGTTTCACAAGTCATTCTAAGCTATCGTATTTGGTTGCCTTGCTATTTCTGAAGGAGGAATCTGGATGGTCCAACGATTCTTTCACAAAGTTGTTACAGTTGATTATTTCAGGATTTCCAGAAGAAAATTGTCTATTCCCGGAGACTTACTATGAAACAAATGTGATCGTGAAGGATTTACGACTTGATCATTCTACTATAGACGTATGTACAAATAATTGCATGCTTTTTCGCAAAGATGCAGCTTCAAAAGAAAATTGTGATACTTGTGGTGCTTCAAGATGGAATGAAAAGAAATACAAAACAAACGGAAAGAAGGTAGCTGCTAAGTTCATGTATCACTTCCCTTTGATACCTCAGTTAAAGAGGCTCTATATGTCTTCATCTATTGCTAAAGATATGATTTGTCCATCAGAAGTAAAAGGCAAGGATGGTCATATTCATCATCCTTCAGACACACCAGAATGGTTGTCTATTGATGCCAGGTATCCAGACTTTGCTGCTGAACCATGCAATATTAGATTGGCATTAGAAACAGATGGATTTAATGCATTTGGCAATATGAGTGCATCACATAGCATCTGGCTTGTGTTGGTGACACCTCTCAATCTTCCGCCTTGGCTTCTTATGAAAGAACAATTTATTATGATGTCCCTATTAATCCCAGGTCCACATATGGTTGGCAATGACCTTGATGTATACTTGGATCCATTAATTGAGGAGTTGCAACTACTTTGGGAGCTTGGAGTCAAAGTTTATGATGCATATAGCAAAAGGAACTTCACTATGCGGGCAATGATTTTATGAACCATTAACGATTTCCCAGCATATGGTGACTTATCTGGTTGGAGCACTAAAGGTAAGAAAGAATTGGGATGTCCTCGTTGTAATGTGGAGACTGTATCAAAATGGTTACAGTATGAGAAAAAGCAATGCTATGGTTTCCATCGACGTTTTCTTCCAATGAATCATCCATAGAGACCTGATAGGAAAAATTTTGATTGTGAAAAAGATTTTCGACTTCCACCTAAGCCACTATCTGGAGAAGATATACTGAGGCAATTTGAGGGATATGAAAATATCACATTTGGAAAAATGAATAAGCGCAAGAGGCTTGGAGATCAAATTCAACCATTACCTCCTGGTTGGAATAAGATAAGCATCTTTTTTCAGCTACCTTATTGGAAGTATTTATCTGTTAGACACAATCTGGATGTGATGCACATAAAAAAGAATGTGTGCGATAATATTTTAAACACATTATTGGGTGATTCTAAGAAAAGTAAAGACAACTTACAAGCTCGTCAAGATATGAAGAAAATGCGCATTCGAAGAGATTTATGGCCAGTAGATGCAGGTGACCGCGATTACTTGCCTCCAGCATCTTACACCATGACTAATGCACAGAAAGATAAGTTCCTGTCTGTGATAGAAAAGTTGAAAGTTCCTAATGGCTATTCTTCTAACATATCTAGGTGTGTTAGCAAATCTGATAGAAAACTTGTTGGGCTTAAAAGTCATGATTGCCATGTTCTTATGCATCAACTTCTACCTGTTGCCTTGAGACATTGCATAAGCTTAGATGTGTACAAGCCTATTTCTAATTTGTGCTCATTTTTCAACAAGCTTTGCTCTAACATTATTGATGTGGAGGAATTCAAAGAATTGGAACAAGAAATTGTTGTCACTCTTTGCCAGTTGGAGAGAATCTTCCCTCCTTTCTTCACCATCATGATGCATTTGCCCATTCATTTAGCTTATGAAGCCAGGCAAGCCGGATCTGTCCGAACTAGGTGGATGTACCCAATAGAGAGATACTTGAAGAAATTGAAGAAGTATGTAAGAAACAAAGCTAAACCGGCAGGTTGTATTGCTAGTGGCTATTTAGCTGAAGAAAGTTTGACATTTTGTGCTAGGTACTTGCATAATTTTGAGACAAAACTGAACCGCACTCCTCATAATGTTGATGGATCTCCAATTAGAGTTGGAGTGTCAAGAAATTTCGACATCCACACTTTGGAACAAGCCCATCGTTATATCCTTTTCAATAAAGAGGAATTGGATGTTTACAGAAGGTAAGATTTAATTACGTCCTAAAATTCTTGCTGATATTTGTATATTTGTTGTACATTAATTTAGACACTTCTTATAAAGCAATGAACACATGTGTATTCTTCAAGATATGGAACCCAACATTGCCCCATGGACCCTAGAAACAAAACATGCAAAGGAGTTTTCTAAGTGGTTGAAAGAGCATGTAAGTCTCAAACATAAATATTATTGTCACTCTTAATGTTCAAGTTAGTGTAGATTACATTAATGTTTTACTTTTTTATGAAGGTAATGCAATTGCGAGAGATTAGGTCGAACATTATTAGCGATGATTTGAGATGGTTATCCCAAGGCCCTTGTGCTGAGGGAATGCCTTATGAAGGATTTTCGGTCAATGGATACCGTTTCCGTTCAAAGCACATTGAAAGTACATGTACTACACAAAATAGTGGAGTGTATTTGTGTGCTGACACTTCAACTTATTCAAGTGGTAGAGATCGAAATCCTATAAATGCTGAAGTCACGTACTATGGCTACTTAGAGGAGGTTATTGAGCTAACTTATGGTCCAGGAATCAAAGTTCCATTGTTCAGATGTTCTTGGTATGATGAAAGCACTTCTATCGGGTTGCGAATTGATGAATATGGGTTAACACAAATCAACACTTCAAGGATAAAAAAAAAGGAGGAACCGTTTATCCTGGCTTCTCAAGCATTGCAATGTTTTTATGTGAAGGATCCTAATGCTGATGATTGGTGCACAGTGCTAAAGCATCCTCCTAAAGATTATTCTGAAGTACCTCTTATTGAGAATTGTTTGACTGGTTTACAATATGAAGCTATTGATGGTGGTGTAACTAGTGATGTGTCTTGGACGAGGAGTGACACCGAGGGATCTTTTGTTGATAGAACTAAAAAAAAGAATGATGGGGCTAATGTTTAGTTCATTAATCTGTCTGTTTTCATCACATGTAACTAGTGATGTGTCTTGGATGAGGAGTGACACCGAGGGATATTTTGTTTGCAAGTCTAGAATAATTTACTTGGGGAATATGTTCTATTGCATTTTTTTGGCAAACTGTTACTATATGGCCTTTTCTTTGCAATTTATTTAGTCTTGTTTCATATACCAGCAAGTAGGACATCATTATTCTTTTTTGGGATATGAAACCAAGGTACTCTACAAGTTATATGTTTTTCAAATGTTGAATATTCATATGTTGGTGTCTCATATTCTCCGCAATTTATTTGTTTTTCAAATGTAGCTAGTACTTTTGTTACTGACATTTCTGCACTAATAATCTAATTTTTTTTCTTGTCAGTTGAAGGATGGCAGGAAGAAGAATCACTAGATCTAGTTGTAACAACACACAAGAGTTGCAACCTATTACTGTCCCTCCATCCACAATTGCAGAAAATTGTGAGGATGAACCTACTCTACTGTCCAACAATATTGAAAATGATGTAACAGTTGAAGAAAATGTTGAGGATGAACAGGAGAATAGGAAGTATGGACGTGGGCCTGCAAGTGAGCAAAGCCTACTTCCTAAGCAAGGGCAGCCACGTCACAAGGTCCAATGGGATTATGAAGGAAATGCTATTGGGGAGAATGGTGCCAAATTGAATCATTATTGTCATATGCTAGCAAGGAAACCACAAATATGGCATCTAGACTTGAAGTGGAACGAACAACCAGAACAACCTTTTGCAGATAGAAAATCAATTATTGAGGTAATCTTTTTCATAAAAAGACCAACAAATTGTATGATTGTTATATCTAAAGTAATATTTTCTATGTTTTTGTAGAAATACTTCGATTTAGGAAGTCACCCTAATGCATGGAATCACATTGATGAACACATTAGAAAAGGGATATCAGTGTGGAGGGCACGTGTAAAGAAAGATTACTATGAAAAGTACAAGATTGAACCAGAATTGATGATGAAGAAAGTTGAGAAAAATGCTTGCGTAGATATGGACCAGTTTAAAAATCTTGTTAAAGAATGGGGATCCGAGAAGTCTAAGGTACAATGGTTTCATATAACTTTTTTTTTTATCTATGCAAACTTCTATAATCAGTATTTATGCAATGCCACACACTATTTGGTTTGCTCCTACTGTCTTCAAAAACACATCTGTTTCTATGTATCCATATGTGATAAATGATAAGAGTAGCAAGAAGAGCTTCATTTATGTTCTTTAGTAGGTGTACTTCCCGTATATCTCCTGGTACAAAGGATAATAGGGGCGTAGCTCTGCTCCATATTTCTGCTGCGAACTCACATCTCCACAGGATGTGGTCATTTGTTTCCCCTTCTTTGCAACACAAGCTACATCTTGATGCTAGGTTAACACCAATTTTCTGCAGATAGTCTTCTGTAACCAGCCTGACGTGCATAGCTTTCCAGCAGCAAAGTATTGCTCTTTTAGGTGCTCAACTCTTCCACAGCCACTTGGTCCAAGTCAAGACCTCATGTTTAGACCTACAGACCTCCCAAGCATCTTTTAGAGTGATAGTTTTTAGTTTCCCGAGCATGCAGATATCATCTCCACTTCCCAGCTCAACGCTGCTGCAGATTTTTTGAATCTGCTCAATTCCTATGATCTCAGGGACCTTCCACACTCCACTCACGATAATGTTAGATATCTTGCTATTAGGCCCAAGATTGGATCTAAGTTGAAAGTAGCCGGGGTCTTCAACACATTGAGACAGAAATCTCTCTTTAAACCACGGATCTTTCCACAATTTCACATCAGTCCCCTTTCCAATGTGGAATTGGACATTATAGAGATATCTATCTCTTATATTGAGGATGTTCTTCCACATCAAGCTATTGGCTTGCTTATATTGAGGATGGTTTCATATAACTTGCATGTATACCTATCTACTTTTTCTAATTATATGTTTCTTATGGTTTAGAAAATTTCCGAGATCAACAAGGCAAACAGAGCAAAAAAAGTGATGGATCATACCACAGGATCAAAGCCATGGAGTTGTTATCGGGCAGAAATGGTATTAATAATGGACACTTGTCTTTCTTAGTAGGAGTTGAACATATAACATGGACAATTATTATGTTATCTATCATGTGTAGGTCAGTGAAGATCAAACTGTTGTGCCTCTTAACAAATTTTTGGAAAAAGTTTACGACAAAAGCCCACAAGTGGTTAGAAAATGGATATTTGCTTTCCTATGATGTCTACAAAGATACACATGCTTAGATATCTCAATTTAAGCTTTCCTTTTATGATGCTTTCTAATTACAGCTTGAAATCTCTGATATCATGGAAAACCAAGTAGCAAACCAAGAAGAAATAGATCCTAGAAGTGTTGATAATCTAACACGTGTTGCTTATTTGCAAGTTTTAAATCCTTCCAAAAAGGCTAGGATCCGAGGTGTTGGAATTGGGCACAAAGAGATAGGACATAGGGGAAAAGTTGCCTGTATAAGATATGAAATGCTTCTTAAGGAAACCAATGCAAAGGATGTATGTTGGATTATAACTAAACTTGAACTATTAGTTACAACTAGTCTATTAGATCGATGTTTGTAATTGGTTTTCTATTTCAGGATAAACTTAAGGAACTTGAAGAAACAGTAAATGGATTGAAGAACTCCGTCTCCCAATTAATGACTTGGTATAATCAATCACAGGTAACTCAGATTCACTTGTCTATGTCAATGTAATATATAATTTTTTTTTGACATTGTTGATGTATTTGTTATAGGATGGCGGTATTAATGTTGATTGTGCAGATGAATACCCCAATCAGAATACTACAGGTGTCTTACACATGCAAAGTGGCACAAATAGGTCGGATGTGGGTTCTTTTCACATACAAGACAATACAAGTAATGGTGCAGATGTAGGCATGTTTCCCAGGCAAAATAATTCAAGCAGGGATGGCTTAGGAAGACTTTCTAGACAAATCAATTCAAGCAATTCAAGGGAGAATAGAGTAGGCAGGCTTTCCATACAAGGCAATTCAAGGGAGAATGGAGTAGGCAGGCTTTCCATACAAGGCAATGGACATCCACTAAGATTTCAGCCACAGGTACCTCATAACAGCTATAGATTATTTTCAATATTCATACACATAAGAATATTAACATGTACACTTTATTAAAGGCTGCAGTTGAAAGTTGGAGCCCTTCTTCTGGTAATAATCGACAAAGTCATCCTCAAATGCAGAACACACCAAGCACATCTTCATTGGTGTCTTTCACACCAAGAACTCAGTGTTTAAATCAGGTATTCAATACGTGCTTGATTAAACTTCTAGTGATCTGAATGACATGATTTTAAAAAAACTGAAGGCTTTACATTTTTCATGTGTTTAAGATATATTCAGTATTGTATATGTTTTTCCTACCTGTGACATATTTGAATTTGTCACAAGACATCCAGAGTTTCAGATTTTTTAGTTTTTAGTTGTTTTGTGTGAATGGACTTTATAGAGTTCAAATTTTATGTTTATGTTTTTATAGAGTTCTGTTGTACAATTCATGTTTACAACCAGTGTTGGTTATGTCGTTTCAAATTAGTAGGGTATTAATACTTGAATTTGTCACTGACTTAAATCTGCATTAGTAGGGTATTAACATAACTAGTGTTGGTTATGTTGTTTTCTATCTCGCATGAGTTCAAGCATCAATTTGTGTAGCAACTGGATTGAAGCAAAGTGCTTTCTTCAGCTCGTTTGATTCATATGAAAATGGGAGAATATTACTACTTTCAAATGACATACTAGTAGCTAGGATGACTTCAGTTTGGAATTTCACGAATATCCTTACTACTAAATCTTAAGCCATTCTATCATCTTGATCTTTCTTTGGCTTGCGAAAAGTAGCTCAAAAAAAGATATTCTGATGGATTTTTAAAATGATTTCTAAAATGTAGGCATGTTGATAATGCTATCTACAAGCTGCATGTTTCATTACTATTAAAATGATTTAGGTATATTCTGGCAGGTCAGCCAATTTTCAGTGTAATAGATCATTGTGATCTTCTTGATCAATATTTTGGCTTGCTATATGAGTTCAAGAACGACATATTCTGAGGGATATTTAGATGAGCTCTAAATCTTAGGCGTGTTGATTATGTTATCTACAAGCTGCATCATTCTTTACAATTAGAATGGTATAGGGACATTCATCTCCAGACCTTTTAGTTGCATACTGTTTTCTGTTGGATGGCATGTTTTTCACTAGAAACGGCCAGTAGTAATTTATTAATTCAATTTTATCTGGCACCAGGTTTATTCAATGATCATGAAAGGTTTTATTTTTTCTTACGATGGCTGATTCTGTTCTGTTTTTATGCTGTCTTGAAGCTGTTGTTGACCTCTTTCCTAGTTGTTTGTTGCTGGTTCAGATCTGGGCTGGAATGGCAGGGATCTATAGTTGGTTCTTGTTTCTTTTGTTCCTTTGGTTTCTGGCTGCCTGGCGTTGGTGGTTGTGCTCTCTTTACTTTATGTTGTGTAGTCTTGAGTGCTGCTGGTTGTTGATGGCTGGGGCAGGGTAGGTGCTGCCATTGTGATTCTTTCGAAGTGTTGATGATCTGCAGTATATGTTGGTTGGCTTGTTCTGCTGTTTTGTGCCTGAGTTGTTGGCTCTACTGTGTTGGTCGAGTCCTTTGATGGTGGCTGATGTGTTGGTTGATCCTCTGTTCTCCCCTCTTACTTTTATAGAGATGGTCGAGTCTGGTTGTGTGGTCTGGTAGCCTGCTGAGGCAGTTGTTCACTTACATTTATCTCTACTTCGCACTCACTCTGATTCCTTTTGGTATTTATATTGATAGGGTAGAATTACTTTTAATGATGGATTTCGACGGACAATGCCAATGCACCTTGGAGTAGACCAAAACCGAAATATAAGGGTAAGTTGTTTGTTGTACTATGATTTATGTATAAACTTTAAATTCTATTAATATAATGATTTGTCATTTTTAGGAGAAGAATATTCAAGTACCTAACCGTATGAGGCCTGGCATTGATGAAGAGCACCACACCATTTGAAGTAATATGGAGACATTATAGATCTTAAGAGTTTCTAGCATGATATGTTCATTGTCATCAATCTCAAAATTTTGAACCATATGTACTCTTTATTTATACAAACGTTGAGCACGCAATGTATGGATAATATTTTGCTTCAATAACAAAATTTGGTTTGAGGTGATTTAACATTTTTATGTGTCATTTTGGTGTTGAATCTTCTTATGATGTCATGTGAATTAGTATAAAATTTTTGCTTGAGGTTATGTATACAAAGTTTTCATTTAAAATTTGATATTCACTATAGTAACAATTAATTATCATTTAATAAATCATTCAATAATCAATAACAAAATCATTTACAGTAGTCCCTCATAAATATATTGATGAAGGTCCAGATTGACCATCAAAATTGCATTGATGACGACCACATAGCCCCTCAAAAATAATATTAATGAAGGCATTATCCTTCAAAAATATATTCTCCAGGACCATCAAGTCCCTCAAAAATGTATTTATGAGAAACAAATAGTCCCTCAAAAATGTATTTATGAAGGCTAAATAGTCCCTCAAAAATGTATTTATGAAGGCTAAATAGTCCCTCAATATAACATTCTTGAGGGTCAGTTGGTCCGTGACAATTGTATTCGTGAGGGCCACTGGTATTTGTCACGTGAGTTCTCTTCACGGACCATTTGTGAGGGCCAGACCCACAACCATCCCTGTTTCTGAGGGCCTGTAGAGAGGGGTTTGTGACAGGACTCTCTCGTGAATAATGGCCCAATTTTTAGTAGTGAGAATCAGTCCTCCAACAATCTCGCACGATTGTTGTGGGAGATGGGTGCCTGAGGTAGTTTTGTGCTCAGCGCACTGTTGGGGTCCAAACCACAGAAGGCGGAAGGTAGAAGACAAGGTCCTGGCCCTTATATCCCTGAGTGGATCCATGTCCCTTTCATCGGATGGCTAGGGCGAGCCCCAGATAAGTGGTCTGTGCCCAAGCAGCTAAAGGGGCCGCATGACATTCATTTAGCCAGAATCAAAACAAAACTTAGGTCCTAGGTCCATTATAAATGGAATATATATCTAATTCCAATTGGCCATATCTCCCGATTGGTTGACCCAATTGTAATGAAACTTTTGGAGTAGCTTAATGATGTCATTAGGCAGCTAAGCTACAAAATTGGAGTCAAAATTCGATTATTGACTATGTCAATTGTCTGAATGTCATAATACTTGTATTATTGACTTTATGTACCATTATGGATGGTCATAAGTGAAATTGATAATCCATTTAATCAAATTGGTGAGAGAGATAATTGAAGGCATAATTAGAACAATTAAAATTGTAAGAGAGAGGAACTAAATAAGATATATGTAAAAACTCACTCTGTCACATTCTCCCCTCCTTTTTAAGAATTTTGTCCCCAAAATTCAAGCAGCCTGAAAAAGATATGGATACTTCTTCTCGACCTCGGTCTTTAGCTACCAGGTAGCATCCGTTTCATCATGGTGGCTCCAGAGGACTTTCACCATTTCAATATGATGATTACTGCGAAGCTCCTTTGACTTGAAGTCGAGAATTCTGACTGGGGACTCAGCATATGATAGATCATCCTTCAATTCGAGAGGCTCATTATTCAAGATATGACTGGAGTCCTTGACCTAGGGCTTCAGATTAGATACATGAAACACATTATGCATGGCACTATACTGAGGTGGCAAAGCAAGACGATAGGCACATTCACCAACCCTTTCTAGATTCTCGAAGGGTCCCACATAATGAGGACTGAGCTTTCCTTTGTTCTTGGCTAAAGCTCGAATAGGTCGGATCTTCCAAAAGACATGATCGCCCTCCTTGAACTGACGTTCCTTCCGGTGAGCATTTGCATACGAATTCTGTCTATCCTGTGCCCACTTCATCCTCTGCCGAATTAGAGCAACCTGATCAGTATACAACTGCATCTCCTCGGACTTCATCAGGGTACGTTCTCCGACATCGTCCCAGTGTAAAGGTGATCTTCATGGTCGGCCATAAAGAGCTTCATAGGGAGGCATCTCGATGCTTGCCTGATAGCTATTATTATAGGCAAACTCAACTAAAGGCAAGTAATGGTCCCACGAGCCTTCCCAATCGAGAACACAAGCTCGTAGAAGGTCCTCTAGAATCTGTACTGTACGCTCTGACTGCCCGTCTGTTTGTGGATGGTAGGCTGTACTGAAGTTCAACTTGGTGCCCAATTCCTCTTGAACCTGCTTCCACAGCTTTGATGTGAACTTTGGGTCCCTGTCTGAGACAATAGACGCTGGAACTCCATGTAGACATACTATCTCCCGTATGTAGAGGTCCGCCAACTCAGAAACCTTTGCAGTAGTCTTCACAGGAAGAAAATGAACTGACTTGGTGAGACGATCCACTATGACCCATGAAGCGTCGTATCCCTTCCTGGTCTTGGGTAACCCCACCAAGAAATCCATGGTGATGTGTTCCCATTTCCATTCCGGAATTTCAAGGGGTTGTAGTAGACCGCATGGTCTCTGATGTTCGACCTTGATCCTTTGGCATGTCAAACGCCTGGACACGAAATCGGTGATATCACGCTTCATGCCTCTCCACCAAAACTGACATTGTAGGTCTTTGTACATCTTTGTCGTGCCTGGATGAACTGTGTACTTGGACCCATGTGCCTCATTTAGGATTGATGTCTTTACAGTTGACTGCTTAGGAACCCACATACGATTCTTGTAACGGAGACCACCGTCAAGACCCACGGACAGATGTGTTTGCGGCTTCGACTAGAGAGAAGAGAGCTCTGCAAGACCGGGACTAGCCTTTTGTGCCTCAAGAAGTTCGAGATGCAAGTTGGATTTGATGGAAATGTTATTAACATGCACACGATCAGACAGAAACTGTGGTTTCCAGCCCACTAGATCCTCCATGTTCCTCCATTCAGGGACAGAAAGAGATGCACACACTGCCCTTTTTCTGCTAAGGGCATCAGTGACTACATTTGCCTTACCCGGATGGTAGGCAATAGTGAAATTGTAGTCCTTTAGGTATTCAATTGATCGACGTTGACGCAGATTCAAGTCCTTCTGAGTGAGGATGTACTTCAAGCTTTTATGATCGGTGAAGATGTCGAATGTTGCCCCGTACAGGTAGTGCCTCCAGATTTTTAGGGCATGAATGATTGCAGCTAATTCCAAATCATGAGTGGGATAATTAAGTTCATTGGGTTTTAGCTGTCTAGACGCAAAGGCCACTACCTTACCATTTTGTTGCAGGACACACCCTAACCCATTCCTCGAAGCATCAGTGAATATGACAAACCCTTCATTGCCAAAGGGTAGAACAAGAACAAGAGCCGACGTCAACTTCTACTTTAACTGCTGGAAACTGGACTCACAAGTGGCTGACCAGATGAAGTGCTCATCCTTCCGAGTAAGCTTGGTTAGAGGAAGTGAAACTTTGGAGAAATTTGGAATAAAATGACGATAGTATCCGGCCAAACCCAGGAAACTCCAAATTTCAAAAGGATTACAAGGAGGTTGTCAATCAAGTACAGCAGAGACTTTGGCAGGATCAACAGATATACTACCCCCAGAAATGACATGCCCAAGAAACATAACCTTATCAATCCAGAACTCACATTTTGAAAGTTTGCCATAAAACTTCTAGGTTCGAAGAATGTCAAGGACTACTCGCAAGTGTTCCCGGTGTTTTTCCATAGAATCAGAATAGATCAAGATATCATCAATGAAGACGACCACGAACTCATCAAGCTAAGGTTGGAAGACTTTGTTCATCAGATTCATAAATACACCTGGTGCATTAGTCAACCCGAATGGCATCATCAGATATTCGTAATGCCCATAACGGGTTCAAAAAGCAGTTTTAGAAATATCATAATCCTTGATTTTAAGTTGTTGGTATCCAGAACGAAGATCAATCTTTGAGAATACTTTAGCAGTATGAAGTTGATCAAAAAGGTCATCAATACGAGGAAGAGGATACTTGTTTTTAATAGTAGCTTGGTTCAACATGCGGTAGTCAATACACATACGCATAGAACCATCTTTCTTTTTAACAAAGAGAACAGGAGCTCCCCAGGGGGAACACTAGGATGAATGAAACCTTTGTCGAGAAGTTCTTGCAACTGTTTCTTCAATTCCATCAGCTCAGCAGGAGCCATCCTATACGGTGCCCTAGAAATCAGAGTGGTTGCAGGAAGAAGATCTATGGAGAACTCAATGTCTCTATTTGGAGGCAGCCCAGGAAGCTCCTCCGGGAAAATGTCAGGGAAGTCATGTACCACCTCCAGACTTTCTACAGGCCCGCTACTAGGACTGGTCTCTGAGACCAATGCGAGGAAGACTTTACATCCTTTAGAAATGAGCTTCTTAGCTTTAAGAGAGGATATTATTATATTATTACAGAATCCACTTCCCCTAGGGATTTTCACAGGATAAGAATGAGGTTGAGAGAGGACTACCATCTTATTTCTACAATCAATGTGAGCATGGTATGTATAAATCCAGTCCATACCAAGTATGACATCAAAGTCTTCCATAGTTAAGAGAATGAATTCGAAGGGCATATCATGATTTTCATATTTAAGAGAAAGTTCATTGGTTTTCTGCAGAGTTGTGAGTATTTTGCCACTCGGAGTAGACACGTCCAGAATATATCCCAAATCCCTTATGTGAAGATTTAATATGGATGCCAGAGTTCGAGAAATAAAAGTATTTATAGATGCAGAGTCAAATAAAGCCTTAATAGGATGACCATTTAATAATACAATGCCTACATAAGGTAATCAAATTATGAATAATTGCAGGCTTGAAAAAGATATTGAATTATAAAGAAATTAGGTTACCTTCACAGAGCTGATTTGGATTTACCTTGGCCTCTTCTGCATTTACTGCAAATACCCTTCCATTGTGGTGTCCCTGAGGCTACGGAGCACCACCCGCAGGATTGCCAAAGATGGAGGGAGTGGGGCACTTGGCGACGAAATGACCCTCCTTTTTGCAGTTATAGCAGACTGGCTTGGTGTGGCGGCATACTCCACCATGGAAACGTCCACAAGTCTTGCACTTGGGATGATTTGTTCTCGGTTGGTTCTGGTAGCTTTTCTATCCTCCCTTTCCTGAACCTCCTCGTTTCCCTGATCCCTTATTGTTATGGCCAGGATGGAACTTTCTAGACTTGTCCTCTTCAGTTGTGGTTAACCCTAAGTATCCCATGCTAGAAGGTTTTTGCATGCCTTGCTCTCTCTCCTGCTTGAGGGCCATATCTAGGGCTTCATCTATACTTCTGGGACGAGAGGCTATGACTAGGGTTTTTAGGTGGGTAGAAAGGCAGTCAACATAGTGTTAAGTAAGACGGTCTTCAGTCCTGATGGGTGCATAACGCTCCAGAAGCCTAAACTTCCGGGTGTAATCGGCTACTGAAAGACTACCCTGCCTTAACTCCATGTACATCTTCTCCTTCCTCTTCCTCTCAGCTATGGGCATAAAACGATCCGTGAAGAGGTTTTTAAAGGATTCCCACTCCATGTTGTCTATTTCCTCACCCCCTATTCCCGCCATAGTTCTCCCACCAGATTTTTGCCCCTCCCTTGAGCATATGGGTGGCGAACTTGACTTTCTTACCATCTCTACTCTTGGAACAAGAAGAACTCTGTATTTGGACTGCAGCCAAATGCTTATTTCCTCCTGTTATGGGAGTGAGAGATAGGACAGTATGCATGCCATACACCAAGGATAAAAGATGAAGTAAGTTGGAACGTGACTATGAGGTATGAGGACAAAGATGATAATGTACCCTGGTGGAGTGAACGACACATGGATGGTTTGCAAACACTAAGAAAAATGAGGTAGACATTTTTATCATGAGCTATGTGGAACTTGCAAGTTATACCAGGTTGAGTTTGATCATCATGATGATAAACTCAGAGTTTTCTTGAGGAAGATAGACTTTGAGTTGAGATGAGATAATAAGTGGAATACATGGAGGTGTATGTATTCAACATTACCTAATACCTAAGGATGTGAAGTGGTAATGGATGCTCTAGTTGAGATATAGCTGCCTAGTTTGGCTAGAAGAGGTTGTTAGGCTAACCCTAAGTTTGAAAAGGAGATGTGTTTGGCTAACACTCAGATATAATGAAATATGTTGTCTCAAGAGAGTGGTTGTTTGGTTAGCCAGCCTAGTCCATGATACAATAAAAGGATGGTTGTGGAACCTTAGATGCACTTCTTTGGAAAGGAAGGTGATGAAACCCTAATTAGAGTGATTTAGGGTTTCCGAGGTATCAAGCTTGAGGAATCATGACATATAGGAGATCATGATTTTAAGATCACCATACACCGTACCACCAAGATAATAAGTGACAGTAGAACTTTGGATGCCTAAGATGAAGTTGCATGTGGCATGTGGTCATGCAAGCAGGAGGTGCAGGATGAACACTAGTAACCCAGTGCATTGATATAAAGGATAATGAGAGGGAAAGGGAGTTCCATCACTATGGATGTGGTAAGTCTCCCATAGACCAAGGAAGGTCAGGATGGAATATGGGTTAGGGTAGATATCCTTACCTAGATGACATGAGAAAGAAAGAGTACTGTCAAGGGACAGATTCGGTTGAACTACATATGAGAGAGATGGTTCAACTACCCCATGATGCGAGTTCAAAAGTTCTTGAGAATAACTTAAAGATTCACTTACATAAGAAGGATGTAGGTGCATGAAGAACTCAATGTTAGTATAGTTTATCACCCCTAACTAATGGTTAGTATGATCCAGACTAAAGGGTTTGATGAGAGCATGTGTGCTCGTTCAGGGTGATACATAGAGACTGTGACATCCCCAGATTTTCTAAAACTTAATCTAATGTGTGACGTACAAATTGAAACCTCACCTCAGTGAGAATCCCAATTTAAACAAAACACACTAGGCCAAGAAGAAGCAAATCAAGAGAGTCAGAAAGAAACAATCAGTAGCACATGTACATGAACAATAATAAAACCATACACACATGTTCACCATTCAACATAATATTACAACATGAATTGTTACAACATTTGATATTACATATTGAATAGCAAACTATACATATACATGTACTACTACTAAACTACAGGATCTTAAGACAACAAGTCCACATGTACATCAGCTCGCCATACAACTCTCACTATCCTGGATCTTCAAGAGCATAACCACAACCTAAACAAAAGATTACATGTGGTACACGTCAGCATAATATTCAAGAATATTGTACTGAGTACACCTACGTGTCTTTTATATACCTCTCATCATATCTTGGCAATAAGATAAAACTAATACTTGGCAGTAACAGAAGAATATAAGAAAAGTGTATACTTGCACAAAGATATTCATTATCAAAAGAGAACACATGTTTTAAGCATAATTTCCATTATATCATCCATGCATTTACTACCTGAGAGTTGAATGTATTAAGGCCTTTATGATCACTACCAAAGAGTTGGATACGACCACAAATAAATAGAAAGACTAGTTCAATATTACCATTAATTCGGCATCTGTTGATATTGAAGGATAGTACAATGTGACCACTACCAAAGAGTTGGGTCCAAGCATACTACCAAAGAGTTGGTGCTTCCATATGTACAATGTGACCACTACCAAAGAGTTCGGTCACTTCCAAGCACACTACCATAGAGTTGGTGCTTTCATATAATGGAACAGATATATTATGTTTGATATGAAACATAATCATAAGCATGGAAAGCTCAAACAACATGGTATACAAGAGCAATCATTTCAATCAATACCATATGCCAAGTCTTTACTACTATATAACACAAGCATATTTTATAATAAGCCAAGTAAGAGGTAATGGCGTACCTTGGTCAAGAGATAAACTTAATCATATATTCCTGATGTCAACTATATCTTTGTTAAACCTGATCAAGACAAGATAATATACTATCATCATGTTCTCATCATCTTACATCTCATCTTAACCCTAATCATGTTCATTAGAGTTTATCTTACCTCATAATGATTTTCTCATGATTACTTGTATTCTTATCTTAGATTTATCTTACTGATGTCATAATCCAGATTATAGTTCATTAACTGGATATACTCATGTGTCACATTATTATGTGAACATATTTAACATTATTTCACTTTCATTAACCATATTAGGGTTAAATCACATGTATTAAGGGTGCTCTTCATATAACATGAATTTCGTGTATATAACTGATCACATATTTATATATTATCTTCCAGTTACTGATATGAGGGTTTTCTGTAAATCTTATCATTTATTGAGCACGTAAGTATTTATTGCATTTTATTTAGGGTTATTAGCCCTAAATAGACATATTGAGCATATTATATGATTTCGGGCATCATCATCATAATATCTAACATCATATGAATTCTAAACATGATTGTAGATTTAGTAACATATTCTCATAATTTTAAGTCTTCGTTTATTATTTACTATACATGAAAATGCCATTTTACATCTTACATGATATCACTGAGATCTATGCATCAAAAGCCTGATATTATAATTCCATGTTGTTCTACTCATTTTTTTGAACGTTTTGGTACCTTATTTGTATTTTTCTGATAATCGTGCTATTTTCTATGATTTATAGAAGTCCTGGGAATGCTAAGTATTTACCTTTTTGTCGCCAATCCAATTCCGCCACGTGGCTAGCAAGATGGCACTGCACTATTGGGCCGACTGGATCTGTAGATAGATCCACGGATTCCTAGATCCATTAGCCCAGGCTGGGGCTTCCCCCTCCTCGCCCGATCTCACGCGAGGACTCTATTTCCGCTGTGAAATAGAGCCCCACCCAAGCGGTTCCCCCAGGCGATCTACCAGCTTCTCCAACACTGTGCATATTGGTGATGGCTTCTCCTTGCTTACGTGTACACTTGGTGGGTCACACCTACGTGCGTTGTCGCCTCCGTCTCCTTCGTTACCCACCATCCGGTCTGTGAACTGCTACCGCCGCGAGGGACTTATCTCCGGCGTAGGATCTGCTTGGATCCATGGACAACCTTCCTCGATTGGCGCCACCTCGCCATCATCTTATACATCCAAAAGGCTGTATTGTTCCTTCCCGGTGCCACTGACATTGTGGATTGCCTGGAGCCTACTCATGTGATCCATGTGAGAGAGCACCAACAGTCGTTGCAGCCACAAGAGAAGGGGGGAAAACCCCTTGCAACACCATGTCTGGAAGCTAAGGCTTCCAAGAGGTTCACTTTGCCTTTAGGAACTGGGTCTCTATCTCCACAGGTCGCACCCTCCTCTGATCGATGCTCTAGCTCCCTTCCCTTCCACTTGACCAGACATGCTCGTCTCAGTGGAGAGGTGGAGAGGAGTGGGAGCTCTTTCTCCCTATTCTCTTTGTCATATGCCCCAAATGAGGGGTCACTCTGGTCGTGCTCTCTAGAGGATCCCAACTCCTCGATTAGTTCTTGCCCACGACCCACGTTCTTGATGAGTGGTGGCTCGGAAGACCGCAGGGTCAACTGTCCCACGATCTCCATTGCGACGGGAGGTAGGAGGAGAGCTCTTAGTTGTCTGATCGTCATCCAAGGGCTCAGCACAGTCCCTTCATAAGGTCAATCTGTGGCTCTCCCTTCTCAAAGGCCATGATCACTAGGTTAGAGATCTGGGGCCATAAAAGGGCCACGCATCCAGCTCCAAACAAAAGGGGTACTTGACACCAATATCAAGCCCAACTTAGGTCTATAAATCCTCAAAACAAAATGTGCATTATTTCACAAAACTCAAACCTAAATATCTCTCTCTAGGAATATCCGACTGCCACCAAATTTTAACCATAGCTTCTTTATCTCTCGATCTACCTTCTACTCAAATTTGGTGACCAAAACTCAATTGTTAGACCATTCAATTAAATTCCTCAAAAGGCATTAAAAGAGATGTCTTAACCATGATATCAAAATCACATCAACACAACTACTTTGTCAAAACCTTGGAACTCTCAATATTATTCAACCTTATGATTTCACTTATGTCATTGGACACTTAGGATTCTAAAAGTCCACTCCATCACATCCTACACACCTTAAAAGAAATTCCGTCCTCAGAATTAAGCTAGAAAACCACTTTGTCACATCATATACATCTTAAAAGAACTTTCATCCTCGAAAGTTAACCATACTCGTACTCCAAGGAAAACTACCATGTCTTCATCCACATGTAGGAACTATTCTATGTGTAACATATCCACAAAAGTTATGTAGAACCATGTATTCGAAGCACTATTAGGAGGTTTCAAAAGAATCAAGGGTGAAACCTCACTCCAAGGAAGCTCAAACAAGGGTTTAGAAACTCAGGTTAAGTTATTACATATCTCATATGTTAGATTTGCTTCCTTATCTTAACTCATGCATTAATATTCGACATCATACTATCACGTTCCAAAGAAGTTAACTAAAGTTAACTGATTATGTCAAGGTGTCATCAACATTATGTTGTGCTAACTATCAAACTATATTTTCCGTCTTTGTTAAGCCCTAAGATTAACACATCATGTAACCTGCTTCATTCGTATGATCTTATTTCATCGCTCAATATTAAACAATAGTTTACATTAAACATAATTATTCATGTACATGGTTAACTATTTATACTTTCATATGTATTAAACCATCTCTAGATTTCCATCTTATCATGTCTATATTACACGTCTCAAGATTAGATCACATCTTTATATATATTATATCATGGTTGTGCTAAACAAACTTATACATGTGGCTCATGAAACATGTATCAAAACTTTATCTAGTCCAACTGAGGTTCTCCTGACCCATATCATGAGGGTAGTTACATGCCCAATCTCTCTGAGCTCACTCAACTGTATGAATATCTCATAACAAAAACTTTATCTTTCCTCTTTGATCAAGGGTTATTAGGTCTACCTCATTGGCACTAGTGATTAACTTCAAAAGGTCTAGCCATATAAGCACAACCAAAACATGACATGATGTTCTCATCACAGGTCTTCTACCCATGAAACATGCTTACCCAAAACTCTCTTATATACACCACTAGATTCCTATGTGGGAAACCACTAACCTGAGCATGAGGCTTCACAGAAACTAACATAGCTACCTCCTCCGGGGTCTTGGGCTCTCTCCCTCACCCAGATGGTAGGTACTCATATTCATGCTCACATGTTCATATAACCAGCCTCCCTCTGACTCTAGGGTTTGGTCTTCCCAAGGACATCTAGGGTTTAACAAACTATTGGAATCATGCATTAGGAAACTCAACTCATTCACGCAGGAGTATTCGAGTTTACGACGTATCATATCACATATCTCATAATTCTCATATCATGGGGTCTAGGTTCTCCAACCTTCTCCCTGTGGGTCTCACTCTCTCTGGAGTAAACCCCAAAACTGGTCCTAACACTAGCGGTCCTCCTTTGTAAAAGAGCTTGAGGCTCATGCTGACTCACAACCTTGTCTTAACTTAACTTATCTTATCTCATAAAAGAATTCATACTTGCATTATCAAAACTTATCTTAAATCCTCAAACTTAACTCATCTAGAAGCAACATTTTACTAATAAAACAAATAAGATAACCATTATCAAAAATTTGACTATACTAAATAGATTGTAATGTAGGCTATCCATAAGAAGTATATTCTCATCAACCTCACATACGATTTTATCTTTCTTGTTGTGCCAAATGTCTAAACCTCCTTTCTTCCATGTAGAATTGATGAAGTGGTACTTATCACTGGTAATTTTCTTGGGGCATCCACTGTCAACAATCTATTTTTCTTTTTCCTACAAGGAAAGGAGAGGCTAGTGCCCAATTCAAAATTTGGGATCCGAGTTTAGTAGGGAGACCCATTTCATGTTTGGGTTGGTCCCCTCATTCTTAGAATGATAAAAGTAGAACAATTATCATCGCACTTACAATGAACACAAAACGTATTTTTCTTAGAGAAAAAATACTCTCCATGGTGTAGTGAAGGTTTCCTCACCCTTTTTCTTTCTCTTGGTCTTGCCTTTTTTGCCCTCCCTCATAACAAAACTACTATTACCCACTTTTCCTGTAGAGTGTTCTAGGAGTTCATTGCAAGACTTCTTCATTCGAGGAAGTTTTGTAAGAAATCTCTAAGAATGTGATTATCATAATAAATAGTAATAACAATAGAAGAAAGACTAGAAAGGTGATTTTGTGCATGCAATAAGTCGACCTCTAAATAGAGGGCATTAGTATGATAGGAATCTCTTTCAAGATCAATACTAGGTACTTCCTTAGTAGGAAAAATAGGTATAGATTTAAATATCATTAACTTTGTCTAGTAGTCTACAATTTTGAGCTCTAAGTAAGACAATATCATCAATATAACTTTGATTTTCATCTTTAAACATATTAATTTTGTTAAGATAAATACTTTTCAATTCTACACATTGTAAATTCAAGATCTAAAAATTGCTCTTGCAAAGAATCAATGCTACATCTCAAAGTATTTCCATTTTGTTCATGATCTTCTATTCTAGCATACAAGTCATCAATATTTTTTCCTAATCTTTTCTTTTTAGACTTGAATTTAAAGTGAGAACAATGGGAAGTATGAAGCATGCCAATAAGAACATCTTTGAAAAGTTCATTGAGGTTTAACTAATTTACCCCAACCACTTCCTCACATGTGCTTTCCATGATAGCCATGTAGCACTCACGTTCATTGGAGATAGAATCACTTAAGGAAGACACTTCCTGAGCGGAATGAGTTGTTTCATTATCCTTCCAATCTTTGTTGTCCTTCTTATTGAATACATTCTCCTTATGGTAGTCCTCCATTTTTCTATGGATGATTCTTTGCTTTTGGGCATTCATTCCTATAGTGCACTTGTTGTCCACACTCATTGAACCTGTGATTAGAGGAGGAAGATGGTTTAACATTCAAGTGCTTTCCCCTAGAGTAATGAGCTTCAAGTTCACTTTGGGATCGATCTGTTGGTATGCATGCCCAGAGAGTCAATCATATGATGATTGTAATGTCATATCTTGTAAGGGATTTGATTAATAATAAAGGCAATCTTCCCATTTGTTCTATTTTATTTAGTTATGAGATAATGATGAAACATAATAAATGTCTAAGGAATAATATTACTCAATGACGTATGTCTTTAGGTTGAGGTCCTGAACAATGAGATCATATGGATGTTAAGAGTATATACATTTTTATTATGTCCCTAGTCAAATGTTATTGTGGAAGGATGATAGACAACAATAACACATAAGACTAGAGTGTGTGTGGTTGTTTGTGACAGAATCTTATTAGTCATGATATGTGATATCAAACCAAACACATAGATACTTTTTATACAATAGTGTCTCGAACAGACCCACCTTGAGAATGACACCAGGAAACCATGATCGATAGTCAGAGTCATCACTCATAGTGATGGTGGTGAATGTGGTCTTAGACCTAAAATCACAATACTCATCACATATCATTAGATGTACTTTGACATCATCCATCGTGACCTTAAATAAGGGTTGTTATAAAGGTGGTGCTCAGGTGCCTTGCAATACATGGGAATGACTGCAAATGATGTAGATGTGATTTGTCCCTCCTATGGGAGTTTGATATCATGGCCACTTGATAAGAGAGACTAAGAAATGCATGGCCATGTTGGCCTAAGTCAATATGTGATTATGAGCTTACACATATCTCAAACAATTTGCTCTAGTTCAAATAACATGGATTGAACGTTGACGAGGATGATGATTCCATGTCTCGAGTTCAATTTGGATATTAGAGACAAACAAACTATACAATTATTGTAACACCAATCACATATTGTAGGTTGAAGTTGTTCTCCAATATTCCAATTACTTGGGTAGAAAAGATGTCTTTCTAGATACCACATATTGTTTGTTATGCCATAAATTAGTTCTAAACATTTACTGCCAACTTAAAGGGGAACCTATAGGGTCACACACATAGGATACACTTTGAATGTGAGTTTATTCATGTAGTTTAAACTTGATTGCTGAAGTGTTAGGTATGTAGAAAGTTGACTGATTGAACTATGAATCGACCAGTTCAAGTTTTAAACTGATAAATTCAAGTGTTAGGTCAACTTCACCAACATTGGCAATCATAACTATGAGACGACCAAACTAGCAAGTGAACCGATCAGATCAGGTTTCAAAACTGATTAGTTCAGGTTATGAACTAACAATTTGGTTGATCAATTCAATTCAAGGATTTATGTTGACATCATTTTGAGCATTGATCAAATATTAATTGTCAATACAATTGTGATTGAGAAACATAGTGAAATGACTCATTCGAGGGTTGAACCAATCGGTTCAACGGTTGTAGGTTCTCGAAAATTCATGAAATTTGACTCTTCGACTACCACTTAGACTAGAAGCCCTGACCCTGGTCCTCCTACAAATAAAGGGGTATTGGGGGCTTTTCAAAGACACAACAATATGCTCTAACAATTCTTGTCTTCTCTGGTTGTGGTAACCAAGAGAACCCAAACAAGTTCTACCCTTCAAAAGGAGGAACAATAAGGGAGAGGCAATTGGAAGATCAAGTTGGCACTAGGAACAGACTAGGAGAGTTGAATCCTTCCGTTCTGTTCTTCTAGAATGACAAGTATTCTGATGGTCCTTGTGGACTACTATAGAGGCAAGGAGGTTGTTTCTTGCCACTACAATGATGAAGTCAACTTCTGTCCATGGTGATCAACCAGGAGGCCATTGTTGATGTTGTCTAGGTGCAACATGAAAAAAGGCACATGCTACTATAAGGGATAGTCATTGGACTTGCTCCAGGACAATGTATAAACCTTGCAAACACTCTTTCCCATTACATAATTGCTGACACGATCTATTGTTATAAGGAAATATAACAAGTTAAAAATAAGTTATTGCCTTATCTGATGTCATATTTCCTAACAGTGGTATCAGAACCACGTCAATTTACTGTGATTTGGGATTTAGTCAATACGATACAATTTCTATTTTATCATTTATATATTGCATAATGATTTGAATACTTAATATGATTAATTTGCAAATCAAATTAAATTTCACATACAATCCCATGATATATATATGTATGTATGTATGTATTTATGTTTGTATGTATGTATGTATGTATGTATGTATATGCAAAATGTGTTGCCTTAAAATCATTTTGATGGTGATTCACAACATGGATAAGGAAAATACCCCAATACCTTTTGTGCTAGGTTAGATGGTTGCTTGTTCCTATTTATATCATGATTTGCATACTGACCCTCTCTCTTCTTTTCCATATGTAAAAGTATCAATTATTTCCATCCTATGGTCCCCTTGAATGTAACTTGAGGTTTCCCTATTACATTGTAATATGATTAGAATAGCCTTTATTATGGCAAAGAGGATGTTTAGCACCAGACAAATCAAACGGTTCAAGAGACGAGCAAATCAACTAGAGGACTAGGAGGCCGATTATAGGAGAAGCTAACTGATTGGCTGGAGGTGTCTATACGTCGCAAGGACCATAGGCCATACAATCGATCTGTGAAACAAACCGACTGACCAGGAGGTGAGATGACTAGTTCAAGGGTTGAACTGATTGGCCCAGACTAGATCCATCACAAATCATCATCAAAAATAGGTTGCTACATATGATGTGGATCTTAGGTAATAGTAGTTCCTTGTGGATCCATGTAATTGTAATAGGATTTCCATGACCATTGCTTATGTTTATTATTATATGTTTTTGTTGTGGTTATAACATGTATATGATGTGTACTATAAGTATGTGGAGATTGGATATGTATATATATAATCCCTCAATTAAATATATTAAGTCTCAAGTGTGTTTGCATATCAAGACTATTTTTTGCAAAATGTAAACCATTGATCTTCACCGTCGTACTATAACTAGGCTACATACAAATTTTGAGCCCATTTGGATGAGTGTAAGTCGCTCATCCAAGGGAAACAAAATTAATGCTCGAAACTAATTTGAAATGCATAATATTTGCAACTTTTATAACATGACCTATAAATGACCAAATGTGCTCAAATTTTTTGTATGAGCTATTCACAAGAAGTTTAAGAAGATCAATGGGTTAGATTTTTGAAAAAAGATATTGCATCATGAAAAACTACTTGAGTGTATTCTACTCCGAATACACTCGAGTGTATTCTAGCCTGACTCTCTCTCTCTCTCTATCTCTCTCTCTCTCTCTCTCTCTCTCTCTATATATATATATATATATATATATATATGTATATGTATATGTATATGTATATATATATGTATATAATCCCTCAATCACATATATTAAGTCGTGTGTTGTCCATCTCATGGAACAATGATGGTAGATATGTAGATCTGCCGAAGCAAGGTGCATATTCTATCGTGCTGGATTTTAGGTCCAGCTTAACTAGATGATCATAATGAGATTAAGTACCTATAAGCAATAAGATGGATTGTAACAAAGAGTTGTACACACCATCTATCCAAGAGTTGCATGTAGATCCAATTGGAAAAAGTTTCCTACCTAAATAGTCAAGTTGTGGGTGATAAACAAAAATTGACTCATGATTTGATGAAATATGAATCTTGTCTCACTAGAAGATTGTATGATGCAATCTTACAAAGTGATAAGTGAGGGTTATTAATTTGAACAAAATAGTGAGAGTGATAATTAATTAAAAGCCTAATTATATACATCATTACATTTTATTTTAATCAAATCCAATCAAAAGTGTTGTAAAAAGTATAAACTTTATATTATAGAATCAAATGATGACATACAACATATTTTCCTTGCGATCGATCCTTGAGAAGGACAAGTTGAATGGGAATAGTTTCCATGACTGGTTGAGGATGCTGAGAATTGTTCTCACAGACAAGCACATGCTCTATTGGAAACACTAGAGCCAGATGAACCTACTCCCACTACACCTAAGGCTGACAAGGATGCTTACAAGAAGCCCCACTGAAGATGTCATGGATGCCAAGTGCCTGATGTTATGCTCAATGAACTATGAGTTGCAGAGACAACATGAGAATATGGATTTTATTGAGATGGTCACATCTCTTAAGAAATACCATGATCAAGAAAGACAGAAGAGATATGATGTTTCCAAGGTGTTGTTCAAGTGCAATATGGAAAAAGGTGATGTAGTATGTCCCCATGTGCTCAAGCTTATAGGCTACGTGGAAAACCTTACTAGACTAGGATTTCCCTTGGGTCAATAGTTTGCCGCAGATGTGATCCTGCAGTCACTACGAGAGTCATATAGCTAGTTTGTCATGAACTACAACATGAACAATTTTGACAAGTTGTTATCATAATTTCTTGGCATGTTGAGCATTGCTGAAGTGAAAATGAAGAAGGACGGACCCAAATTTGTGTTGATGATCAAAAAAGGATAGGGGAAGTCCAAGGGCAAAGCAAAAACTAATAAGAGTTCTAAATATGGTAAGAAGTCCAAATCTTCTGCACTCAAATCAAAGGGAGGGGTGAAAAGGGAGGCAATAATCACCACTGTCACCATCCTAGATTTTAGAGGAGGAATTGTCCTCTCTAGATGGAGGAATTGAGGAAGAAGGAGGCGACAGGGATATCTACTTTAGGTATATACATTATTTATATACATTTGTCTACTTCATCTTGCATACTAGATATCAGGTGTGAATCTCACATATGCTCGAATATGTAGGATCTAAAAACAAGTAAGCCTTTACAAAAGGGCAAGGTTTAATTTATGTTCTCCAATGGAGCAAGAGTTGCTGCCACTACTTTTGGAACCTATAACTTATATTTGCCCACTAGACTTGTAATAGAGTTAAAGAAGTACTATTTTATACCTTCCATAAATAGAAACATCATTTATGTATCTTATATGGACAAGGATGGATACAAATTTCATATAAAGAATGATATATGTTCTATTTCAAAAGATGAGATCTTTCATGGCAATGGCTCGATGACCTATGATCTTTATTTATTATATCTTAAGATAAATGTTTATAACATACATACCAAAAGTTTAAAACTCAGTAACTCAAACAAAATATATCTTTTCCATAGTGGTCTAGGAATCATCAATGAGAATCACATATCTAGACTGCATAAATATGGTTATCTAGACTCTTTTGATTTAAAATCAATAGAGACATGTGAGGCTTGTTTATTGGGAAAGATGACCAAGACTCCCTTCATTGGCATTAGTGAGAGGGTTTGTAATCTATTACAACTCATACATATTGATGTATGTGTCCCTTTTAAAACAAATGCTAGAGGTGGTTATTAGTACTTCATTACCTTTACTGATGACTTCAGTAGGTATGGTTAGTTTTCTTGATGAAACATAAGTCAGAAACTCTTGAAAATTTCAAGTATTTCATGAATGAAGTACATAACAAATTTGGTTAAAGTATTAAGGCACTTCATTCTAATCAAGGTGGAGAATACTTAAGCCAAGAGTGTAAGGACCTTCTGCAAGTATGTGGCATCGTATCCTCCACCTGAGACGCCACAACACAATGGTGTATTAGAAAGATGGAATCGCACATTCCCAGATATGGTGTAATTAATGATGAGTTTTGTCAATCTTCTGACTTCCTTTTGGGGTTATGATCTAGACACTATAGCATTTACACTTAACCACGTACCAATTAAATCAGTTCAAAAGACACCATATGAGATATGGACTAGGAAGCGTCCCAAAATGTCTTTTATGAGGGTTTGGGAATGTGAAGCTTATGTCAAGAATTTTTCCCTAAAAAGCTTGGCCCTAGATCAGATAAATGTTACTCTATTGGTTATCCCAAAGAAGCCAAGGGATAATACATGTATAACCAAACTGACAACAAACTATTTGTTAATAGGGATGTTGCATTCCTAGAAAAGGAATTCATTTCCAAAGGAATCAGTGAGAGGAAAGTAGAACTTGGAGAGGTTCAAAACCAAAAATAAAGAATTGAACCTGTAAAGGTACAAGAGGAATATAGGGAGTCAAAAAATGTTGTCAAATCTTCAATTCCTTATGTGACATACGAACCTCACAGATCTAGTAGGACATGTCTTGATCCAGATAGATTTGGTTATCTACTTACACAAGAAGGTGTTGAGTTGATCATTGATGATGATCCGACTACCTACCTAAAAGTTATTAAGGGACCAGGGTCTGAGAAATGGCTAGAGGCCATGATATTTGAGATGGAATCCATGGTGGATCCACCTTAAGGGGTAAACCCATATGATGTAAGTAGGTCTTCAAGAAGAAGACCAAAATGGATGGTAATGTGCAAAATTACAAATGTCAATTGGTTGCAAAGGGTTTCAAACAAGTTAAAGGTGTTGACTATGACAAAAAAAAATCTCCAGTTGCCATGGTTGAGTCCATTAGCATCATGCTTTCCATTGCAGCTTATCATGACTATGAGATTTGATAGAAGGATGTTAAAATCACATTCCTTAATGGGAATCTTCTTGAGGATGTTTAAATGATACAACGTGAGGGCTTTATAAATCCAAAGGATGCATATAACATTTGTAAGCTACAAAGGCCAATTTATTGATTGAAGTGATCATTTTGGAGTTGAAATATTCAATTTGACAAAATAGACTAAGAGTTTGGTTTTAGTCAAAATGAAGATGAACCATGTGTTTATAGGAAGGTTAATTGGAACATGATTGTATTCCTCATATTGTATGTGGATGATATACTATCGATGGGGAATGACAACCCTAATATACTTATGGTAAAGACCTGGCTAGGAAATACATTCTCTATGAAGGACTTAGGTGAAGCATCCCACATTCTAGGATTCTAGATCTATAAAGATAGATTTAGAAGTCTTCTAGGACTAAGTCAGAGCACATACATTGACAAAGTGTTGAAGAGGTTCAGCACGAAAAACTCAAAGAGAGGTAACCTACCCATGTCTCATAGTGTTACTATCTCTAGAGATCAATGTCCAAATTCTGGTGAAGAAAGGGAGCACATGAGTAAGATTCCATATGCCTTTACAATTCGATCTATCATGTATTGCAATGTTATGTACTCATCCAGATGTCTCATATGCCTTGAGCATGATAGTAGATATCAGTAAAATATTGGTGAATCTTAATGCACTGCCCTAAAAAACATCCTTAAGTACTTGAGAAGAACTAAGGATCAGTTCCTTGCCTATGGAAGTGAGGAAGAGTTGGTGGTAAAGGGTTACATCGATGCACACTTCCAAACTGACAAACATGACTACAAATTGTTGTTAAGATTTGTGTTTTGCCTCAACAACAGTCTTGTAAGCTGGAAGAGTTACAGGTAAGAGACACTTGTAGACTCTAGAATAGAGGTTGAGTATATTGTTTCATCCAACACAGGAGGTTGTTTGTATCAAGAAGTTCGTCTCATAACTTGGGGTGGTTCCAAGCATCAGCGATGCAATAGAGCTATATTGTGACAACAATGGATCTATTGCACAAACTAAGCAACCTAGATCATATCAATGTTCCAAGAATATGTAAGGTAGTCCCATTTCAAATAAGAAATCATACAACAAGGAGATGTGAAGATTTGCAGAGTACTAACTAAGAACAATGTTGTTGACCCCTTGACAAAAACACTTTCTCAGCAGAAGCATGAAGGTCATGTTAGATCACTTGGGATTAAGTTCATAGGTGACTGGATCTAAGTGTAAGTCGGAGTTTGTTGGTATGTATTCCTAGAGAGCCAATCATATGATGATTGTAATGGCATATCTTGTAAATGATTTGATTAATAATAAAGGCAATCTTCCAATTTATTCAGTTTTATTCAGTTATGAGATAATGATGTAACATAAAAATGTCTAAAGAATGATATTACTCAATGATGTATGTCTTTGGGTTAGGGAACTGGACAATGAGATCAAATGGATGTTAAGAGTATAGTAACAAATGGAATTTTGGACCTTTTGGACGATATTCTTATTTTGAGCAATACTATATCATTTTCCTCACTCAAAAACCCTTGATTCATTTTTCTCTAATTTTATTTCAATTTTTGTTGAAGTTCTTTGTATGATTCAAACAAAAGTAGATTTCATATTTATTTGGTTGAATCTAAATGGACTAGGACCCAATCTGGATTAGCTTGACCCATATTAAAGTCATTGTCTTTGGTATCATTTTAAAAATAATGTTTACATAATTAGAAATTCAAGAATTAATGCAAAAATAATATATATTGTTCAACATGCAAGATCAATATCAAACTACCTAAAAGCATATGAAGATCTTAGAATCATGGAGAGTAACTTTTAGAATGAGATGAGGAAAAAAGTGTAGGGACTTTTGATAATGCGCTGAAGTGCACTACAATCACTAAGATTTTAATCCTAGAGTTTAACCTTTTTTACTATACTATTAACTTCAACTTTGTCTTTCTGCTATGTGTTGGATGTCAGGATCAACTTCATCTTTGACTACCTTAAGGATCCCACCAATTCCCTATCTAGCCCTTGTTTCAGAAGCACATTTAATAACCTCCCATGCACTGGTTAGACTTGGGTGCATGAAATTTCCTCCAGATAAGGAATCAAGAGTTTTCAACACAAGAAGGGTTCCCGTATTGGAATCCAGGATGGTTTCTAGTTTGACTGGACTTGTAATAACCCTGGCCAGATATGGTGTGAATAGAATTTAGGTCCTCCAATTGTCATCCTAATTCAGGCTGCATGGGGGTGTTGTAGATATATTGGCAGTGTAAGGTGGTGGATCATATCCTTGGCAGATGCCACAAACAGAGTTTACATCTTTTGTTTATTGGGGTAACTCTCTATAGGTGCCTAGGGATGACTCTAAACGATCTTGTTTTCGAGAAATTAATTTAAGGCTTTCTGCTATGCTTTGGATGTCAAGATCAACTTCAGCTTTAGCTACCTTAAGGATCCCAGCAATTCCCCATCTAGCCCTTATTTCAGAAGCACGTTTAACAACCTCCCATGCACTAGTTATACTTTGGTGTATGAAATTTCCTCCATATGAGGAATCAAGAAAAAAATTGGTGTCATCATCAACACCATGATAAAAGATTTATATGAGTTGGGCTTGAGAGATATCATGATCAGGCCATTTTCTAAGAAAGTCTTTGAACCTTTTCCAGGCTTCTCCTAGGGATTCTCCTGGGAACATAGAAAATTGAGTGATTTGTCCCCTAATTTTATAAGTGAGAGAAGGGGGGTAAAAAAATTTCAAGAAATTTATTTTGTAGGACCTCCCAAGTTATAACATGTTCCTCACTCTCCATGGTATTATACCAGCAACTAGCTTCGCCAGTGAGAGAGTATTTGAACAATCTAAGGTGGATTGCATCTTCAGAATGCCTGGGAGTTTGTTCAAGAAACAAAGGTCAATGAACCTTTAAAGATGATCTTGGAAACTTTCTCCATTGTTTCCAGAGAATAGGATTGCTTAGATCATGGTGATCCATTGGGTTTGGATTTCGAATTGAGGGGCAAGAATGTCAGGAGGCACAACTGGATGTTGTGCATAGGCGGTTTTGGGAATAGAAAAATCTTTTAATTGTTTTTTCCTTTTGACTTCCCTCCTACTGGTGTCTAATGTTTCTTGTTCAACAATGTAGGTTGCTCGAAAAGTAGCTTCTCTAGCCGCTTGATCATCTAAGATGTGCTCTCTTTGAGTCGCAAGAGCCTGGTTGATCCTACGAGCGACTTCCTCCTCATCCATCCTAATTCGATTTTTATGGTTTAGATGATGAAAAGTTCTATCTATCTCAGGATCAAATGATGTAAATACGACATTTGAGCGTCACATGCAAAATAAGCAGTTAATCATGTGAAGAAAAAAATATATTGCTAGAATGAAAACTGGGTAGAAGGTGGATTAGCACTTCTAGAATGTTACTCGAAAGGAATAAAAAATAAAAAAAGAAAGTTTTTCAAAAGTTATTGGGGTTCGAGAAAACAATCTGTTGTCCCCAACAATGGTGCCAAATTGATAATATGTCGAAGTGCACTACAATCACTAAGATTTTAATCCTAGAGTTTAACTTTTTTTACTGTCCAATTAAGGCTAGTATAGAAGGGTCGATCCCACAGGACAACGTTCTTAAGAAAGTAGATTCTAATCCCAATTGTTTTTTTGAACTTTTTATTTCTTTTTGGTATTTTTTTTGGAATAGGAAGTAAAACTGGAATGGGGTTGATGATTTACGCTAGAATAGGAAATGAAATGCAAGGATTAATATTACTCTAACAAGAAGTAAAATTATTCTATCACAAGGAAAAGGATATGATTGTTAGCACAATAAAATATTATGAAGGGAATGACTGGAATGTAAAAAGAAAAGTAGATCAAACGATGATTGAATTCAAATGAGGGAATATCACAACTTGTAGGGGTTTTCACCACCTTAGCCTAGGTGAGAATCAAACAAAATCTTTCAAATGACAAAATGGATGAAGAAATGTGAATTAACAAAAATCCACAAAAGAGGAACTGCACATAAGCCCATTGGTCCTATACTCATGTTTCTTAGTCCATCATCCAAAAAGACATAAATCCACGGTCATTTTAAAACCTCTATGTGATTTGTTTTATTGTTCTAAATCCGGGTTTCCATGGTCATTTTCACCTGGATTAACAAATGATCTAATCGAGTAATCAGTTTGATAGACCATCAATTCTTAAAACCAAAAGCCATCTCATAGAAGTCATTTTTAAGATTTAATTCGATTCAAACTGTAGATAAGGGGCTATTCTCCTTTCCTCGATAGAAAAACTACTCTCTCATGATTGTAGAGTAAGGGGAGGTGGAGGAAGAAAGCATTCTAGTCATAGTCTAGACTTATTAAAGGATTAATCCTTAGTCTAGAGACTATTAAATGGCTAACTCTTAATTCCTTGCTCCGATCTACAGAAGAAGAAGAAGAAGGAGAACAAGGAGAAGGACGAGATCTAATAACAATTGAAGTAAACAAACAACCAAATTAAAAGAATGTTTATCTTGCGAACAAATAATCTTTATTGATAAACAAAATATAAGAACACAAGAGAACAATTGTTTGGAAATGCTTTGTATAAAAGATGATGGTGAAAGATGGAGAAACCCCCCTCCTTTTATCAGAGAAGGATGGGGGGTAGTTTGAATTGTTTAGATCTAGTCAATAGACTCGTGATTGTCTTTAATCATCTTGATCATGTAACTCTCTTTAATGTAGATTCTCACAACAGTGATTTCAAATGAATTCCTACTTTCCAAAGAATTTAAAGTACACCCAAAAATATGATCTTCATGTAGGCCTTTGAATTTCCTTTCCAAATCATATTTTAAATTCTGCCTTGAGATGTGAAAGTTATGCCAATTTTGGTGTAGGATATATATTGAAATCAGCACTATGGGAAAACTAAAATGCATCCTCCTTTCATCTCTTCTTATCTTCAATGATTCCTAAATTAAAATTAAATTACAAAAAAAATCTTGATTAGTTATCCTAAATGATGCACAAATAAATGATGAATATGCATTCATAAAAATACCCCTAACTTGAATTTTTTCTTGTCCTCAAGCAAATTAAATTACAAATAAAGTCTAATTTATACTCTCAATATGTCATTTCTCACCTTTGTAACATCACTATGATCCTTACCTCCAATTTTTCAGCCAAGTGACCTAATCTCTTAGAACCATGTAGCATAAAGTTCTATATTCCCTATCAAACAATTATCACATCTTGCTTCAAAATGAGATTTTGTAGAAAAATAGGCTTCATCTTACTTTCACTTTGACTCTCTCAAATTTTTATTTTATTTTTGTAATTTTTTGCATAAGAACAAGATAAAATTGGGGGTGCAAAAATAGAGAAAGAAGCGATGAAAAAATATTGATCCCTCCCCTATTCAACTCGAGATATGAATTTGTAGAGTTGTGGTTACATTGGTCACAATTTTTTTCATGTGTACTTTTGGCATCTTTTGATGGTACGCCCTTTGTGGGGTATGGAGTTTTTATTTTGGGAAGCTTGCCACCTTAGACTTGATTTTTGTCCAGTGGTGATTCTTTGCTTCTCTTTTTTAGAAAAATAGAGGGAAGGAAGACGTACCACCCACCCCCACCCTGAACTTAAAACTTTTCTTATCCTGAGCAAAATCAAAATTTGAGATGGGGAGAGAGGAATCACTGTGGTGGATGATGAAGGATGGTAGAGGAGGCTCCCTAAGAGAGAGAAAAAATAAAAAAAAAGTGTTGATGTTAGAAAGAAAAAGAAAAAAAACATAATCATACAAAAATTGTTTGGGTTTCCTCCCAAAAAGTGCCCTATTTTTACGTCGAAGGCTAGACGCATGCAAAAAAAATCAACTTCCTGGTTTAGACTGAGATTCTGGGAGGGATGAGGGGTCAGTTAAATTGAGGTCTTCCGAGAATGATCATTTATTTGTATCTGAAGCGACAAGGTCTTCAGTGGTTATGTATCTTTTGAGTCGATTCCCATTTACTTTAAATTCACCTAAAAGCTTATCCCATAGGAGAAAAGTACCATGTCGATAGGAACATTTAACGAGGTAGGGACCATACCATCTTGACTTAAGATTTCCAGGAAAAAGCCTTAACTTGGAGTTATACACTAGAACTTGATCACCTTCTCTAATGTCCTTGCGTTTGATGTGACCGTGATGCCATAGTTTAGTTCAGTCTATGTAGATTCTCACATTCTCATAAGCACTCATTCTAAGTTTGTCTAGTTCATTCATTTAGAGAAGGCATTTTTCTCCTGCTACCGAAAGATCAAAATTTAAGCTTTTGATGGCCCAACTAGCCTTGTGTTATAATTATATCAGTAGGTAGCATGATTTGCCATAAATCAGCCTAAATGGGGTAGTGCATATGGGTGTTTTGTCGACAGTTCTGTATGCCCACAGTGCGTCATTGATTTTCAAGGCCCAGTCTTTTCTAATGCGACCAATAGTTTTTTCCAGGATGGACTTGATTTGCCTATTGGATAGTTCAACTTTCCTAGTAGTCTGAGGATGGTAAGGGGTGGCAACTTTGTGGTAGACCCCGTATTTTTTCAATAAGGCATCAAAACGTTTTTTCTAAAAAATGGGATCCCCCGTCATAAACGACGGTGTGGACTAAAATGCATATATTTCCTTTTGTACAATAAATGGCTAATCAACAATAATAACTTTATTTGCGATCGGTCCTTGAGACCAACAAACTAATGGGAATAATTTCCACGACTAATTAGGACATTGAGAAGTGTTATTAATCAAAGAGTGAAAGCTCTAAGTCCTAGTTATACCTGAACCAGATGAACTCAATCCCACCACACCAATGGCTGAAAGTATGCATACCGAGGATGCCATTGATGTGGAGTGCTTAATGTTGTGCTCTCTGAACTATGAGTTGCAGAGACAACATGAGACATATGGTGTCTCCAAGACACTGTCCTAGTATGTCATGACAGAAGGAGATCCAGTAAGGTATTCACACACTCAATGTGATTGGGTATGTGGAAAAACCTGACTAAGAAGGATTCCCTTTGAGCCAAGAGTTGGCTATAGGTATGATACAACAAATGTTGTGAAAATCATACAATTCATGATGAACTATTACATGAACAACTTTGACAAGCGTTGACAAAGTTGTTGGACATGTTGAGGACAGTACATTTAAGGATGAAGAAAGAAAAAACCCTAATCTTTGATCAATGAGGGGTAAGTATTAAAGGAAAGGACAAAGGCAAAGCAAAGAAGTGTTCTGATGCTAGCCAGTAGACAAAGTCGACTTCAGCCTCAAGGCACATGGGAGGGTGAATGAGGGAATTGTACACTCTATTTGGAAGAACTAAAGAAGAAGGAGGCGACAGACGTCTCCACCTGAAGGTTTCATGAAATAAACTTGTAACACTTTTTGAGGTATATGATACCAAGATATAAAGTGTAAAGCACCCAATAAATGGGGCAAGTGTTGTCGCCATAGATAGGAGTACTTTAGTTTATTTTCATCTTTGAAGGCATGTAATAGAATTATGAACTGCTATTTCATATTTGCCAATGAATAAAAACACCTTATTTTTGCATGACAATAATGGTAATTAATAAAGTTGATGTTTCCTTGTGGCAATGCCTTATTTATCTTATGGTACTTGGTATGCATAAGATAAAATGATACCTAAAAGTTGTTGATAACTCAAACAATGAAATTGGCATAAATCATGAGAAATGCATTTCTAGTTTCCATATGATGGATAAATCTAGACTCTTTTGGTTAGAGAACCGTAAGAGACATGAATCTCTTAGACATGATTAATCAATCTTCACTAGTGGTAGTGGGAGAATGATTATCCTATTAGGTATAATACATGTGATGTATTTACACACCTATTGGAGCAAATGCTAATACTTCAGCGGTGTTTAGAGAAATACCAATATGAATATCTTGAAGTGTTCAAGAATATCATAGATGAAGTATGAATTTGGTAAAGTGTTAATTCTTGACGAGATCAATGAATGAAATACTTGGACCAAATGTTTGAGAACCTTGTGAGTGATTATGATAGTGTATCATAGTAAACTCATGATTAAGGCATGGTGATGTCTAAATCAAAAGGTGTCATACTCTAAGGAGTTAGAGGATGATTATCAAATAACTAAGTTCTTCTTAAATCAAGAATACCCTACACTAATAAAGGACATTAAGAATCACAAGGAGTTGTGAGTTCTTATATCCTTGACAGATACACCTCGATTATCTATGTGATGAGTTGGTCATGTGATGAGTCAACTATCTAGATGATATTTAGGAACCAGATTTTGAGTTATGGTTTATGACCATTACATCCTAAATGACTTCCATGTGAACCATAAGGTATGACCTTGATGGTAGCACCCACTGGGATAAAATCGATAAGTGTGAATGAGTCTTAAGCATTAAGACATGTGGATAACATTTTGAGAAGGATGATTCTTGTTGATTGCAACTTAATGACTAAGAGATTTGGCATACAGATACTAAAACTGCATTCCTATGAGGAATAAAACAAGGATGTGTACGTGACACAACCTATAAGGTTTATGAATCCATTAATGCAAATGAAGTGTATAATTTACAATGGACTAATCAATGTGATTGATTAAGTACAAGAAACTCAGAGATGGATCTTTACTTTGATGATGTAGTCAAAGGGTTTGACTGATATGACAAAGATAAAGAAGGGATATGTGATTTATCGGGAGCATATTTGCATTCCACATATTGATGTGAAATGAGATATTCTAGGAATGTAATTCTTTTTGGAAATTATCTTTAAGGAAGATAGAGACATTTCCTATATGATAGGAATAGAGATCTATAGAGATAGTTCTCAAAGACCTCTTGACCTAAAAAGAGAGAGCATACATTGGCAATCTATACTCAAGGGTTCAGTGTGCACAGATTCAGTGGGAGAAAACCTGTCCATGATACATGGAGTTAGTATCCCAAGGCCAAGTGTCCAATTCTTGTGAAGAATGGGAACACTAAGAATAGATATGGATCTATCATGTATGTAATCATCCCATTATCTTGCATGTATAGGACATAGCAAGAATAAAATGCATTCATCATCTCGTATGTAGGACATGAAAATATGATGTGCTCATCCTGATAACTCGTATGTGGGACATGACGAGTGGATGTCTGTCTAGTTCCAGTTAGGGTTACTGGAATACCATAAGAACTTGATAAGTACTTGAGAAGTGCTAGTTCTATGGAAATAAGGAAGGATTCACTGTAAAGAGTTACACTGATGCGAACTTCTGAAAAGGACAGAAAATTAATCGCACAATATATATTTGAGATATATAAAAGTGAATGTTTGTTGATAAATGGAAACGTTCCAATAAAGTTGTTTAACAGGAAAAGCCGAGTATTCGTGTGTTAGAGAACATTAGTAGATACTATATGGATCTGGAAGTTCATGAGATGAACTTATAGATATTTTGGTCTTTGATGAGAAGTAAGGGGTACTTGGTCATGCAATGTGGCTAAAGGTTAGAAAAGGAATACTAGATCACATATTATGGCAACTCCATCTCATACGTGTGACGTACAATGAAGAGATGAGAGACATGTAGTTAATACCGACTTTGGCAAAGTGTTGCCATAACTCACTGTGTAAGAACTAGAGCATAGTAACATGTGGGACATGTTTTAAGATCACTATGAATATGATTCAAGGGTGATTGGCTCACAGTGCAAGTGGGAGTCTGTTGGTATGTATGCCCTGAGAGCCAATCATGGGATGATTGGTGGGATACATTAAGATTGATTTGATAAACATCAAAGGCAAGCTTCCAATTCTTTCTGGTTCAGTCATATGAGATAATTATAGAACAAATTGAATGTCTAGAGAATGACAATACTCAATGACGTACACTTTCAAGTTTAGGACCTGAATGATGAGATCATACGGATGCTGAAGAGTTTGTACATTCTTATTATGTCCCTAGTCAGATGTCATTGTGGAAGGTAGATAGACAACAATGATACACAAGACTATATTGTGGTGTTGGTTTATGATAGAATCTCGTTAGTCATGATATGGAGATATCAAACCAAACACATAGGTACTTGTTAGAGAACAAGTATACCAGACAGACCCACTGTGAGTTTGACACATGGAACCATGACATGGTAGTCACAGTCAGTTCTCACAGTGATGGTGGTGAGTGTGATTCTTTGACCTGAAATCACTACACCCAACACATATCGTTGGGTACACTTTGACATCATCGAATGCAGTCCTAAAAAATGGGTTGTTATAAAGGTGATGATTGGGTGGCTTTAACACATGGGGCTTTTGAGGGGTGAGTGATAGATATGGGATTTGTCCCTCCTGAGGGAGTTTGATATCTATGGCCACTTGATGAGTAGGATTGAGATAGGCATGTGCACACATGTGTGAATCAGTATGTGATATTGATGTCACACATATCTCCTCCAATCTACTTTGAGATCAAGAAAGTGAATGAACATTGACATGATGACTGTTCCATGCCTCGAGTTCATTCGGGATATTAGTGACAAAGGAATTATACATTCACTGTAACACCATTCACGGATTGTAGGATTGAAAGTTGTTCTCCAACTTTCTATTTCACTTGGGTAGCACTGATGTGTGAATAGGCACTGCTCTTTGCTTGTGAAGTCATAAGTGTTATGGACTTTCACTGCCAATGTGAAATGGGCCTGCAGGGTCACACACATAGGATTTAACCTGGAAGAGGAATTTATCCACAAACAATGTTTAGATTGATTACTAAAGGAGTTTAGTAGTTCAATTAAACACTTAATTAATTGATAGCTCAATATCATACTGTTCAAGGTGTTGGACTGATTGATTAGAGTATCAGATTGATTGAAACTACAATTGACTGATTTTGCATAGTCTGCACTCCCAACCGATCAGCTCATATGATGAACCGATCGACTCATCTTGGTGAACCGATCGGCTCAGATTGGTAAGTCAATCGGCTCAGGACAGGCTGAATCGACCAGTTCAAGGGTTGAACCGATCGGATCAACTAGTCCAAATGAGCGAGTTGGGAAAGTCAGGTTGGTGAGAAATTTCTCTTCGTTTCACTTGTCCAATTTGATTGGAAAAAGTATTGGTATTTGGATCAATTCAAAATAAAAGAGGAAAAGTCAATTGAGAACTGACCAGGGCAGTGAACCGACCAGTTCAGAAGTGAACCGATCGGCTCAGGTGTCCCAACCGACTGGTTCAAGTGTGAACTGATCGGCTCGGGTCCCCAACTGACCAGTTCATGCTTGAAATGATCGGTTCAGCTGGCGTAGTTGGTTGTTTTGTGGAAATTCCAGACCCTTCTACTCCTGCTTTAATCCCGCATTGCCCGGGGTAGAGAACCCTATCCCATGACCCTCCTATATATGGGTATTGGGGGCTTCTCAAGGACAACTCAGAACACAAGTTGCTCTGCAAAGTATTCGTTCTCTCTGGTTGTGGTAACCAGGAGAGCCCGAGCAAGTGCTACTCGACAAGGGAGGCAAAACAAGGAAAGACAACTGTAGAAAGGCAACTGGTGGCATGAGAGTGTGTCAGTGACTAGTACGCCGACAGGAGGGTATGACTCCTTTTGGTGCCTTGTGCGACAAGGCGATCAGAGGTCCACGTGGTCTGTGTGGACTACTACAGAGGCGAGAGACTTCTGTCGCTCGGAGGACAGTTGTCAATCCTGACAGTCCCGGTGAGACCAGGAGCTACACAGACACCGTCCAAGACTAGAGGTGAAGACTGCACAAGCCGCGAGGTAATGTTGCTGAGTAAGCCTCAGGACAAGGTACGCCTCTATAAACCATCCTTGCTACAGTATAGATGTTGACGCGATTCCTTTATACTGGGTTCGGGGAGAACAAAATTTTTGTTTCCGCTGCCTTCTCTATCTCCCCTAAAACCCAACAGTGGTATTAGAGCCACGTCAACTACTCTATACTTTAGGATTATCAATGTGATCAATTTTTCATTTGTCGCCTTTATTTATTGCATACGATGCAAATAAAATTGGCTTTGTGCATGTCCAATCCTAAATCCACAAATCCCAATATACATATATGATATGTAATATGAATGCACTCGATACACATCACCCTTAAATGAGTTTTGTGGTGGATGTATAGCATGGTTATGGCCAATAAACCCTATGTATGTGTGCTTGGTTGAATTTGGTTGCTTGCATATCGGTCTGCGCACCGATTCCCTACCACCGTTTCTTGATGTAACTCGAGATAACTCGAAATTTCTTTCCTACCTTTTCTCCCCCGAAATGTAACTCGGGGTTTCCCAATTCAAATGAAAATTGGATAGAACTTTTATTTCCTATTATGTCAAAGAACGGAGGACAACCTGACGACAACTGAGATGATCGGTTTGGCGATCCAGACGACCGGCTCGAGGAGTGAGTTGAGCGGGTGGCGACCTGAGGAGATGCACGACGACCAGCGAACCGATCGGCTGGAGGCGCCAGTCGATCGGCTGGTGGCACCCAACCGACCGACCTGTTGGTGAGTCGATCAATCATGGAGATGAGTTGATCAAACCCAGAACGGAAAAGCACAGAGTTCATCTTGTACAGGTTGCATGTGATGTGGACCTAGATGATCGTGATATTCCTCTTGGCTCGAGGAATCACGTTAGGATGGCCATAATCATCACATTTATCATTTCACATGTTTTCTGTAGGATATAGCATGTATATGATATGTACTATGTATTGTGGTGATTGGATATGTATATGTACCTATAAAACCAAATCCCTCATTAAATATTAAAGTTTTAGATGCCTTCCAAATGCGACACACGTGAAAAGCTTGATCGGCCAAGTGTGGGCACGCCCTAGCATGGTGCACCGTCTATCTCATGGAAGCGTGAAGGATGGATATGTGGGTCTGCCCTAGCAGGGTGCATATTCATCGTGTTGGCTTTGGGTCAGACATAACAAGGTGACCTAGATAGGATCTAGCACCTTGAGGCATGGAGGTGATCATGGCAAGAAGTTGCATATGACATCTTTCAAGAGTTGCATATGATGCAATTGGAAAAAGTTGCCTACCTGGAAGATCTAAGTTGTGGGTGACAGCCCTAGCTGGTTCATGACTCAGAGGATTTCAAGATCTTGACCCACTAGAAGATTTTATGCTACAATCTTCCGAATTGATGGTGAGGGCTATAAATTTTAACAAAAATAGTGGGAGCGATAATTAATTAAAGTCCTAATTATATCATAAAACTTTTTCAAATCAATCAAATAAGTCAAAAATGAATTTTTGGACTAAAATGCATATATTTCCTTTTGTACAATAAATGGCTAATCAACAATAATCACTTTATTTGTGATCGGTCCTTGAGACCAACAAACTAATGGGAATAATTTCCACAACTAATTAGGACATTGAGAAGTGTTCTCAATCGAAGATCGAAAGCTCTAAGTCCTAGTTATACCAGAACCAGATGAACTCGATCCCACCACACCAATGGCTGAAAGTATGCTTATGGAAGCATACCGAGGATGGCATTGATGTGGAGTGCTTAATGTTGTGCTCTCTGAACTATGAGTTGTAGAGACAACATGAGATATATGATGTCTCCAAGACACTGTCCTAGTATGTCATGAAAGAAGGAGATCCAGTAAGGTATTCACACACTCAATGTGATTGGGTATGTGGAAAAACCTAACTAAGAAGGATTCCCTATGAGCCAAGAGTTGGCTATGGGTATGATATTGCAAATGTTGTGAAAATCATACAATTCATGATGAACTATGGCATGAACAACTTTGACAAGCGTTGACAAAGTTGTTGGACATGGTGAGGACAGTACAGGCAAGGATGAAGGAAGACAAAACCCTAATCTTTGATCGATGAGGGGTAAGTCTTAAAGGCAAGGATAAAGGCAAAGCAAAGAAGTGTTCTGATGCTAGCCAGTAGCCCAAGTCGTCTTCAGCCTCAAGGCACATGGGAGTGTGAATGAGGGAATTGTCCACTCTATATGGAAGAACTAAAGAAGAAGGAGGCGATAGACGTCTCCACCTGAAGGTGTCATGAAATAAACTTGTAACACTTTTTGAGGTATATGATACCAAGATATAAAGTGTGAAGCACCCAATAAATGGGGCAAGTGTTGCCGCCATAGATAGGAGTACTTTAGTTTATTTTCAGCTTTGAAGGCATGTAATAGAGTTATGAACTGCTATTTCATATTTTCCAATGAATAGAAATACCTTATTTTTGCATGACAATAATGGCAATTAATAAAGTTGATGTTTCCTTGTGAAAATGCCTTGTTTATCTTATGGTACTTGGTATGCATAAGATAAAATGATACTTAAAAGTTGTTGATAACTCAAACAATGAAATTGGCATAAATCATGAGAAATTCATTTCTAGTTTCCATATGATGGATAAATCTAGACTCTTTTAGTTAGAGAACCAGTAAGAGACATCAATCTCTTAGACATGATTAATCAATCTTCACTAGTGGTAGTGGGAGAATGATTATCCTATTAGGTATAATACATGTGATGTATTTACACACCTATTGGAGCAAATGCTAATACTTCAGAGGTGTTTAGAGAAATACCAATATGAATATCTTGAAGTGTTCAAGAATATCATAGATGAAGTACGAATTTAGTAAAGTGTTAATTCTTGATGAGATCAATGAATGAAATACTTGGACCAAATTTTTGAGAACCTTGTGAATGATTATGATAGTGTATCATAGTAAACTCATGATTAAGGAATGGTGATGTCTAAATCAAAAGGAGTCATACTCTAAGGAGTTAGAGGATGATTATCAAATAACTAAGTTCATCTTAAATAAAGAATACCCTACACTAATAAAGGACATTAAGAATCACAAGAAGTTGTGAGTTCTTATATCCTTGATAGATACACCTTGATTATCTATGTGATGAGTTGGTCATGTGATGAGTCAACTATCTAGATGATATTTAGGAACCAGATTTTGAGTTATGGTTTATGACCATTACATCCTAAATGAATTCCATGTGAACCATAAGGTATGACCGTGATGGTAGCACCCACTGGGATAAAATCCTAATCACTTATAGCAAGGATGTGGTATGGCACAGGAGAGAGAGAAAATAGAAAAGAGAGGGGAATCTTGGGATACCGTTCGTTGGTGAATGCTTCTAATGAAGTAGTAGCGACTCTCTAACATTGAAATGGCTTGGATGACTGTGAACTAGCACTTAGACGGTGAGAGTTCTCTAGGCTTCATTTGTGGCGGATGATTCCACATGTCATTGTCATTTAGAGTTCTCTCCAAATGTCGTTTGAAATTTCTAGAGATTCGCTAGCAGTTAGGGTTAGAATGGAACTGTTGTTCTAACAGTGAGTCTATATACTCTTGGTGTCTGGCGGTCACCAATATTTCGAAAATATCACCGATCACTGAGATTTTAGATGGTCTACTGATCACTGAGAATTGGGATCTCAGAGTCGTTGACATTTAAGAAAAATTTCCAGCGGTCGCTGAAAAATCCTTGGGAGATTTCAGAAATCTCGGTAATCGTTGCGGATATTTTATCCCTTCACTTTCTAAGAGCCCAATGGTCGATGGGAAATGTGATTCTCAATGGCCGATGGATTTTATCCAAGCCTTGGCTTGAATTGGTCTCGAAAATCAAGGTACATGTTTGAAATTCATCTCCATCTTTATTCTATATACACTAGAAATTAAGAAACAAAGTAAATTGCCTAAAAGTATGATCCAATTTTTACAAACTAGGAAAATCTATTTACTAGAAGAAGAAAAAAACTAAATATTATGAGAACATGTCAAGGAATCTTTGGGTTGCCTCCTAAGAAGCGCTAGTTTATAGTCTGTAGCCTGAATATCTTTTGGTCAAAGTCCTCATATTTCCTCTGGTGGTGTGAGTGGTTGTGATAACCTTAATTTTAGGATTTTGATATCTAATATGTATTTGAAGATCATAATTGTTCCTAGTTGGAAAATCCCAAGTTAGGGTGACTTTTATTCAACAATGGATTATCTTGACCCACAATATGACTACAAGGCCATATATGTACATGGAGATGCCTAATACTAGTTATTAGTCTGTTTTGAGGACATATGGAGTTGAGGGAGTATACATGGATTCATATAAATGAATAATGAAACCTAGGATGCATCATGGCCATACGAAGTAAGCTGAACTTGTGTTGATTATATTTGAGGTTAATTGATGTATATTTTCAGTTAAATATCCTTATCTTGAGTGTCTTAATTGAAGGGCCAAACTTGGTTTGGGCACAAAAAGTGAATCTAAGGTGGAACATTATGAGGAAGTGCGGGTCAAAAGTTACGATTCAAAACCCTTTTTGTTACATGAAGTTGTTGAGGATATCAAGAAAAAAATATTTTAATGATGACTCAGAACTTAAGTAGCACTAATACTTGATATCCATTGTGTGCTTTTATCACGTGGCTATTGATCCTTAGGCTATTTGGCCTTTCCCAGCCAGCCCACGGTATTGATTCTTGCGGTTTGGATGAAGGGCTGCGTGCAATCCCTGAGAGCCGTAGATGTCTTCCGATATCATTTTCCACCTCCGGACTGAGCGGAGAAGAAGTTAAGACTAAGTCCGGCATATAGCTAGGTGTTGATCGTGAACTAAATCGCCCACTTCGGATTCTGTTGCGAAGAGTTAGACCAAATCACGACATCTATGGGTCTAGAGAGTCCCTGAGTATCACCGTTCTCTTCCTATAGTGATTGTCGTTGGTCGCAGAATCCCGTCTCGCCGATGAAGGCCGAGCTCTAGATGTTTCCCCTCTGTCTTTGAATTCAACGAGTCCTTGATTCCATTGTGTTGCTGCTAGGAGCAAACATGGAGGCCAAGGTACAGTGTGGAGTACACGCCCAGAGCTCACATCCACCTTCACTGCCATGCGTTGCAGCGGCCACCACCTAGGACACCGGTGAGGATCTAGTCTCCTCACAACTGACGGCGGCTCCTGTAGGGTTGATGGTGGAAGGTTGGAGGTTGGGGATGCATTTAAAGGAAGTTTCAAGGGAGATGAGGTCAGAGAAAGAGAGGTGTTTCCTTGGAGGATCAGACTATACTGGAGATACCTCCTTTTGTTTCACTTTGACACTACTAGTACCCACTATTAAATATTCCTACACGGTGTGGCTCAAAAATAAAGTAATATAAATATTATTAATAGATTTTCTAAAAAGGATGTATCCTTTGGGGTATGGGAGATAATTATATATATTGGAAACTGGTCCTCTCTCCAGACAAAACTAACAGTAACCAATTCCATCCCCTCGGAGTCCCCTTAGGAGAGAGAAACTAGAACCGCCGATACGAACGTATCTTTCTTCGTTCGCTGGCATGCCGTTCTCCACACAGAGAAAAAAGCCGTTCTCCACACAGAGAGAAGGCTTTTCTCTGTACTTGTTCGGTGTCTCTCCCGACATAGTTGCTGTAAAGGCCACGATGATCATGGAGGTTCCATCGTCTTCCAGTATGAATAACTTACAATGGTATGAGACCGAGGTTCGATATTCTTCGCCTTTAGATCTGGACATTATCCTTTCTTTTCTATTGATGACATGTAGCGGAACGAGGATAATGGTTTCAGATTGGCCTCTTCTCGCATGTCTTATGTCTTCTTCATGCTTCTTGAATCGCTGGCGTCGAAAGGGTTGGGTTTTATTCGTGACTGCCATCACAATACGATGCTTGTTGGTCACGGTCTACGCAACACAATGTCTAGCGAGAACAAAACCATCCACAAGGGTTACTTACTCGTCTTCATGCTTGTTTGTGCTAATGCCTATGCACATGTATTTTGCATTGGATCAAGCGTAGTGACTTGTGGCACAAACATGATCGTGGTTAATTGTATCGATGAATTCTGTCAGACTAGTTTATGAGTTCTGTCAAGACTCCGAATAATATGTGAAACGCATACTTTTACACGGTTTTTCATTTCGTCCAACAAGAATAGATTTTTAAATTTGTTGATCGGCAAGTGACAGTGTTCGTCCGGCACCAACGGCCTACTAAATTTGTTCCCTGTTCAGACTTCGTGGGCAGTGCAACTAATGCAATCTGTAATCATATTTTAATTCATACGTATGTGCCGTTGTCATATCTGTATGTCAATGCATTGAGTTGCCTATTATCTATTGGCCTTACATGGTGCCGTTTTGCTAAGACATTACAGTTTAATTCTACCATATCATAAGCATACATGACGCTACATTGTTGTGCTTTACGCCTATTTTGGGATATGGTTAAATCAAACTATTTTTATAATGTCTTTTACAAATCAAATGCACAGCCTTTTATTTTACTGGTTGATCGTGCTTTTGATTAAGTATTTAACTTAGTCAAATATAGGCCAAACATGTCATGTGCAGATGATATCGTACATGGATAAAATATCGGTCTGAAAATTATGATGACAATCTTAAACAGTACATTGTTAATATTGCTAGTTGATGAAATAATTTTTGGACTTGAAGTTATTTAGTATCCCACCAAAGTGAGTCTAACTATGAGATATTAAAAAAAATATTCATATAAGGACCGTGCAACATTAAATTATGTTTTTATTGTATGTGATAATGATATTGCCCAAAGGTGGATCATTTGTTGACAAAATTAAATAGGAAAAGATCACTTTAATACAACTAATGACATGTTTAACCCCAAACGTGAATATATCTCATTAGTAAAAAGTTCATGTTGAGTTAATCTAGAGTGAGTGAGACTCATATCTAGTAACTAATCCGACCTAGTATTACAAAATTTATCTAAAGATAATTTGTAATGACTTGTTGTGATTAGTGTTATAAAAGTAAATAAAGTAGATCTTGAAATTTACTTTTATATTTCAGTTGTGGTTTTAAAATGGAATTTCTTTTTTTATTTATTTATTGTAGTCATGGTGATAATAACAACATTCCTAATCTCAATGGTTCAAATTTCAATGAATGGAAAGAAAAGCTGATGTTTACATTAGGGTGTATGGACCTAGACTTAGCTTTCTGGGTAGAAAAACCACAACCACTAATAGAAGAAAGTACCACTGCTGAAAAGGCTAATTACGATAAGTGGGAACGTTCTAATAGGCTTAGTTTTTGCTCATACAAGCACATGTGGGAAAGCATATTAGGCGGTCTATTCCTACCTCTGAATTGGCAAAAGATATTTTAAAGGCAGTGGAAGAATAATATGTTTCTTCTAGTAAGTCTAGGGCTAGAACCTTAATGGCTAAGATTTTCTCTATGAAGTACAATGGTTCTTGTAACGACAGTCGCCAAACCGACAAACAAATTGTTACAAATTATGCGGAATAATCATAAGCAGCGGATTAACAAAAATCACTAAAAATTAAAATTATTTTGCAAACAGATCCATTTCCAGGAAAACTCTTTAAGGAAGAACCAAAAACTTATATACATCGTTGTTCACATTGTACATACATAGTACCATCTCTTCTCGAGGATAACATATAACAGTTGCTTTGTCAAAACACATACTGAAACAACATAAAACATCGAGGCATTCAAGCCAAAATCTCATATCATTCATGAAACCAGTACAAACAACTCCAATGACCTGAGAGTACAGAGACGACACATAGGACTTCTATCTACAAGACACGACAGACAGTACACTCAACCTGAGATGTCACTGTTGTCCCTACTGTTGTTGTTCTTTCTCTGCAGTACGGTCTCAAGCCACCCTCGTGCACGTCCACCTAAAAAATGTGGATCTCACGGGGTGAGACAATTGTCCCAATGAGAGATGTAACTCTCCGCCAACAATGTTATTATCACAGGTAAATAGTATTAAACTGAGTAGAGGATAAGCAGTTTAGAACATTCGCATCTTTTAAAGCATTTCAACTATCTATGATAGAGCAGTAATTCATCTATTCACTTTACAAGGAATATGAAGAACATGTATGTCATTTATCCATCATACTATATCAATATCTCAAGCTTATCTTGTGATACTCATTATCATGGTATGACATCCATGAATCATTCTCATTTCTATCTGTTGGCCTCAGCCAATCTGCTAACTAGATATTGAATTGTACCAGTCATGTGAAGATACATCATCATAATCTGTCCAGGTATAAGCTTTGCCAATTCTGTGCAACTATTCTAGGTATTGGATTATGCCAATCCTTTGATAACAGCCAAGTGTTGGGTTATTACCAACCCTGTGATAATAGTCAGGCATTGGGTTATTACCAATCCAGTAATTGACAACCAGGTATTGGACTCTACCAATCTTGTGATTAACAGCCAGGTATTGGGTTATTACCAATCTTGTGATTAACAGCCATGTATTGGACTCTACCAATCCTGTGATTAACAGCCAGGTATTGGACTCTACCAATCATGTGATTAACAACCATATATTGGACTCTACCAATCCTGTGATTAACAGCCAGGTATTGGGTTAATACCAATCCTGTGAGTGTTGCATCCAGGCATCGGGTTTTCCTAATCCTGTAGTTTTATTCCAGGTATTGGTCTATGCCAATCCTGTGAGTGTTGTATCCAGGCATCGGGTTTTCCCAATCATGTTGTTTTATTCTAGGTATTGGTCTATGCCAATCCTGTGAGTGTTTCATCCAGGCATCGGATTTTCCCAATCCTGTAGTTTTATTCCAAGTATTGGTCTATACCAATCCTGTGAGTGTTGCATCCAGGCATCGGGTTTTCCCAATCCTGTAATTTTATTCCAGGTATTGGTCTATGCCAATCCTGTGAGTGTTGCATCCAGGCATCGGGTTTTCCCAATCCTATAGTTTTATTCCATGTACTATGCCAATCCTGTGAGTGTGGCATCTTGGCATCGGGTTTTCCCAATCCTGTAGTTTTATTCTAGGTATTGGTCTATGCCAATCATGTGAGTGTTGTATCCAGGCATCGGGTTTTCCCAATCCTGTAGTTTTATTCTAGGTATTGGTCTATGCCAATCCTGTGAGTGTTGCATCCAGACATCGGGTTTTCCCAATCATGTAGTTTTATTCCATGTATTGGTCTATGCCAATCCTCTGACATTATTTTAGGTATTGGATTATGCCAATCATGTGCGTCTATTCCAGGCATTGGACTTTGCCAATCCTGGGCATCTATTCCAGGCATTAGACTATGCCAATCCTGTGCAACTCATCACTGAATACCACATCACCTTCACTAGGCATTACACCTTGGCAAAGCCATCATACTTATTCACATCCTTTATATAATACAAGTATTCCTCTTATCTCCTTTAAGCATATTCAAAACACTATAGCCCTTATTTGGCTATAAGCATAAAGCATGTGTGATTAAGATTTCATTATTATTATTGTATCCATTTATTATTAATATTATGTTACTAAGTTTCAATTTCTTAGTTTATTTGAACATTATCATTTCTGATGTGACACTTTTATAAACATATTGTTACCTCTCACTAGGAAACAATTGTTCTCATGGCTCACAAGGCCCGTTAAACATCTTGTCACCTCTCACTAGGCAATAACTAATCACATGGATCAGAAGGCCCATTAAACATCTTGTCACCTCTCACTAGGCAACAACTAACCACATGGCTCACAAGGCCAATTTAACATCTTGTCACCTCTCACTAGGGAAGAACTATTCACATGGCTCACAAGGCCATTAAACATCTTGTCACTTCTCACTAGGCAACAACTACTAGGGTTAGGGTTTCCCTTTACATCCGAATAGGGTTTCAAGTTCATATTATCAATCCAAACCCTAATCCATTGCTCCATACATCTACGAGCATACATTAATATCATAAGTATTCAATCATATTTATTTATTCTCATCATTTGTCATTAAATGATTATCAACACAAAGTTTGAGTTTCTCTCTTATCCTTACTAGGATATTGATTACTTCATATTTTAGTAAGTTGGCTTAACCTTTCCTTCAAAGTACATTAGCCTACTTAATCAATATTCATTAAACTCCATACCTCTTAATGTATTACTTGATATAAGACACTTCATGTGTTACTTCATCAAGTACATTGCATCTAAGGTGCTTTCCTTCATATGGGTTTTGAGGTGCTTCCACCATATCGGGTATGAGGTGTGTGCTTGCTGCCCATATCACCTTAGAGGTGTATGTGTGCTTACCATATCGAGTTTGAGGTGTATGTATGCTTACCATCTCGGGTTTGAGGTGTATGTGTGCTTAACGTATCACCCTTGAAGTATATTTATGCTTCCATATCGGGTTTGAGGTGTATGTGTGCTTCCATGTCACTTTTGAGGTGTGTGTGTGCTTCACACCATATCGGGAAAAGAGGTGTGTGTGTGTGATTCACACCATATCGGGCAAAGAGGTGTGTGTGTGCTTCACACCATATCGGGCATAGAGGTGTGTGCTTAACCCAATATAGTTTTTGAGGTATTTTCTTGACCTCATATCATGCAAGAGGTGTATACTACACCACCATATCGTGCAAGAAAGTATAAAATCATATCCATATCATTTTAGTGAAGTAGGTGCATCACCATATCGGGTTAGAGGTGCCTACTTGTGTGCTTGAACCCGATATCACTTTATAAGGTGATACCATCTTCTTCATGCTTTAGACCTTCGTTATAAATGTTATAATTCATGGCAATAGGTCTAAGAAACTACTAGAACTCATAATATCATCAACTATTTCAGAAAATTTCAGAATTAAAAGTAGTTCATTAAGTATAGCAATTTATGTGATGAATAATAACATGGTTGAGTTCAAGTTATATAACCTGCCTTTAGAACAACTTCAAAGCTCCAAGATCCAAAGCTCCATGCTCCTAAGGTTGAAGATGAATTATCAAAAGTCCAAGGCTCGTTCGCAACTCCTTCATATACAAGGAATCACCATGGATAATCAATTGGTGAAGAAGAAAAGAAAGGAAGATCAAAACCCTAAAATCATGATTCAATCCAAGGTTGAAGATGATCATGACCTCACCTTAGGGTTAAGTATTGAGCTCATTCTTGATCTAGCACCTTTGCACGATACCTCACAACCCTTGCACGATATTCCACCACTTGTGGTCGATATCCCCCTCACTTGTGGCCAAAAACACTTCACTATGGCCGACATCACCCTTCTTGGCCGATATCACCCTACTTGGGCGATAGGATCTTGCTATGGGCGATACCCAAGGCCCATGCACGATACCACATCACTCCTGAATGATACAGGGACCCTATGCATGATACCGTAGGGAAGGAGGGTGGTAAGATCCAAACGAATCCACTAAGGGGTGAAACTAGGGGTATATATACTTGTTCATGAAGGAGTGTAAAAATGATGTGTCATCAATTTGAGCTAGTAGGTGATACGTGTACATGCATGGATGACACGTGTACATGCATGCATAAAAATTTATCTTGACATGCAAAACAGTTTAGGTTAATATAGGGATGAAAATTCGTCCATTACTTATCCCTTTGAATAAGATATATCAATTAAATCGCCACTTTATCCACAACCTGATACAACTTTTCTAAGAAAGTTGTAACCCGACACACCTCACCTCCTTGAGGTTATTTGCATGACATGGCCTTTGAAAAGAGTCCAAAAAATGATATGAGGCTTGTCCTATGGCTCCTTGGCCAATAGGCACTCATATATAAGATTTTCAACTTGATACAACTCAAGTTAAGGTTTCATATTCAACCCTTTTCTTGGTCATTTCATCACCAAGAGTACCATTAATCATAATTGATTCAAACATGGTGTCTCCTTATTTATATCTCCTATAAATGATACATAGAGGAAGTAGGGACACTCTAGATGTGGTAATTGGAATATGAACCCTACATTTTGGGTAAATTACAATTTGTACCAAAATTGGTGCACAATGCACTAACATTATTCAAACAAGCTGCAACTCATAATTTAGGCTTTCCACAAGCCAACACCTTGAATAATTCTCTCTCTTATGATGCTAAAACACTTAAGGAATGTTCAACATGTGACATACTGCAATATAACCCCTCATCTTGGGTAAATTGCACTTTAGTCCAAAACAAAGGAAAATTGCTCAAACAACATTCAATCGGGACCAAACTTGAAACATAAGTGTGTCACATGATAACAAAACCCATTAGAGGATTATATTAGAGTTTTGAGAAACTTACTTAGCCAAAACAAATAGGGTTACCTCATAACCCAGGTCAGGGTCATTACAAGTTATAAACCCCTAGCATGGATTTCGTCCCCAAAATCCCAGGTACAGGGAGACAAATATTATTCATTCATCATACCATCAAGTATTGACATAACATATTAATGTCATGGAGATGTCATAGAAATTTGATCAACACAAAGTTCTTCCACACAGGGTTATCATAGAATCTATCATATAGGACACATACTCCACTGTCCTTTTCACTATTGATTGTAGAGTCAACTCTGTGTCAGATAGCACTTTCTAAGGAATTTTTTTTTAGCTTGATAAGCTTTTCCCACAATGATTCTACAATTGTTCCTTCAGTTAGTACATCCTTATCGATGTTATGTTTATGCAGAGCATAAACCCCTAACATATGATGTCCATACTATTTTATGTAACTAGACTAATTTCACAGTTGGCCATTCCAGGTAACCAATATAAATCATCTAATTAGGAGTTATGTTTTTACTTTCCCATACCACGTGATATTTCTTAGATACCAGAATTCCTTACCTTGGTATCCATCACATGTGTCGAAAACACATCACATCCTCATCTTTTTTTTTTCTTGGGACATTACTTGTTACACATAGCTTTATCTTAGAACCAAAGTTCAAGACAAACTGATACTTTTCTAAGTATCCATCAATTGAACATTTTTAACTCATGCACATCAAGTGTCATAAGACTCACTTGATTGCCATGTCCCTGAAAGGAAAGAGCACAAAGAAACATATTCCTCTTATCACCCCATCATTACCTTAGGTTGTTTATCAAAGAGAAGAGAATATCATCTCCTCTAATTATAGCATGAAATTTCAAGTGTTCATGAGTCATTTACTCTTATTTCATCCTAGGTTCCTTGCCTTCATCATAGGAATTATAGTGATGATTACATGTCACCACCTCTCAGTATTATCATCATCATGATTACTAGATCTGGGTATTCCAACCCTTAGTTCATTACTGAACATTGTTACCCCTCACCGGGTAACTGTTATCTCAAGGTCCTCAGACTAAGGTATACATTATACTAAACATCTTCTTTTATTTAAAAGTTGATCTATTGATTAACTCAGATTCATCCATATATCAATTAGGATGTGGTAGAAATATACATGCCACATCTTCTACCTCATTAAGCTCTTTAGATTGTCTCAAAATGACTACTTAATCAGAGTAATCAGAAAGATAGCAATATAAGAGTGTCATACTTACCTTGCCTTCAATAGATGAATACCTGGCCAGGGTATTCAAGGACTGAAATTAGGTAGTATGCATTTGTTTTATATTATGTTTCATCTCTTTAATTTTTTTTACTACTTAATATCTCAAATTTTCTATGGGTGTTTCTATTACATCTCTTCCTTTCATCATGAAGAGAGAAATTTCAAAACATATAAGAGAATATTGGACTGAATATAGGTTCTCATCCTTTTTATCTCTTCCTCATGTCCTCATAGGACTAATCGAAGGAAGCTCAACAACAACTACCTTCTTATAATTATCAGATAAAATCTAGAGAAGACATATCATAATGAGAAAGCTCTATCTGACTGTCATCCCTCACAGTCATCCACCACTTCAGGTTGACTCAAACATAGAGTCTAGTTGTTTCATGTTGTTTCTTTTGCATTTTTACACTATTAGGTTGAACTTTCGTAAGCCCTCCCGAGTCTACCTCGGTTGTTGGGTCATTTACTCCCTTCTTTTTGAATAAAAGGGTTTAGTATGCTTAACATGTCCATGTCTTATCCTCATACCATAGTCTTATCTGTCTCATTACCTATGTATAAGCTAAGTCAGGAGTTCTTATAGGTGGAAAGTTAGGACTTTTTCCCTCACATAATGACTACTGCCTTGGTGCACTAGGCATTTATTGCACTGGTGGCACCAAAAACTTTGGCTTTTTAGAACAACTTGGCAAATGTCTCTAGAATTGTAGAGACCTTTCCTTCATTCTCAGCTTATTGCCCCTCCTTGGGCATTGCCATCACAGATATACTATCTGCCTATACTTATGGCAGAGTCTATTTTATTGCCATATGCTAATCCTTCTCACATTTTCCACTGTTCCAACATGACTATGTCATTCAGGAACCCTTTCAGAACCCAACATTTCTGCATTGAGGACTGGTAACCTAGGTTGTAATGCTAGTATCCAGTCTACTATATGCATCACTATTGTCCTAACCTACCCAACAAGAGCATAAAAAGTAGGATTCTCTATCCTGATTATGTCAAGATGGAAATTCTCAGGCACTCATTCTTCTCTTGCCTGATCCCTCGCACCTTCCCTTGGTGTGACAACATTGCTCTTAGCATCATATTCCTCATGTTCTCTAGTCATTTTTAAACTTCCCCTTTTCTTCTACATATGCAGAAGTCACTATAGGATATACTGGAGGACACTAGAACAGACTCAACACCTTAGTCCTATGTCTCTGTAGACTCAGTGAACCTTAAGATCTGATACCAAACTTGTAATGATAGTTGCCAAACTGACAAACAAATTGTTACTAATTATGCAGAATAATCATAAGCAGCGGATTAACAAAAATCAATAAAAATTAAAACCATTTTGCAAAGATATCCATTTCCAGGAAAACTCTTTAAGGAAGAACCAAAAACTTATATACATCGTTGTTCACATTGTACATACACAATACCATCTCTTCTTGAGGATAACATATAACAGTTGCTTTGTCAAAACACATACTGGAGCAGCATAAAACCTCGAGGCATTCAAGCCAAAATCTCATATCATTCATGAAACCAGTACAAACCAACTCCAAGGACCTGAGAGTATAGAGATGACACATAGGACTCCAATCTACAAAACATGACAGACAGTACACTCAACTTGAGCTGTCACTGTTATCCCTACTGTTGTTGTTCTTTCTCTGCAGTGCAGTCTCAACCCCCCCTCGTGCGCATCAACCTAAAAAAAATGTGGATCCCACAGGGTGAGACAATTGTCCCAGTGAGAGATATAGCTCTCCGCCAACAATGTTATTATTACAGGTAAATAGTATGAAACTGAGTAGAGGATAAGCAGTTTAGAACATTCTCATCTTTTGAAGCATTGCAACTATCTATGATAGAGCAATAATTCATCTATTCACTTTACAAGGAATATGAAGAACATGTATGCCATTTACCCATCATACTATATCAATATCTCAAGCTTATCCTATGATACTCATTATCATGGTATGACATCCATGAGTCATTCTCATTTCTATCTATTGGCCTCAGCCAATCTGCTAACCAGATATTGAATTGTACCAGTCATGTGAATATACATCATCATAATCTGTCCAGGTATTAGCTTTGCCAATCATGTGCAACTATTCTAGGTATTGGACTATGCCAATCCTTTTATAACAACCAGGTGTTGGGTTATTACCAACCATGTGATAACATCCAGGTATTGGGTTGTTACCAATCCTATGATTGACAACCATGTATTGGACTCTACCAATCCTGTGATTAACAGCTTGGTATTGGACTCTACCAATCCTGTGATTAACAGCCAGGTATTGGACTCTACCAATCTTGTGATTAACAGCCAGGTATTGGACTCTACCAATCCTGTGATTAACAACTAGGTATTGGACTCTACCAATTCTATGATTAACATCTAGGTATTGAACTCTACCAATCATGTGATTAACAACCAAGTATTTGGTTATTACCAATCATGTGAGTGTTGCATCCAGGCATCGGGCTTTCCCAATCCTGTAGTTTTATTCCAGGTATTGGTCTATGCCAATCCTGTGAGTGTTGTATCTAGGCATCATGTTTTCCCAATCCTATAGTTTTATTCCAGGTATTGGTCTATGCCAATTCTGTGAGTGTTGCATCCAGGCATCGGGTTTTCCCAATCCTATAGTTTTATTCCAGGTATTGGTCTATGCCAATCCTATGAGTGTTGCATCCAGGCATTGGGTTTTCCCAATCCTGTAGTTTTATTCCAGATATTGGTCTATGCCAATCCTATGAGTGTTTCATCCAGGCATCAGGTTTTCCCAATCCTATAGTTTTATTCTAGGTATTGGTCTATGTCAATCCTGTGAGTGTTGCATCCAAGCATCGGGTTTGCCCAATCCTATAGTTTTATTCCAGGTATTGGTCTATGCCAATCCTATGAGTGTTGTATCCAGGCATCGGGTTTTCCCAATCCTGTAGTTTTATTCCAAGTATTGGTCTATGCCAATCCTATGAGTGTTGCATCCATGCATAAGGTTTTCCCAATCCTATAGTTTTATTCTAGGTATTGGTCTATGCCAATCCTGTGACATTATTCCAGGTATTGGATTATGCCAATCATGTGGATCTATTCTAAGCATTGGACTTTGCCAATCCTGAGCATCTATTCCAGGCATTGGACTATGCCAATCCTGTGCAACTCATCATTGAATACTACATCACCTTCACTAGGCATTATACCTTGGCCAAGCCATCATAATTATTCACATCCTTTATATAATAAATATATTCCTTTTATATCCTTTAAGCATATTCAAAACACTATAGCCCTTATTTGGTTATAAGAATAAAGTATGTGTGATTAAGATTTCATTATTATTATTGTATCCATTTATTATTAATATTATGTTACTAAGTTTCCATTTCTTTGTTTATTTGAACATTATCATTTCTAACATGATACTTTTATAAACATCTTGTTCCCTCTCACTAGGCAAAAACTATTCTCATGGCTCACAAGGCCCATTAAACATCTTTACACCTCTCACTAGGAAACAACTAATCACATGCCTCACAAGGCCCATTAAACATCTTGTCACCTCTCACTAGGCAACAACTAACCACATGGCTCATGTTACAACCCCAATTTTGGGTTCATCTGATGAGAAATGTAAACTCTCATATTGGACAAATAATGATGTAATTTCATTTACAATAGCCTTGATGATTGTTTTGTGGGCTTTATTGGCTATTGGGCCCAATATCAAGGAAATTCAATTAATTAATGAATAATTGAGAAAAGAAAGATGTGGAAACCTCTAGAAGGAAAAAGAATGTAATCCAAAGATGGATTTTGTGCCTCTTGGGTTCCTTGGGTTCCAAGGAGTCCAAAGTTGCAAAGAAAAGCAATAAGAAAAAGAAAAGATTAATTAAGTATTTCTTTATTAAGAAAGAAATTGAAAACAATGGTAAAATGTGTAAAACAAGTGAAAAGAGGTGTAATTGAGTTATTCTTGGTGGAATTTCGTATCCCAAGGATTCCTAAGGATAAGAGGAATACCAATGAGGAAAATAAAAGAGAAATCCTCAAAAAGAGATATTTTAATAAGAAATAAACATGATAATGAGAAATAATGCATTTAGATGCATCTAGAAGGATAATGAGTATCCAATAAAAAGGATTTCGAAATAATAAAGTTCCTTGGGATCCAAGAAGACCCAATGAAGAAAGAGGAAAGAGAAAATACCAAAATTGCAAAATAAGAGGATAATATGATACATTATTAATGGTTTTTGTAGCTTTGTTATAGAAGAGGTATTTTCTACTTAAGGAAAACATAATTTCGTGATTAATGGATTAAAAAGCAAGTCAAAAGAGAATAAGGGAGAATATTTTCATATTACTAAAAACCCAATGAATATGTTGTTTTAATAAGATGATTAAGAGAGAGAAACTTGCTTAGTAGTGAAGTAAGCACTTTCCTAATTGGAAGAGGGCTTGGTTGCTTCGAGGGCAAGCCTACTGGGGCGTGGATACTCACCCTATAAAAAGGGGTAAAGCCCTGGTCGAGATCCAGAGAAGCTCCACGCAATAATACCTCTTCTTCTTCTTCTTTCTGCCTAAACCCTAACCTTGATAGTAGGGCCCTACCCTGGGGCAATGAGGGACAACAAGGAAGGGCGACGGAAGCCTGATGACCCTACGGTGACCTGGGGATGGTTGGTTACCATCTTTGTGCGTGGTCCTCACGCAGACGACCTGCTACAGGCTACCCGTCCAGCCACAAAGCATAGGCTGAGGTCACTTGAAATCGTCGCCATGGTCACATGTAAGGGGTGCCCTGGGTGCACCAGAGCAAGGCAGAGCTAGGGCAGGGAGTTTCAACATTGATTGTGGCCCCGGGAGATGAGGAGAACCCACGCACGGCTGCAGGTCGGCGGCCGCGCAGGGTCTTCCTAGGAGGAAGATGACCTAAGGTCGATTGGACATATCTACCCTTCACGCTGTGCTAGGCCGGTTGGTTAAGTCAAGGGTAGAAACGTAATTCAGTTATGTTTCCCAAAAGCTAACATTGCATGGCAAGGGTGACATGGCGCTCCCGAATTGGCTCAAGTAATTCAAATTTGCAAAATTCATATCTAATAATTGGTAGCTCGGATGGGTACGAATAGTATATGCATTTTGCTCAGAAAGACGAGAGGAATCCAATAAAAATATAGTTAGAAGCTAATTCCTCTTTCAATTTGAAAAGTAATAGAAGTTATCAACTTTAGTGATTAAAGATTAAGAAACCCTATTTTAGTATGATTAATGTGATTAGTAGGGTTTAATGGATGATTAAAGTTGATATTAACCTGTTAATCATGAAGAGTTACATTAAGATTGAAAAAGATGAACTTTGCACGTAATTCGTTTAATTTAGAGTTTATGTGCATAAATAGGCTTAAATAGGCCTTGAAACCCTAATGATGGTAATTCGGACTACTAATGGCTTTAATTATTCGATTTCATATATAGAATTGATTTTTCATGGTTATAAGATATTTCGAGCATTAAAATTCCTAATTTGTGGATAAATAGCGTTCATATGAGTATTAGAACATAATGAACTACAAATTGAAGATAAACGAGCATAACGACTTTGTCATGGGTTAAAGAGGATAAAAATGTTATCTTTAATGAAAAGAGGCTTAATGGACTTATTTAATGATTAATTATGCCTTTAATCCAAAACTGAGGATTAGATGTTGAAAAAATTAGGGTTTAAAATAGTAAAAGATGAAGGGAAACCCTAATTGCAATGGAAACCCTAAAAGTGGACTAGAAACCCTAGGAAGCGAGCTAGATTTAATAGATCTTAATGACATGAATAATAAAAGGAAATTGTATAATTGTTTCAGGATCTTATTGAATGCTTGCTTGCCTATTGGTTGATTGGATTATTTTTGTCTCACATCAACTTGACAGGTATGTGGTTACGCTTATGATTATCCCGCATTAGTTTTCCGAGGATTTTATCGATGTTTACATCGTGGCTTGAATTAATTGTTGGATGAATTTAATTCATGCAAATTATAATGTGGATATTACTATCACCTAAGATATGTGCCTACTAGCTCAGATCCTAGTTCCCTATGTAGCTTAATAGATTGACCTAGTACATGGCTACCGATGGGGTAGGTCCATCAGGTCATTCAATGACGTAGTACATGGCTACCAATGGGGTAGGGCCATCAAGTCACCGTGAGTCAGAGATTGGGCTACCTTTGGGTAGGGCCATGTGACTCCATAACCATGGGTATTGGCTACCTATGTGGTAGGGCCATGGGGGTAAGGATCTACCATATGAGAGAGGTAGTATCCATGTCCACTGCATGGACAACACAAAGATAGGGGATAGGTAAGGATTGAGTAGTATTTCTTAAAAGTGTAATCTTGGATGTTAAATGATATTGGATGACTACATTGTTATTATAGTTGCACAAATATTGTTCCCCCACATACTTGCTTCTTGCTGGCCGACGTTTTGTTTGTCGGCGTTTTAGGTACAAATGAAAAGAACAAACAGTATAGCGGCATATGAATAATTAAATGAGAATTAATGTGCACGGGAGGATTAGTTAGATTGGTATCTTCATGGATAGAAGTTTAGAAATCCCAGTTTTTAAAAGGTAAGAAAAGTTTTATTTTATACCAGTTTTTAGTTTAGTTGGTAAAGTTTATTAATTGTTATTGATTATTTGTCGAACCTTTGATCTGGGTTATTGGTTAACGGCTCTAACCATTCGGTCTCCCTTAATTGGGGGTTATTGGGAGGCGGGGTCATTACAATTGGTATCAGAGCATAGGTTCCTCACTTAATATTTAATAATTATTAAATTTCACAAATTCCATAGAACCGAGGGAGTTATTAGAGGATTGTCTGAAAGACTGAGGTGTCTAGAAAAGGCTCACGTCTAGGGGCTGGAAATATTTTCCTCCGCACCGCTAGTCAGAATACGAGGACTCCCAGATTGTGTGACTGCTTGGCCGATGTCTTAGGATATGACTCGAAATAAGATACCTTTAGGACTCTCTCATCTTGTTCATCCCTTCTCAACTCAAATTCGGTTAAGGACCTTAAGGATTTGGGTTTCCTCTCTTCTCCATACCCTCTTGAGGTATGGGTAAGGTTAATAAGGTCTCCTCCACCAAATTAATGAAAAGCATGTAAATAAGATGTCATGGACATAAGCTTAATAGATTAAGCACAAACTAAAGAATAGATACATGCTTAGGTCATATGACATGAGTTGTCACTGCTCTCAGGAGAAACCTGAGGCTAGACCTCCTTGTCAGGAGGATGAGTAGAGAGAGTTAGTCTTGGAGGTAGAGACCTCCATTAAAAGTAGAGACCTAGCACATCCTCTAAGGATGAGGTTAACCGTAACCCTAAGTGAAGGTGGGAGTGGGAGATGAAATGAAGAGTTAGATGTCATGGTAGACCAAGTGTTTGGATAGACATGCCTTGGATGCCATATGAGTCATGAGAAGTTGGTGACCTAGCACCTTTGGCAACCCAACACTGGGAAGGGTTGTGCATGTTTGAGTGAAGGATAGCTCCTTCATTGATGAGGTTAGTGAAGAACCTAAAGAAACCCTATAGGCTTATGCAAGTAGGGTATAGCTTGCACCCAGAGTGCATCAGTAGTGCTGATAGTAGTTTGAAACCCTGTTCAAGGGAGTATGTTGGATAGTTTATGTGATATTAAGGATAATCTTGAGCCAACCATGAGTTGAGAAAAGGCTTCACCCAGGTAGGGATATGCTGGTAAGCTTGATCCAACTTCATGTAGTGAGGCTGGATGTCGAGTTAGATCTAGAGAGAGAAAGCAGGACCCAAGAAAGAAGGTTGGAAGCTTAGATTCTGAGACATGAGGAACAGTGGGGAGTTGAGGATGATGTGACCTAAGTTGATGATAGTGGTTTCCTTATGCTTGATCCCTAGAGGCTGATGATATATTGGTTGCCTTTAGAGGAACCAAACCCTAGAGAGAGGATGATGCTTCTAGTACCTATGGTATAAGTGATTACCTGTTGGATGAGATAAAGAGTGCTTTAGACCCTGAGGAGGTTTAAGTAATCAGTTGTGAAGCATTATACCTAGTTGGTTGTCCTTGAGGAGGACTCAACTCTGAGGTGATTCTTAGATAAAAGGACCATGGGAGTACATGACATATTTTGGACATGCTTGATTCTTAGTTAAGAGATTGAGCATGCAGTTGGACACCCGAAGGTGAACCTAGGGTTCCTAGGCCTAAGAGGGGAAACAGTGTATCTGATGCTCATGATGAGATTTGAGTCTCTATAGTTTCGAGCATGATACTCCTCATGTGTAGAAGTAAAGGAAAGGGTATGTTTGATGAACCCCTCACAACTAAGTTGGTCTAATGTTGAGAATGAGAACAAGTGTGACCTAACATGGTTTGGTAAGCATCTTCTTGTGCCTTAGTAGCATGCTAGGGCTAAGCATGCTCATGTGGATGCATACCCTAAACATAAGGACGTTTGTGACCGCTATTATCAAGGTGTAGTTTCCTTCCATCATGGGAGATGGATCCTTTTTAGGGTGTATACTAGTTTTTTTGGTAACCTTAAGAGGTTTCATAAGATCTTGAGAGACTAAGTGAAATGTACATGGCCTGAGAAAGAACCTGTATACCCATAGATAACCATCTCTATGTGCATGTGGATGTGTTACCATGGAGGTAACCAGTGTGGGGCATGAGCAAGGTAGGCAGGTCACCATGACCCCTGTGAAAAGATGAAAGACAACCCAAGAATGCATAGAGAGATGATGAAGGATTGGGTAAGGTTCTAGGTTGGACATGTACTATGATAGAATCCTAAGTCTATCCTAGGGTCAGGAAGGAATGAGACCGATGGAAGAAGGAGTTGCCTAATTCCCTAGTTGTACATGACCATAGGGTCGGGAGATAACAACTATCATTGTCTGAGGGCCGTGGGTTAGGATATTGATCACTTCCATGAACTCATGGGACCCAAAGGGAAGATGAGTAGGGCACTCTCTGGATGCATAAGGGAAAAGGGATGACTCCAAAAATGTTGGCACCCTACAGACCTAGAGGAGATGACCAAGGATTGTGTGGTGACCAAAGGGGTTCGAGAATAGTTTTCCATGGAAGTAACTTTGATATCAGGATGATTGTGATGTAGAGACATGTGTGGCACATTTCAACTTAGATTTAAAGTTGTACTGGCAAGGTGGGATGTACCATCTCTAATCTTGGAACATGAAGAACTCTGTATTTGGATTGCAGCCAAATGCTTATTTCCTCTTGTTATGGGAGGATTTAAAGGTGTACTGGCAAGGTGGGATGTACCATCTCTACTCTTGGAATAGGAAGAACTCTGTATTTGGACTACAGCCAAATGCTTATTTCCTCTTGTTATGGGAGTGAGAGATAGGATAGTACGCATGCCATACACCAAGGATAAGGATGGTGTGGGTTGAGACGTTGCTATAGAGAGGATAACATACCCTGGTGGAGTGAATGATACATGGATGGTTCACAAACACCAAGAGAGTTAAGGTAGTCACCCTATAAGGATGCTTCTAGTAGAAGCTTTGTGGAATTTGCAAGTTATACAAGGTTGAGTTTGACCACCAAGAAGATGAGATCAAAGTGTTCTCAATGAAGATATACTTAGAATTCGAGTTTGAGATGATAAGTGAAATACATGGAAGTGTATGTCTTCAACATTACCTAACACCTAAGGATAAGAAGTGGTAATGAATGCTCGGGTTGAGGTATAGCTTCCTAGTTTAGCTGGAAACTAGGAGGAGTTGAGGTTGCTAGAACTTAGGTTGAGAAAAGAGATAAGTTTGGCTAACACCCAGATGTATCAATAGCAGTTAATCAAGTAAATGATTCTTGTTTAGCCAGCCTAGTCCGTGATAAAATGAAAGGATAGGGGTAGAACCTCAGATGTACTTCTTTGGAAAGGAAAGTGATGAAACCCTGATGAGAGTGGTTTAGGGTTTCCGAGGTATCAAGCTTGAGGAATCATGACATACATGAGATCATGGTTTTAAGATCACCAAACACTGTGATACTATAAAGATAATAAGTGATAGTAGCACTTTGGCTGGTTGATATGAAAGTTGCATGTGATAGGTGACCATGCAAGCCAAGGGTGAAGGACGAACACCAGTAACCCAGTGCTTTGACTTTAAGGTTAAAGAATCCTCAAGAAGGAAGGGGAGTGCACTACTATGGATGTGGTCGTAAATCTTCCTTAGAGCATAGAAGGTCAAGATGCAATATGGGTTATGGTAGATCGCCCTACCTAGATGACATGAGAAAGAAAGAGTTCTGTCAAGGGATAGATCTGGTTGAATTACCCATGAGAGAGAAGGTTCAACTACACCATGAAGCGAGTTCAAAGGTTCTTGAGTTTAACCTAAAGGTTCAGTTCCGTGAGGTGGAAGTAGATACATGAAGAACTAAAAAACAGTACAGTTTATCACCCCGTACTAATGGACAGTAAGATCCAGACTAGAGGGTCTGATGAGAGCATGTGTTCTCATTCAGGGTGATACATAGAGATAGTTCTTAAGATGTGATGTTAACCACCATAGCCTTTATTGGGATGTAAGAATTTCTATAAGGAGGTTGTGTCAGTCACCACTTCATTAAGATGATGTAGGTGAAGGAGGCCTCATGAAGGCCAGAAAAGAACCACAGTGTGTGCAGATGAAGTTGTTTTGATCGTGCAATGGCTGAAAGAGAGCCCAAGGGTGACATGAGTCACGAGGTGATGCAAAGCAGACTGACATGTAGTTCGCTGTGGGAGAATATAACTCTTTTCATTTTACCAAGTCATTTATGGCGCTGCTTGACACGCTCATCTCCACTATCACAAAGTCATGAACTGCACCACCTGTGGCAAAGGGAAGTTTCAACTGGACTCGAAGAAGATTCGGACCTTGGTAATTTAGCCCCTTCTCTAGTAAATAGCACTTTCCATTTCTCCCCCTTTTCTCCTTGGTATTCTGTTATGAACCCCCTTCAGTCAGGTTTCACATTTTTCCTCCGTGACCAAGCTTGGAGAAGGACCCTCTAGCACCTTCAACCATCCTAATTTTGGGGAAAAGGGCATATGAGAGAGAGAAGCCTCAACAAAGTCGAAGGGTCTGGTCTTAGATGATGATTTATCAAGAATGACAAGTTTGGGTTATGAGTTCCAAATTTGTTATGATCTCAAGCAAATGGAGAAAACTCGATTCATTATGTCGTTTGATCAAAGAAGATAGATAAAGATTTTCTAGCTTTGCCCCAGGTTTTGAGATCATGATGTCACACTCATTTTTGACTTCTTTGAATGATTTGAAAAAGTTTTACGATATAATTAGGACTTTAATTAATTATCACTCCCACTATTTTTGTTCAAATTGATAGCCCTCACCATCAATTCGGAAGATTGTAGTGTACAATCTTCTAGTGGGTCAAGATCCTGAAATCCTCTGAGTCATGAACTAGCTAGGGCTGTCACCCACAACTTTGATCTTCCATGTCAGAAACTTTTTCCAATTGCATCATATGCAACTCTTGAAAGATGTCATATTCAACTCCTTGCCATGATCACCTACATGCCTCAAGGTGCTAGATCCTATCTAGGTCACCTTGTTAAGTCTGACCCAAAGCCAACACGATGAATATGCACCCTGCTAGGGCAGACCCACATATCCATCCTTCACGCTTCCACGAGATAGACGGTGCACCATGCTAGGGTATGCCCACACTTGGCTGATCAAGCTTTTCACGTGTGTCACATTTGGAAGGCATCTAAAACTTTAATATTTAATGAGGGAATTGGTTTTATAGGTACATATACATATCCAATCACCACAATACATAGTATGCATCATATACATGCTATAGCCCACAGAAAACATGCGAAACGATAAAAGTGATGATTATAGCCATCCTAATGTGATTCCTCGAGCCAAGAGGAATCACGATCATCTAGGTCCACATCACATGCAACCTGTACAAGATGAACTCTGTGCTTTGTCGTTCTGGGTTTGATCAACTCATCTCCATGATTGATCGGCTCGCCATCAGGCCGGTCAGTTGGGTGCCACCAGTCGATCGACTGGCGCCTCCAGCTGATCGGTTCACTGGTCGTCGTGCATCTCCTCAGGTTGCCACCCACTCAACTCGCTGATCGAGCCAGTCGTCTAGATTGCTAACCAATCTGTTCATGCCTTGAATCGATCATCTCAGTTGTCATCAGGTTGCCTGCCGTTCGTCAACATAACAGGAAATAAATGTTCAATCCTATTTACATATGAATTATGAAACCCCGAGTTACATTCAGGGGGAGCAAAGGTAGGAAAGAAATCTCGAGTTATCTCGAGTTACATCAAGAAAAGGAGGTAGGGAATCGGTGCGCAGACTGAGATGTAAGCAACCACATTCAACCAAGCACACATACATAGGGTTTATTGGCCATAACCATGCTATATATCCACCACAAAACTCGTTTAAGGGCAACGCATATCAAGTGAATTCATATTACATATCATATATGTATATTGGGATTTTTGGATTTAGGATTGGACATGCATAAAGACAATTTTATTCGCATCGTATGCAATAAATAAAGGCAACAAACCAAAAATCGATCACATCAATAATCCTAAAGTATATAGTAGTTGACGTGGCTCTGATACCACTGTTGGACTTTATGGTAGACAGAGAAGGCAGCGGAAACAAAAAATTTCTTCTCCCTGAACCCAGTATAAAGGAATCACATCAACGTCTATACAGTAGGAAGGATGGTTTGTAGAGGCGTACCTTGTCCTGAGGCTTGCTCGGCGACATTACCTCACGGCTTGCTCAGTCTTCACCTCCGGTCTTGGACGATGTCTGTGCAGCTCCTGGTCTCACCGGGACTGTCGGGATTGACAATTGTCCTCCGAGTGGCAGAAGTCTCCCACCTCTGTAGTAGTCCACACAAACCACCTAGAACTCCGATCGCCTTGTCACACAAGGCACCAGAGGGAGTCGTACTCTCCAGTCGGCATACTAGTCACCAACACACTCTCCTGCCCCCAGTCGTCTTTTTGTAGTTGTCTTTCCCTTGCTGTGCCTCCCTTGTCGGGTAGCACTTGCTTGGGCTCTCCTGGTTACCACAACCAGAGAGAACGACAACTTTGCAGAAGAAACTTGTGTTCTGATTTGTCCTCGAGAAGCCCCCAATACCCCTATATAGGGTCATGTGATAGGGTTCTCTACCCTGGGCAATGCGAGATTAAAGCAGGAGTAGAAGGGTCTGGAATTTCCACAAAACAACCAACTACGCCAGCTGAACCGATCGTTTCAAGCATGAACCGGTCGGTTGGGGACTTGAGCCTATCAGTTGACACCTGAACCGGTCCGTTGGGACACCTGATCCGATCGGTTCACATCTGAACCGGTCGGCTCACTGCCCTGGTCAATTCCCGATTGAGTTTTCCTCTTTTGTTTTGAATTGATCCAAATACCAATCCTTTTTCCAATCAAATTGGACAAGTGAAACAAAGAGAAATTTCTCACCAACCTGACTTTCCCAACTCGCTCATTTGGACCAGTTGAGCTAATCGATTCAACCCTTGAACCGGTCGATTCAGCCTGTCATGAGCCGATCGACTCACCAATCTGAGACGATTGGTTCACCAAGCTGATTCGATCAGTTCATCATATGAGCCGATCGGTTGGGAGTGCAGACTGTGCAAAATCAGTCAATTGTAGTTTCAATCAATCTGATACTCTAATCAATCAGTCCAACACCTTGAACACTATAATATTGAGTTATCAATTGATTGAGTGTTTCATTGAACTACTAAACCCCTTTAGTAATCAATCTAAACATCGTTTGTGGATAAAATCCTCTTCCAGGTTAAATCCTATATGTGTGACCCTATAGGCCCATTTCACGTTGGTAGTGAAAGTCCATAACACTTATGACTTCATAAGCAAAGAGCGGTGCCTAGTCACACATCAGTGCTACCCAAGTGAAATAGAAAGTTGGAGAACAACTTTCAATCCTACAATCCATGAATGGTGTTACAGTGAATGTATAATTCCTTTATCACTGATATCTCGAATGAACTCGAGGCATGGAACAGTCATCCTATCAATGTTCATTCACTTTCTTGATCTCAGAGTAGATTGGAGGAGATATGTGTGACATCAATATCACATACTGATTCACACATGCGTGCACACGCCTATCTCAATCCTACTCATCAAGTGGCCATGGATATCAAACTCCCTCAGGAGGGACAAATCCCATATCTATCACTCACCCCTCAAAAGCCCCATGTGTCAAAGCCACCCAATCATCACCTTTATAACAACCCATTTTTCAGGATTGCATTTGATGATGTCAAAGTGTACCCAATGACATGTGTTGAGTGTAGTGATTTCAGGTCAAAGAATCACACTCACCACCATCACTGTGAGAAGTGACTGTGACTACCATGTCATGGTTCCATGTGTCAAACTCACGGTGGGTCTGTCTGGTACACTTGTTCTCTAACAAGTACCTATGTGTTTGGTTTGATATCTCCATATCATGACTAACGATATTCTGTCATCAACCAAAACCACAATCTAGTCTTATGTATCATTGTTGTTTATCTACCTTCCACAATGACATCCGACTAGGGACATACTAAGAATGTACAAACTCTTCAGCTTCTGTATGATCTCATCATTCAAGTCTTGAACCTAAAAGCATACGTCATTGAGTATTGTCATTCTTTAGACATTCAATCTATTCTATCATTATCTCATATGACTGAACCAGAAAGAATTGGAATCTTGCCTTTGATGTTTATCAAATCAATCTTAATGTATCCCACCAATCATCCCATGATTGGCTCTCAGGGCATACATACCAACATTCTTTACCTCCTCTCCTCACTTCTCCAACCTCTAGTTTCTTCTCTTGATGAGGCCGTCTCGCAAGATTATCGAAACATCCAACAAACATTAGAACACGAGGTTCACAATAACCGCCTAGATTTGTCAACTAAGGTAGATTTTTCAGCGACCATTGAAATTTTCATCTTAGACCAAAGTTTTAGTGATTGTCGAATTTCTAAATATCTCAGAGATCACCAAGATTTATGATATTTGGAGTGACTGTTGAAGATTGTTAGCTTAAGATAAATTTCTCGGTGACCATCGGAAGATACTTTCTGTCGATTGTCAATTTTACTTCCACCCACCCTTGTTAGTACTGATTACTAACTTCAACCAAATTGGTCTAATCAGTTGATAGCAACTGATCTTCCACTATTTATAAACACATTCATATAAGTCCATAGGATGTCGTTTTCCTCTTCAAACTCTCTGAGCAAGAATGTCACATTCTTGGCTAGGATCGAGGAAGCGATCAAGATCATCACCAAAGTATGGATGCACATTCGGACATTCCACTTGATAAGAGGGTGCAATGACAATTGCGGAAAGAACAATATGACCTCTTGCTAGGGCATGAATTACCTGATTCAGAAGAGGAATCATTTTTGTATGTAGTAACAAACAATTATGAGTATATTCCTTCTGAGGAAGAAACCAAGACCAAGGGAAATGGAAGGAGACAAGGACTGACCTAGAAAACCTAGTGCCTAAAGAGACAAGAGCAGAGAAGAAGGCTAAGTTAGAAGGTAGAGGAGACATGTTATCAACCACACCAATAGAGACTGCAACAAGAAAGATTGCTACTATCGAGATGAAAATGTCACATGATAGCAGACAGAAACAACTAGAAGATGGCTTTCAACCTAGAGACAAGGAACACCAGACCAAGTAGGAACTGTTCTTCAAAACTAAGACCTTCAAACCAACTCAGTACATGGAAAAATATGACCTCAAGTAGCTGGGATTTGCCAAATGGGTCATCAAATCTAGAAGGGAGAGAACCTTCATATCATCTTCACAAACATTCAACGCTCCTATACCTGCCTCACTGCCGAATTTATGTCATCTTTGACAAATGTGCCTTTAGAAGATGTAGAAAAAGACGATACATGGGGACAATTCAAGCTACATGTTTGTCTGATGGGAAAGGACTACTTTTTGATAGAGAAGATATTGAATGTGATATTCTACGAAATAAAAGAACAAGCTAAGGCCAACATGGAAGAAAGATATGATAGATATGCCATCGAGTTCAACAACAACAAGACCTGGGAGAGGATGGCAAGGGAAGCAAAGCACATACCAGGATCCTAGAAGGCAACATATGTGCCTTCCTACTTCATCAAAATAATCTAGAAGATCATTGCCAATGTGGTGTTTGGTGGTCTGAAACTAGAATCATGATCAGAGGGGATCTTGTCCTCTTTTGGTCCATGCTAAAAAAGAGGCCAATCAATATGAGACGACTGCTGATTGACAAGATATCTACTGCAACCGGCCTAGAAGAGCCCACAAAAGTCTGCATGGGAGCCCACATCAACCTAATCACATTTTATTATCTCCACCTAGTTGAACTTAAGAAGTTCGATGATAGTAAAGGAAGTAGGTTCGTAGATATTAGATATCTTTTCATAGTTGGGATAATTGCACAAAATGAAGAAAAGTACTTTAATAAGCTAGCAAAATCAGACATTCTAGTTCCTATCCAGGAGATGAGCCATTACGACACTCACAATATGATCGTCTCTAGAGAAGATCTAGACATAATGTTATCAAGTATAACTTCACAAGCTGGAGGGGTACACAAAATACCCATGAAGGACCCAAAAAGGAGACAAGAGAAGGTTTCGGAACCGACAATAAGAAAGAAATTGTCTATCAAGGTCCATGGTGGTTTCAAAGATGCCAACATCAACATTGAAACTAACCCAACCCCAAGATGAAGAAGATGAGATTACAAGGACAAAAGAAAAAGAACTGCACGCTATGGAATTGGAGCAGAATATAGAATCAATACCAACCTTCACAACTGACCCTTCCATAGACATTGATTGCCCAAAAGTGTGTGAGACTAAGTTCTGGGAACAACCTTAAGCTCCATAAGAAGGTGTAGCAGAGTAAGTATCTAGACACCAACGACACCAGCTAACAATGGCGTGATCAAGCTTATGGATCCCAAGAACCAAACACCATCTCCATGTTGGATGGAGAAAATAATTTTCCGCAAAATAGACAAGCATCAACAACAACCAAAACCCCAACACATGAACAATGATGGATGAAGAGCCTTGAAGAAGAACTAGGGCATCAAACTAGACGTCATGTTTCAGCAAATCTGACTCTCGTCTTCTAATTCTTCAAATATTTCATCTAGCCTACAAGCACTAACGATGCAGGTAGAAATACTAGATAAGAAAACCACAACCCTCCCTCAATTCATGCAGGAAGTCCTCGCTATAAAAAGACAAATGATGTAGGCAATGCATGCAATGGCAACAGAGATGGTAGAACTCAGAAGGGCTAGGGACGAAATGTGCAAAGACTGAGATGAAATGCTCAAGGAACACAAAGAGTGCCTATAAGAAATCAAAGAATAACAAAGATACTAGGAGGAGAGGCGAGAAAGAAAAAGGTCCAAACAAATTATCAACCCTCCTCCCTCAGAATCATCTTCCATCCCATCCAAACCAGTTTCACACACACATTCCCTCCACACAAGAGAAAAATCATCATGAAGAGCATAAAGATGAAGAGGAGCCTATGCTGACAGCTAACCTTCACAATGTAGTGAAAGACTTTGATCTAAACTCTTCATCAAAATATGGCAATCATCCTAGGGAGGATTAACCGAGGGAAGAGGACCCATATAAGCAAGGAGAGAACAAAAATGACAAATCCTTGAGCTATGATGAAGCAAGAATCACATGATACCTCAATGAATTAAAGATAGGCTTGGACATTTATGGTGTCTACTTATAGTTCAACAAGCATAGTGACAACATCCATGATGGGAAGATGGCTGCCACACCATCCGGACTAGGTGCAACAATGTTAGAACCAACACGAGTAGATATCACCACTGGATGTCCCTACAACTAACATCCCAACAGGACCTTTTTATGAAATTCTCAAAATAAATGTTCTGGAGAAAACCAATCAATTCAAGAATCAATTTTGGTAGTACAAGTGGCATCATGGGGAGAAGGAACATCTAATGAAGATGAAGGCAGTCTCCTCTCCTTCTTACTAGGTGAACCACCTAAGGGACTTCCATCCCTAAATGAGATACTACAAGGCACAATGCCTCACCCACTCCCATGTAAATTGACAGGAATGGACATGACATATGTGTCTAGGATCTCGTGTGAGACATTCACATCCTTGTAGACCTCCTAAATGATAATATATCAACACATATAATATACAACAAGCACAAGAAGACCTTGACCAAAGATCACTTCAGAGGGCTCTTCTTGAAGTAAGAAAGAATACATAAAAATTTATTCATAGAACTCTACGCAACCATTCTGGAGGAATTCTTACATAAAGATAAGGTACAACCTATCTTTAACGGTACATCCTTTTAGCAAAATGGATGTATGAGGGCAAGTGTGATTCTACACCTTTCAAAGAGCTTCAAAATGTTCTAGCAAGATGAAAAATAAGATTCATCACTTTGCTCATTGAAATCGTCAAACACTGGGCGCTGATCGTAGTCGACTAGTATAAATGAGACATGACAATTTAAAAATACCATAAAGCTGAGCTACCTTTCACTTCCTTGTTCTTCAAAAATAAAGAAGCATGTGATTTCTAGAAATTCCCTATCTGACTTTAGCATGCCATCTAGTAGGCAGGTAGCTTCCATGCTAACAACTGGAAGAACTTTATCATCAACACTAACGTTCCCCAAGAAGAGCCAGGAATCAAGGACTATGGATTCATTGTTTTTCATTTGATGGAGGCGGTGAATAAAAATATCCCATTTGAGGACATATTCCTTAAAGACCTACATGGACTATGATGAGTCTATGTAATGGATGTCATATATGACAATCACTTCTTTAAAGACCTAGAATTTCCTCTAGATGCGGTTCCACACTAACTCTATACAGGAGTGCCACTTCTTGAAAAACTGCCATGGCGCAAGCAGCTAAAGACATTATGGCTAAATCCTTCAGAATTAGAACACGCATCAACATGTAAAGAAGGTTGGCCGATTGACGAGAAAACAAGAACCAACCTCCAAAATAGACAATGGGTGAACAAAATATGCCTTTTCCAGCAAAGAACCTAGAGGCATCACCTCCTACAACCATTCTAAAACCAACTACACAAACAACATGATGCAAATACAGATGGTGCATGACAATCATCAGATCATTCCGAGTTAAGTCCCTCAACTCACTCTGGGGCTTCTTCCTTGAGTCCTGACATGATGGCGCAACATCCTACTATGAATAACAATAGTTTGGATGTCGCAAGAGGGGGAGATAGATGAAGATGAGCTATAGGAAGCAAGGCCTGAGGGACCAACTGAGACCATTGAAGACAGCTTCCTAGAATTTTAGAGATGGCCATGTGACAATCTGTCTCTGGATTCCCTACTCTTAATCATGAAAAAGCTAAAGGCAGATGATGACCTTGGGGAACCTATCTTTGAAAGAGATGGCATTTGTGTCTTACAATACAATATCTGCAAAACTTTGAGACCAAATGGAACATGAAAACAAAAATGTGCAACTATGTAAGTGTTTGCTAGTCGCGATCCACCCCGCCCTCTGTGATGGAATGGCTGGAATTCTAGGGTTTAAGCATCTCTCCACTGATGACTGAGATCGGTTGTCCTGGCCTATCCAACATTGTGTAGTTCAGTCCAGTGTACCACCCCAATTGGCACATGATGGCGAAAGAAGTCATGCATCGTTGCGAGGAGCTGAGACTAGAAGATGAAAACATCGCATCTTTCTATGAGGAGAATGAAGGAGTTGAGAAGGAGAATATGGAATTGGTCCTAGTGGCAAGAGTCAAGACGGACCAGCCTTTCAACTTCAATGCTTTCAAAAGAACAATGGAGCTCATCTGGGGCCTTAGATGAAAACCAATGTTCAAAAAAATAAAACAAAGAGCAATCATGATTTAGTTTGGGGGAAAAGATGACATAGATACAAATCTGGAGGGCTCCCCATGGAGTTTGAACAACAATCTGGTTCTTCTAAAAGGAATAGATGGGTTAATATAACTATCTAACCTTATTTTTGATGAATCACCGATATAGATAAGACTGTATAACCTTCCTATGGGTTACAGGTCGAAAAAAGATGTGGCCACTATTGTAGGGAAGGTGGGTGGACTTGTGGAGGTGGATGAAAGTGAGACAACATGGAATAGGGAGAGGAGATCCAAGGTGGTGATCAAAACTGAAATGCCACTCAAAATCAAGAAAAGAATGAAGGATGTTTGTGGCAAAGTGATCGAGATAGACATCAGATACGAGAGGCTCCCAAATTTCTTCTATACCTATAGATGCTTGGGCCATGTCCAGAAAGAGTGCATGGAAAAGGAGGTGGAAAATGAAGGTCAGTGGGGTTCTTGGCTTCGGGCCTCACTGAGAAGACAAAACAAAACAAGTAGAGAAGGAAAGGATTACGAGATCTGCAAAAAACATATCAACTGGGGGAAAAGAAGGTGATACATCAAAGACATTTTGTGAATCCTAGAACAATGCTTGATACGATAGCTATGGAGGGACTACAAGGGGCTGAAGGAGTAGAACATTTTTCTGATAAAAGTACTACAAATAATAAAGGGGGAACCAAAGAAGTAAAAACAAATAAGCCACCGTCAACGGGGAAAAGGGCAAGGAAGCAACAGTATCCCATGGGGCCACTTAGGAAGTTAAGATTCCTAACAGTATACCAAACAAAAGCATTCATAGGGAAACACAAGACTAATACAGACTTATTCCAACAAGTCCCATATTCAAGACTCTCCTCTCATCTCTTCAATGCAACAATAAAAGTATTAACAACCCACCAACCAGGATAGTAGAACAAGGCTACACAAGAAACATAGTTGATGCACACAAAGTGATCAACCAAAGGCCATAGAGAGAAAGGCATACTAATAAACAACAAAAGGCCTGGACAAATAGGAAGATAAAGAAATATAAGGAGCAAGGTGAAGGTGTTGTGACATGGAGCCAACTAGAAAGCAAAGTCACAAATAATGGGGAAAAATGGAAACAATAAGGAGAACTGGGACCAGCATTAATGGTGAAATAGAAAAGAATGCAAAAAATACAAAGAGGAACAAAAAACAAGATGGTTTGGGTGAAATATCCCGAACAAGTAGCGGTACCTAATGGTGATCATGCCCGTGAAGGGTAATGAAACTCATAAGCTGGAATTGCCAGTGTAAGGACCCTGACCTAAGTTTTAGGGTAACCCTATTTGCTTTGGCTTAATCATGTGCTTTTCTCTAATCATTTGAGATGTAATTAGTGCTTATGATGTGCTTAAGTTTCAAGTTTGAGCTTGTTTGGATGATATTTGTGCTTTTTGTGCTAGCTTTGGTACAAATTGCAATTTACCCAATATAAGGGGGTTCTTGGTTGAGTGGTGTCACCCTTAGTGGTGATTAGGGTTTCCTAGGGTTGGTGTGCTTTGACCTTGTGACCTTTAGTGGTTTGTCTTGACCTAGGTCATGACCTAGAGCTTGTTGAGGGGGTGTCATGGTTGAGACACTTTCCCTTGGTGTGTTGGTCATGACTAAGGTTGTCTTGGGTTGATAAAAAGGCTTGGGGGGTGTGTTTCGACCTAGGTTGCTTGTGGTGGTCTTGGTGTCGTGACCTAGTGGTGTTGCTAAGGTGTATCATGACCATGGAACCCCCTTGGTGTGTTGCGGTCGCAACATAGAGGGTGGAGTTGTTTGGGTGGTTGAGACACTACATAGAGAGTATCACGATGTCTTGGAAGTCATGCTTAAGTGGTTGCATGTTGGTCCTTTTAGTGGAAAAGTGTCTCTTTGGATAAGGTCCTTCCTTAATAGGGATGTTAGGTTCAGTTTTGGTTATCTTGAGCTTAGTTTTCTCTTCCTTGATTGTTTCTCGAACCATGACTAAGGGTTTTGGTGACAGGTTGTATGTGACCTTTTCTTCTTGGTGACCACAATTTCACCTTATGTTTTAGTTCTGTTTGATGACCTAGGTGGCACATCTTGGGAGGCCGTGACACTCCCCTCATGATGGTCGTGACCTTGATAGCTCTTGGGTTGAGACATTCCTTTGAGGTGGAGTTTGACCTATTGATGTTAGGTTGAGACCCTTGGTGGGTGGTGGCTGAGTTATCTTTGGTGTTGGACCTATCTTGCATGAGTTAAGGCTAACCCTAGAGAGTAGCATTGTGACCTTTATTGTCTTATGTCATGACATAGGTTGAGGTTGAGATACCTCGAGTCGAGGTGTTTTGGTGAAACCCTAACCCTAGTGCCGCGGGCGCGCTATGGGTTAGAGGTGGAAGGTCGCGACATGTAATGGATGGTTGATGCACATGAGGGTCACAGTCACGTCATGGATCATGGTAGGTGATCACGACCTATGTGGTTATGTGGTCAACATAGGGTGATGGTAGGTGAATGGGAAACACATGTCAACACCTAATGATAACCATATATGCATAATACATAAGTCATATACAATGTTGTTTAGAATGTTATCTAATCCACTCTAATGATGCTTCCTATTTATTTTACACTCCGCGATGGTGGAGGGTGATGGTTCTATGGTTAATGGTTGAATTTAGTCTTGTAGACCCTAATCGGTTAAAAGGAAACCCTAACCCTAATAGTGAACAACGAGCTCGCTTGTTTCCCTATCATGAAAGGATTATAATGTTATGTGGTTATCATTCTCTCTTTCTTATCAACTTCTAACCATGCATATATTATGAGTGCGATAATCATATCTAGTGTATGCTATGGTGATGAGACATGATATAAGTTGAATGAGCCTTGACAGGCATGTTGTGGCACCTACGATACATGAATGATGTTGTGAATGGTCCTATGACCTAGAAGTGGCTTGTGGCCTAATATGAGATGAGTTGAGATATTGATATCCCATGGCATGTGAATTTTTTGATGATGTGATAAATGGCAATAATATATGCATCATATGGTGATAGTGTGGCAAGTTCACACCCTATATGTTTTATCTACTGTAAGAGTATTATGCCGTTATCTGTGTACAATTTGTTATGATTTTATACATTGTAACTTGATTGATGCTAAAAGAAACTTAATTGACTTAACTAATCAAGTGGAATGTAATCATGTAGTTTTACCCTGTGCCATAGATCCATTTAGTGTCAACACTTTCTGAATGGTGAAATGAGTTTAACTTAGAGCACATATTTTTGACTATGCGGGGGTGAGGATGAATATCCCCTTACATCTAGGAAATATGAGACAACCATGCATGAGTTGGTCTCTTAGTGATGTGTGATACAAGATTGGTTGTGGGCCATACCCTGGTGGGAGTGCGACTATGGGCCGTAGCTCAGTGACATGTGATGCAGGATTGGCTGCGGGCCATACCCTGGTGGGAGTGCGGCTGTAGACTATAGCTCAGTTCCTCTAGTTCCATGACCTGTACGAAGGTGGGCTAGACTTGTATAGTTGGACTTTATGTCGTTGGGTAGCAGTTTGACTGGTGATGTCACTGTAGGTTCAGTCGTACTGATCGAGGGGGTGAGGTCATGGATTTCGGCTCTTCCATAGAACTTGTATGGCACCAATTTCGACTTAGTAGTGGTCGGTTGGATTTGGGTGGTACGACTCAAATCCTCGAGGAATAATAAAACACATATTCAACAATGTAACATACTTGCATAGGATCGAATATGGAAATATTGAATCAGGCCTTGCTTGTCTTTGTACAATATAATTGGTAGTGAATATACATATTCTTCATATTCCTTTTATGATGATAAGATGTTTCATAATCTAATTGTAATTTCTTATTCTGTTAGGGATGATTACCCACTTATCACAAATGTAGCCTCAATGTTTTTCTTTAATAATCTCATCTATGCTAATAATAGTGTTAGTGGAGAGTTAAATCTCCCATTGAGATTTGAAATCTCACCCTGTGGGTTTCCCACATCTTTTTTGGTGGACATGCATGAGGAGGCAGAGATCATGCAACAGAGGTTGAGCAGCAATAAGAAGGACAATAGCTGACAAGGTTGGAAGTGCTGCTAGTGGTCCTTTCATTGTTAGTGTCCTATAGTCATCCCTATACACTCAGGCCTTTGGGATATTTTTGGATGTGTTTTGTAGACATGATTTTGATATGTGGTTTTGGTTGGTGTCCCCTTTTTGATGAACATATATCACATATGACGTGTAGTCTATTATGGACATGTTGAAAATGATGATACATTATGATATATTTTACATTGGGTAAGTTTTTGGACCCTGATGTAATAAGTTTCTTGATGTCGGTTCTTAATGAAAATGGCTTTAATTTCTAGTGTATTCCGATAATCTATTCATTTATGTTTTGTTTTGCAGTTAGTTTTGAGTTATCTTGTGGTTTGTGGCGTGAGTTCGCTGAGTCTATAGGGAACTTAGACTAGGGTTTGTGTCTATTCTTGTGTCCTTAGTCGATCTTATAGTGATTTTTGCTTATGGATAAGAAGTAGAAAAGCTTAAAGATGTCTAGAGAACATGAAGAACATGCTACTGATAGCAGTGTTGTTGTACCAGGTGGTGGTGCAAGGAACCAGGCATGAGAAGATTAGGGGCCTTAGAGTCCCCAGTTTGACCCAGCCATGATTGAAAATCCTTCCCTTTAGTCTATTTTTGGGAATTTTATGGCTACGATGACACATATGGAGGACATGATGCCTGTAACTTAGCCTAGGGCATTGGTTACCAATGTGGAATCTTTAGGTAATCAGAAGACCTTTAAGTGGCTTTGCCATTTAGGGGTAGTGGAGTATGCTGGGATAGCTGATCTGACATATGCTGATCTGTGGCTTACTGAGCTTGAGAAATCCTTCAAGATCCTCAACATCCCATAGGCGTATGAGGTTAAGCATGCAGTGTACCTTCTAAAGGGGAGTGCTTGCCATTGGTGGGCCATCGAAGAGGAGAAGAGACATGGAGTTGTTGTAAGTTGGGAGGAGTTTTGACGTGAGTTCATCAGTCGGTACTTTCTATGACCTATCTAGATGAGAAGATCAGTCAGTTTGAGCAGATCCGACAAGGATCCATGTCCATCAATGAGTATGAGGCTAAGTTTATGGAGCTTATTTGGTTATGTCCTCACATGGCTTCTATGAAGGATGAATTAATTTTTAATAGATCCATAGATACGGTAGCCCATGAGAGAAATTAACCTTACAAAATCTGCATAACATCCAAAATAGGATATCTTAGATTTGGGAGAGATGGCTGAGTGGACTAAAGCGTCAGATTGCTAATCCATTGTATGAGTTATTCGAACCCAGATAAATAAGTTAAACCAAAGGATCTTCTGATCAATCCAGAGATCATTTCGATTCTATTAGAAATGAGGATTTAGAATATCACCATTTTGAGAAGGGGTTGAATGCTGAGTTGTCTACCCTGGTGGCTTCCTTGGAGAATCAAGAAAGGTTTGCCACATTTGTGGAGCCTGTTCGGAGGATAGAGTGATATGTGATAGAGAAGAGGGAGGTAAGTTCCAGGAAGATGCCTACACAGTCCCAAGGATAGTCATCATGACGCTTTAAAAATCCAAGGTTTTTTGCACCACCAACACCACAGAGGCACAGTGCATCGACGTAGTGGACACTGAGTAGAGGCATATGTGGTAGTCTTCCAAATACTTGAGGTTATAGAACCACATCAGGGTCGGTGATGGGGTCGTCGAGGCTATGGTTTGAGACCAGAGCTTGCTACAAGTTTCGGCAAGCAAGACATCTAAAGCGGGAGTGTCCAATGAGAGACGACGGGATGACCCAAAAACTGAGGCAGAGCCAATAGGGCTCGCAGAGGCAGTAGAATAGTAGTGAAGGAGGATGAGGACATGGCCAAGCGTCGCAAGTCAGATCGTCTGCTCAAAGAGGTAGAGGACGGGGGTAACAACATGAAATGACTATATTCAACACTATAAGTCATCCGAAGGCGGTAGTCAACCCGTGAGTACAGACAAGTTAGATGGAGTTATTTCATTCTAATTGGTCTTCTTCTTGCTTTGTATCTATTTTGGTTGACTCAGGTGCAACACACTCTTTTATCACTCGCAAAGTGCTTGACAATTATCTTTTACCTGTAAGTCATAAGAGGGATAGTTTGTTGTTAGAAATCCCATTAGTTGGTTTTGAAGTGTTGTAGGAGGTGTGTCCTTCCTGTGTCCTTTCTTTTTCAGGGCACAACATTTAAGTGGATCTCATACCACTTGACATGCATGGGTATAATGTGATCCTTGGAATGGATACCTTGGAGAAGTATAAAGTGGTCTTATTGTACTTCCAAGTAGGAAACATTTTTAGATGGTGGTAATGTGTGGATCTTCCAAAGAGATAGAATGATTCTTCCAATGTGTCTGGTATTGGCAATGGTGGTAGGGAAGCTATTGAGACAAGGTTGTAAGGCATTCTTGGTACATGTGTTGGATAGTATGGTGAGGAGTCCTAGTATTCAGGAGGTTCCAGTTGCCAGAGAGTTTGAGGATGTGTTTCTTGAGGAGTTTCTAGGTGTTCCCCCATCCTAAGAGATTGATTTTGAGATCAATCTGGTTCCCGACATACAATCGATAGCCCAGACATCATACAAGATGGCTCCAACAGAGATGGCAGAGTTGAAGAGACAGTTGCAAGTCATGCTTGACAAAGGTTTCATTAGGCCAAGTACGTCACCTTGGGGTGATCTAGAAGAGATGGAAGAGTTGAAGAGACAGTTGCAAAAGCTACTTGACAAAGGTTTCATTAGGCCAACTACGTCACCTTGGGGTGATCCAATGCTATTTGTAAAAAGGATGGATCTATGAGGCTATGTATAGACTACAAACAGTTGAACATGGTGACGATAAAGAACAAGTATCCCTTGCCTAGGATAGATGATCTATTTGATCAGTTGCCTGGTGTGACTGTGTTTTAGAAGATAGACATGAGGTCAGGATATCACCAGTTGAGGATCAAGAAGGATGACATACCTTATTTGGCTATTAGGATGAGGTATGGTCCCTACAAGTTTTTGGTTATGCTATTCGTGTTGACTAATGCACCGACAACGTACATGGACTTGATGAATAGAGTTTTTCAACTATTTCTTGATCAGTTTTTAGTGGTCTTCATAGATGGCATCTTGATATATAGTCATGACAATCAGCAACATGAACAACATCTTCGTCAAACATTGACCGTAATGAGTCAACATCGACTTTATGCCAAGTCCAGCAAGTGCGATTTCTGGATAAAAGAGTTAGCTTTCCTGGGGAATGTTATATTTCCTGAGGGAGTTTGTGTGGATCCTAAGAAGTTTAAGTCAGTGACAAAGTGGGAGCAGCCAAATACGCCGATAGAAGTGTGAATTTTTCTAGGTTTGGCAGAATATTATAGGAGGTTCATCAAAGACTTCAGTGCTATCTCTTTTCCCCTAACAAAGTTGACAAGGAAGGACATGCCATTCATTTGGGATGACAGATGTTAGCGTGCCTTTTAGAGGTTGAAGGAGAAGTTGACAAGTGCACCAGTTTTGGTCTTGCCTTAGCAAGGAAAAGGATACATATTCTTTTGTGATGCGTCTAGGAATGGCTTGGGTTCTGTGTTAATGCAGGACAAGTAAGTGGTTTCTTTTGCTTCCCGATAGCTTAAGAAACATGAGGAGAATTACTTGACCCATGACCTAGAGTTAGCTACTTTAGTCCATGATTTGAAGATCTAGTGGCACTACCTTTATGGTGAGAAGTGTCAGATCTTCACGAATCATAAGAACCAGAATTACATCTTTTCACAATAGGAACTGAACATAAGGTAGCGACGCTGGATGGAGAAAATCAAGAGTTATGACTACACGGTTGATTATCATCTAGGAAAGGCAAATGTTGTAGCAGATGCATTGAGAAGGCGGTCTCCATCTTCACATATGAATAGAGCCCAATTGAGTTCTTTGGTGTGCCACAAGCGAGACATGTTTATCTCCTTACGTTAGATGAATATTAAGCTAGAAGTTTCCTGGCTAGCGGGATTGTTAGCACAGTTACATGTGAAGCCCATGCTGAGACAATAGATCAGAGAGGCACAACAGGTTGATATCATAATACAACATATTTGATCAGAGTTTGGAAGCTAGAAGCGTGATAGCTTCCACGAGTCAGATGATTTGTAGTTTGTTACCATGGCAGAGTAGTGGTTCCTGATGCTGATGACCTAACAAAGATGGTACTGGAAGAAGCTCACTCATCCATGTACACTATGAACCCCGGTAGCACCAAGATGTATCATAATCTGAAGGATATATATATATTGGTGGCCTGGCTTGAAGAAGGACATGGCTGAGTTCATTGCGAGATGTGATGTGTGTCAGTAGGTCAAAGCCAAGCATCAAAAGCCTGTAGGGACGTTGCAACTGTTGCCTATTCCATAGTGGAAATGGGATCACGTGACTATGGACTTTGTGGCTGGTCTACCTAGGATAGCCAAAGGTCATGATTCCATTTGGGTGATTGTTGACAGTTTGACCAAGTCATCACATTTTCTTCCTTTGAAGATGACATATACAGTTGAGGATGTTGCCCATATCTATGTTGATGAGATAGTGTGTTTGCATGGTGTTCTAGCAAAGATCATGTCTTATAGAGGTCATCAGTTCACAAGTCACTTTTGGGAGCGACTGCACACAACTTTGGGTACGCAGTTGAGATTTAACACTGCCTTTCACCCATAGACAGATGGTCATTCTGAGAGGACCATTCAGACCTTGGAGGATCTATTGAGAGCATGTGTTCTTTAGTTTTTGGGCAGTTGGGACATACACCTCAGTGTGATAGAGTTCTCCTACAATAATAGCTATCATAGTAGCATTCACATGGAACCATATGAGGCGTTGTAGGTCTCCGTTGTGTTGGTATGAGACAAGAGAATACCAGCTTCTTAGTCCTGAGCTTGTGTAGCAAACGACATAAAAGTTCAAAGTGATTCAACAACATTTGAAGGCTACACATGATAGACATAAATCATATGTAGATATCCGTCGTAGACCCATGGAATTTCAAGTGCAAGACAAGGTATACCTCAAGGTCTCTCCTTGGAAAGGTGTTCTGAAATTTGGGGAGAAGGGTAAGTTGGATCCCAGATTTATAAGATCTTACCCTATGGTGGAACGTGTTGGGAAGGTGGACTATAGGTTGGAGTTGCCACATGTGTTGCATAGGTTGCATCCAGTGTTTCATGTGAGTATGTTGAGAAAGTGCCATCCTGATACAGAATGTTACAGCCTGTGGAAGTCGAGCTTGAGGAGGACATGTCCTATGTTGAAGGTCCAATGTTGATTCTTGATAGAAGAGTTAAGAAGCTAAAGAAAAAGGACATAGTTCTTGTGAAGGTTTTTTGGCATCACTGTGGTGTTGAGGAAGCCATGTGGGAGCTCAAGGAAGAGATTAATATGAAGTACCCTTCTCTTTTCTCTTAGGATTTCGGGGGTGATATCCTTGTTAGGAGTTAATGGATTGTAAGGACCCTGACTTGAGTTTTGGTGGTAACCCTATTTTCTTTGGCTTAATAATGTTCTTAGAACTTTTCTCTAATATTTTATATGTAATTAGGGCTTGTGGTGTGCTTAAGTTTCAAGCTTGATCTTGTTTAGATGATGTATGTGCTTTTTGTGCAAGCTTTGGTGTAAATTGCAATTTACCTAATATAAGGGGGTGATGTGCAATTTCCCACATGTACAGTGTTCCTCCTCTCTCCTAGCTTCATGAGAGAAAGTGTGGTACTTTGGGACACTTTTTTTTATCCTTGGTTGAATGGTGTCACCCTTAGTGGTGATTAGGGTTTCCTAGGGTTGGAGTGCTTTGATCTTGTGACCTTTGGTGATTTGTCTCGATCAAGGTCATAACCTAGGGCTAGTTTAGGGGGTTTCACAGTTGAGACACTTTTCCTTGGTGTGATGGTCATAACCAAGGTTGTCTTGGGTCAAGACAAAGGTTTGGGGAGGTGTGTTAAGAACTTGGTTGCTTGTGGTGATCTTGGTGTTGCGACCTAGTGGTGTTGCTAGGGTGTGTTGCGACCATGGATCCCCCTTGGTGTGTTGTGGTGGAAACAGAGAGGGTGGAGCTATTTTGTTGGTTGAGACACTACGTAGAGTGTATCACCATGTCTTGCATGTCATGCTTAAGTGGTTGCACGTTGGTCCTTTTAGTGGACAAGTGTCTCTTTGGAGCCCTATCTTGTTGACACCTCATCCTTTATCTTACTTCCCTCCTCTTTTGCTATCTGAACCCTCTTCTCTCCATGCAAGTGGTTCTTTTCAGTCATCTTCTTCCTCCTTTTTCATTTTCCTATCCTTGGAGCTTGGTGGAGCTAGAAGGAGTGTTCTTGGTGCCTTGGAGGTGGTTCATCCCTTACATGTGGTGGTTGTGGTGATCCTTATCCGTCTCCAATCTCGGTGAGTGTTTATCTTCTTTCTTTGATGTTTTGTTCAGATATTCTACCCCTTCTTCTTCCTCTTTCTTAGCCTTAGACTGTGTTTTGACACGGTGGTCATTCTTGAGAGTAAGCTCCTCATCACAAGGGTAATAGGCCATGTTTTGACAAGGCAACACCCAAGTGAGAGGGAGTTTCTTCTCTCTTTTCCCCCTTCTTTCTTTTGGTTTAGTTTTAAGGTTTTTGTTTGAGCTACCCTTTAACCTTGGTGTCCTCTTATTCTTGAGGTGATCTTGTGACCAAGTGTGGAGATTTTGGTGAAGCTTCTTCAACCCTTGGATCTTGTGCTTGAAGCTTTGGTTGTGATCTTCTTAAGGCGGGTTATATAACACTAAACCTACTCTATTATTGCACTTCTTTATAATTTTATTGTTGCCTTCTTCCTCTAAATCACCCTATCGCCATGGTTGTTCTTGGTGATAAACTCGAGAGCTTGTTTTGTGGTGATCCCTTGCTTGGTTTAAAAGTAATCTGAAACCCTAATCTATTGTACCCATTTTGGGAGATGGTGTGTTGTGAAGGTTCTTCCCCATGTTTTGCTCTTCATCTTGCCCTCATGCATGGTGTTTTTAGACCTAGCGTTAGGAGGGATGTTAGGGTTAGTTTTAGTTATCTTGAGATTAGTTTTCTCTTCCTTGGATAAGGTCCTTTCTTGACCCACGACTTAGGGTTTTGGTGACCGGTTGTATATGACCTTTTCTTCTTGGTAACCATGGTTTCACCTTCTGTTTTAGTTCTATTTGATGACCTAGGTGGCACATCTTGGGACGTCACGACACTCCCCTCATGATGGTCGCGACCTTGATAGCTCTTGGGTTGAGACATTCCTTTGAGGTGGAGTTTGACCTAGTGATGTTAGGTTGAGACCCTTGGTGGGTGGTGGCTGAGTTACCTTTGGTGTTGGACCTATCTTGCTTGAGTTGAGGCTCACCCTAGAGAGTAGGGTCACGACCTTGATCATCTTGGGTTGCGACATAGGTTGGGGTCACGACTTAGGTTGAGCTTGAGACACCTCGGGTCGAGGTGTTTTGGTGAAACCCTAACCCTAGTGCCACGGGCACAACACGGCTTAGAGGTGGAAGGTCACGGCAGGTGATGGATGGTTGAGGCACATGAGCATCGCGGTCATAATATGGATCATGGTAGGTGATCATGACCAATTTGGTTATGTGGTCAACATACGGTGATGGTAGGTGGATGGGAAGCACATGTAATCACCTAATGATAACCATATATACATGATACATAAGCCATATACAATGCTATTTAGAATGCTATCGAATAAACTCTAATGATGCTTCATATTTCTTTTACACTCCATGAGGGTGTAGGGTGATGCTTCTATGGTTAATGGTTGAATTTAGTCTTATAAACCCTAATCAGTTAAAAGGAAACCCTAACCCTATAGTGAACAATGACCTTGCTTGTCTCCCTATCATGAAAGGATTATAATGTTATGTGGTTATCCTTCTCTCTTTCTTATCAACTTCTAACCATGCATGTATTATGAGTGTGATTATCATATCCAGTGTATGCTATGGTAACGAGACATGATATAAGTTGAATGAGCCTTGAGAGGAATGTTGTGGCACTTGTGATACAGGAATGATGTTGTGAATGGTCCTATAAACTGGAAGTGGATTTTGGCCTAACATTATATGAGTTGAGGAATTGATATCCCATGGCATGTGGCTTTGTTTATGATGTGATAAATGGTAATAATACACGCATCATGTGGTTATAGTGTGACAAGTTCACACCCTATACATTCCTTCTACTGGAAGAGTACTATGCCCTTATCTTTGTAGAATTTGTTATGATTTTGTATGTTGTAACTTGATTGATGCTAAAAGACACTTAATTGACTTAACTAATCAAGTGGAACATAATCATATAGTTTTGCCCTATGCCATAGATCCATTTAGTGTCAGCACTTGCTAAATGGTGAAATGAGTTTAACTCAGAGTGCATATTTTTGAATATGCGGGGGTGAGGATGAATATCCCCTTACATTCAGGAAATATGAGACAACAATGTATGAGATGGCCTTTTAGTGATATGTGATACATGATTGGCTGCAGGCCATACCCTAGTGGGAGTGCGACTATGGGCCATAGCTAGGTGACACGTGATATAGGATTGGCTATGAGCCATACCCTAGTGGGAGTGTGGCTGCAGGCCGTAGCTCATTTCCTATAGCACCGTGACCTATATCAAGGTGGGCTAGACTTGTACAACTAGACTATATGTTGTTGGTAGCAGTTTGACCGGTGATGTCAATGCAGGTTCACTCGTATTAACCGAGGGGGTGAGGTCATGGATTTCAACTCTTTCATAGACCTTGTATGGAATCGATTTTTACTTAGTAGTGATCATTTGTACTTGGGTGGTATGACTCAAATCCTCAGGACATAATAAAACATGTAATCAGCCATGTAGCATACTTGCATAAGATCAAATACAGAAATATTGGATGAGGCCTTTCTTGTTTTTGTACAGTATAATTGGTAGTGAATATACATGTTTTTCATATTCTTTCTATGATGATAAGATGTTTCATAATCTAATTGCAACTACTTATTCTATTTGAGATGATTACCTGCTTATCACAACTGTAGCCTTATTGCTATTCTTTAATCATCTCATTTGTGCTAATAATAGTGTTGGTGGAGAGTTATATCCCTGGTGAGATTTGGAATCTCACCTCATGGGTTTCCCACATCTTTTTAGGTGGATGTGCATGAGGAGGCAGAGATCGTGCAACAGAGGTTGAGAAACATCAAGAAGGATAGTAGCTGACAAGGTTGGAAGTTGTTGCTGGTCCTTTCATTGTTAGTGTCCTAGAGTCATCCTTGTACACTCATGTCTATGGGATTGTTCTAGATGTGTTTTTTAGACATGCTTTTGATATGTGGTTTTGGCTTGTGTCCCCTTTTTTATGAATGGATACCACATATGACAGGTAGTCTGTTATGGACATGTTGAAAATGGCGATGCTTTATGATATATTTTGCAGATGACAAGTTTTTGGACCCTGATGTAATAAGTTTCTTGATGTTGGTTCTTAATGAAAATGGTTTTAATTTCTAGTGTTTTCCAATAATATGTCTGTTTAAGTTTTGTTTCCGTGATTAGTTTTGAGTTAGCTTGTAGTTTGCGGTGTGGGGCATCACAACCAGGGTGTGGGCAACCATGGCACATTTTGTACCCTCCTATGCATGTGTTGGAGAGAACGCCCAGAGATAGTGTTCGTTATGGAAACAAAGATCAAAGAAAAAGAACTTAATGAGACCAAGAAAAATGTGGTTTCGATAACAGAGTCTATTTGAGCAGCAAAGGAAGATTTAGAGGCATAGACTTCTGGTGGAACGAGGTGGATGTCAATGTTCTCTCTTACTCCAGCCAATGCTCTAATGTGGTCATTAAGGGGAGAGGAAACCACCCAGACTGGAAATGTGTGGGTATATATGGCTGGGTAGAGACACAAAACAAAGTGAAGACATGGGAGCTGATTACAAACATCAAACACAACAACAATCTCCCCACCATTGTTTTGGGCAATATGAATGAAAAAAAAGAACAATGATGAGAAATGTGGAGGCATTATTAGAGATGAAAGATATTTGGAAAATTTTAGAGAGATGATTGACACATGCAAGATTATAGATATTGGATACAGGGGTAATCCTTTTACTTGGGTGAGAGTAAAAAAATCTGAGATGAATATTGTGGAAAGGCTTGATAGATCCTTGGCTAGTAGAAACTGGAGCAATCTTTATCCAAAAGCTCAGGTAATCCATCTCCTCATACTCAACTCTAACCATGCCATGATCCTCCTCAAATGCAAAGAATGGGATAATATAAAGAATGGAAGTAGAGATTTCAAGTTAGAACAATACTGGCTAAAAGACCCACATTGTACTGAGATCATTGAGGACAATTGGGTCATTAAAATAGTTCTACACTAGCAAATTGGCCACTGCACAAAGACACTCTCTGATTGGGAATAAGCCAAGTTTGGATCTATTGATGAAATTTTGAAAAGGGATGAAAAGAAGTTGATGCATGACCAAGGCCTCCCTATGACAACAAAAAACATCACTAACTGTACAGAGCTATGTGAAGAAATTAATGAATTTCAAAAGATGAAAGAGACCTATTGGTTCACTAGGGCTAAGATAAAAGAAATGAAAGATGGAGATCATAATACAACCTACTTCCAAAACAAAGCGTCTCAAAGAAAGAGAATAAACACCATCATGTGTCTCATGAATGAAGAATGAGTCTAGAAACACAATGACAAATATATTAGTCACATTGTTGTTAATTATTACAACTCCTTGTTCAACTCCAACATTAGCAAAGAAATTAATACTACTCTTGAGGGATTACAAATGTGACCAGTCCAAAAATATAAAAAAATCTTGAAAGAGACCCTAAAGATGAAGAGATAAAGAACGCCATTTTTGCTATGAACCCTAACAAAGTCCCGGGTCCCGATGTGTTCCATGCTAGCTTTCAAACGTTTTAGGATATTGTGGGAAAGGATGTAGCCTTATACATCAAAGGAAGGTGGAAAATTAGAAGGACTTATGGGACATTAACACCACACACATTATCCTCATCCCATAATGCAAAGACCCTAGCACCATGAATGACTTTAGACCCATTAGCCTTTATAACATAGTCTATAAGATCATATCCAAAGTTCTAGCTAATAGGGTGAAGCCCCTCCTCAATGATATCATAACCCTAAACCAAAGTTCCTTCATTTGTTGGGAGGCTCATTACTGATAATGTACTCATCGCCTTTGAAACATTTCATTCCATGAAGCGAAAGACGAAACACAAGAAGGGGAAAATGGCAATCAAGCTTGACATGAGCAAATCTTATGACATGGTGGAGTAGAGCTTCATTGTAAAATTATTGGAGGCCCTGGATTTTAGACTCCATTGGTGTAAAAATATCAACGAATGTATGAGCTCCATTTCCTTCTATTTTATCATAAATGGATGCAAATGGGGATTCATAACCCTAAAAGAGGGCTCCGCCAAGGAGACCCCATTTTGCCTTATCTCTTTATCTTTTTTGCATATGCTTTCTCTAATCTCATTAATAGAGCTACTGTAAAGGGTTTCATCACAAGGACACACAACTGTAGAAAGGGACCTCTTACAACTCATCTCTTCTTTGCATATGACAACATCCTATTTGCTAAAGCAAATCTCCAAGAAGCCAAAAGAATAGCATCTATCATGAGCTACTACGAGAGGGCTTCTGAGTAGAAAGTCAACTATAACAAGATGGAGACTTCCTTCAGCAAAAATGTATCAAAGGAAATGAGGAAGAGTATCTAAGATCTTCTCCAGGTCAAGCAAGTTGTGGCATATGACAAATACCTAGGCATCATCACCATAATTGGGAGATCCAAAAAGAAGGTGTTCAGTGAGATAAACAACAAAATATGGATGAAGATAAATGGGTGGAAGGAGAAGATTTTAAGTCAAGCAGGCAAAGAAATCCTTATAAAGTCTATTATCCAGGCCATACCCACTTATATGATGAGTGTCTTCCGCATCCCAGATAATATTATTGATGATATGAACAAGATGCTTGCAAACCTTTGGTGGGCACCCAAAATGGTAGAAGAAAGATGCATTGGATATCTTGGAGCAAGCTATGCCATCGAAAACAAGAAAGGGGATTGGGTTTTCATGACCTTAAAGTCTTCAACCTTGCTTTCTTAGCTAAACAAGCTTGGTGTCTTTATCATGAACCCACATCCAGTGTCATAGTTGTGTTCAAAGCAAGACACTACAACCAAAATGATGTCCTTGGAGCTACTAGAGGACATGACCTCAACTACTATTGGCAGATCATATGGGGTGCTAAAGCTCCGTTGATTGAAGGGATGAGATGGAACATTATGAAAGAGTCTGATATTCATATATAGGATTAAAATTGGATCCCTTTCAGACAAGGTTCGTGTATTCAGATCCCACCCACATAAGGAAAACTTCCTATTTGGGTGAAGGAGCTCCTGATCAGCTTATCTAAATGGAACGTTTTTTTTCTGGACATTCTCTTTGAAGGTGAACAGAGAAATGAGATACTAAACATTTCCATAGGAAACATGACTACGACATCCCTATACTGGTATCTAACCCTAGATGACTTGCTCACAGTAAAATCAGCTTACTGGCTGGGCTTTTCTGGTCATCAGACTATCAACATCCACGGATTCAATGTCAATCATGCCATTTGGAACCATATTTGGAAGAGCTCAATGCATCCCAAAATGAAGCACTTCCTTTGGCGACGTGTTTCCAAATCCCTACAAAAAAACCAATCTAAGAGCCAGACATATAAGTGATACATGTATTTTTGATATGTGTTTGAATGCTGAGGAATCAACTATTCACATTATGACATAGTTCTTACATGTTGTGGTGATTTGGGTGGATCTTGATAGAATTAATATCATTAGTGGTGCTCCAACTACTGATTTTAGTGACATTGTCATATGGGTAATCAACAAAGGGGACAATGACATTCTTATGGTTTTCACAGCAAAATGCTTGGCAACTTTGATCTGCAGGAATGATACTCTCTTTAGTAGTAAGCCGATCCATCTGAGAATAACAATGCACATCATAATCAATTGGGCTCAATGCTTTGTGGACTTCAGATTTGGTACCAGAGCTACTTGTAGTTTGGTTGTGGACGTCAAAGAATGTAGATGGGGTCCACCTATGATTGACTATATCAAAGTCAATGTGGATGCCACTTTTATAAATGAGAACAAAGTTTGTCTTGTTGTAGTGTTCAGAAACCATAATGGGGAAACAATTGTTATGGCCACCAAAACATGTGGTTACAGTTGGAGTCCATTCATAGCTGAAGCTCAGGGAGAAATTGCAAAATCTCTGAATCTTAACCTACTTGAAGTAGAGACGGATGCCAAAAATGTTTGGCAAAAGATCAACTCTCTTGTAGGGCGTTTAAGCCCAACTGAACAACCATTCAAAGACATAAAGCACCATGATGACAATTTCAATTTTGTTGTATTCACACACACCTTACGAGAGGGAAACTCTTTGGCTAACAACTTCGCAAAGAAGGGGTTGGGTGAGGATACGAAAATTGTGATCACATGTCATTTCTCAATTATCATTAGAGAGCATATTGTATCAATTTAATTTTAACACAATGGCTTGATTGCATCTAAAAAGAATGGAACATGACTGTGAGTGTAATGTTAGCCTACCAGTCCCATCTTGGGGATGGTATGCCCAATACACACATGGCATACTACCTATTGCTGGAAGACATCATCCATAAGAAGAGTTCATGAGAAAAAGAGTGTCCAATACAACATCTCAAAATCTCTCTACCTGAGTTATTTTCTTGCCGATCCTACACTATAATCGTTGGACACTCTTGGCGGTCAATGTCAAGGAAAAAATTGTAGTCCTGAACAACAACTTTGATGCGGCCTTCACTTTGAAGAAGTATACAAATATGATAACACCAAAGAGTGTCATAGAATAAAAAGCAAAGACTTGTATAGAAGAAATCATCATTGTAATACATAATTATAGAAAGGGATAGCAGTTTGTCCCTAACAAAGATTTCAAAAAGCCACAATTCTGCCACGATCCCTCATCAAATTCAACAATCCAACAGCTCCGGTTTCACTGCTTATGTTGGATGACAATTTTAGCTCAGCGGGATGTTAAAGTCAAAAGTATGCAATACGAGCATTACCATAGGCTCCATGGAGTCTATGCTGATATGTTGTTGTGCTCATGCTTGGCCATCTAATGACCTCCAAATGAAGAGCAAACCCCACCCATTTATATCCAACATGCATCTTTGTCACTCTGGGACAGAGTGTATGATAAGTTTGGGGGGAGGTTATAAATGGGCGTGGGAGGCACTATTCTCATATCCTCTAATCAATTTTTTTATGCATCAACCTTTTTTATTGCCTAAACTTTCAAACTTTTGATTTTGTACTTAATCCCAAATTGGAAAATTTTAGAAGTTTTTGGAAATTCTGAACAAAAACTAGAACTTTTGACTAGTTTTTAAAAAATCTATGCCACATGCAAGTTTTGGATACAATTTTCTTAAATGTTGTCATAACATCCACTCTTTGACTTTCTTGTCTTCATTCTAACTCTTAGCATAATTATTTCAAGAATGACATATTTGGGCTATCTAATTCACCTAAAACTCAAATCTGATATTGTTTTTATGTTAACCTTATCCTAAGATATTATAAAATGCAAAAAGATGTCTTCCATCCCAAGGTGAACCCTCAACGTTAGGAGGAATAAATCTTATACACTCCTAATTGATCACTCTAGATTTCTAGTACAGGTTGGAAAACACATAACCCTGGAAAAAGGAAACAACAAACCCTTCTAGTGTTTAAATCCCCACTTTGGGATCAAAAGAGGCATGGCAGCCCAAAACATCCTTGAAAATACCTGTTACCCCTAATCATGTGAGTAAGAATAAAAGTAGAGTGGAATAAAATCATGATAATTGTGCCCAAACTTCAAAAGATGATGAGGGGAACAAGCCCAAAAACCAAAATTCCCACCTACCTTTTGATGGGAACCTCACATAACCACCTCATATTACATCAGGACCCAAATCGGGTAACACTATCATTACAATAGTAATCATGGTTGAGCAAACCTGATAAAGACAGGAAACACTTCGGCCTTAGCCTACCCCAACACAACAGTTAGATCTCCATAAAATAAAATGTGGGTGTGAAAGCTACCTCTAACTAGAACCTTGCACAAGTACGATCAGGAAAGGGATTAATGGTGCATCACAATGGAGAAATCCTTCCTCATAAAAAGATCGTAATAGGCAATATGAGTAATGCAACTCCTAATCTAAGAAGGATAATCTTGGGATTACCACAACTATCTAAAATACTTTTCACACTCTAAAAACACAAATCTAATAAAGCCCTTTGAAGTCATTTGATGCCTTAATTCTATTTGTTAGCCTAAGGATAGGCTAGATCCTAAGTTTTGGGGGGTTGATAACATCCAATTTGGTTGATATTCAAGTACCTAATTTACCATTATAATATCAACTCAATAATGTTTTATTTTATAAATCTATTTTTGTTATCCTTTTGGAATAACTACCTATTTTCACATCCTTTTCTTTTATTTGCACAAAATGTCACAAGAGGAAGATTTGAAGATCGACGACCGATGACCTTGTACCATCATGCTAAGCTCACTTTATCAACAATTGCTGGCCTTACAACACAACGGTTCAACGACTGCTGAACAGGAGTCCCGAAAACCACTGGCTTTAATGGTCTCATCGGAAGATGGAGGTTCTACCGTTAGTGACCAGTGGAAGCTAGCAAGATTGGCGACCACTGATGATACAACAACATTTTTTTAGTATGCCTATGATTTAGGTGACCACTGTAGTTACCATCTCGGAGTCCTCTAGGATTCTACACCCCCATCGACCAGTGACTGTTGCCTTGGTCGTACCTATAAATTGCCGACCACCTTAGTCATGGAGGGGGTCGCGACGTGTGAGGGATGAAAAAGTGATGTCGCACCGCACTCATCTTGCCACCTGTTCAAGATCTCTAAGATGAGAGTTTGAAGGAGATAGTGCACCTTCACCACCAACAAACATCTTTAGGTCTCTTCTTTAAAGGAAAAAGAAGCCATCTTCAACATCATCACATGATTCAGATCTTAGGAAGACATGCATCAACCTTAACCATTTGTGGTTATTGTTGTTGTATCCCCCTCTTCATCTCTAGAGTTCTTAATTTTCCTTTATCTCCTTCTTCCATCTCATCTCATCTCATCTCATCACCCCCTCTCCAAGTCTCATAACATATGTAAATCCTTAATGCTACTCACTACAATGAGTGGATAAACACACAACTTGGGCTAATAGTAGCCACTAAGGCTCTGCCAACATGTAAATACTTGTATCCACTGAATTTATTCTCTTAGAAATGTTTATCTCCATATTCTTGGTCTTAAATGCTTCACTCATATGACTAGCTACCATCTTATAATGATTGATTGTTAGTACCTCAAAGGAGTAGTATTAACCTCATCTAAGTGTTGTGAAGTTGCATGAACACATGAGAATGTTGGAATGCTTAAGCTAACGATCATATGGTTATATTGTGATTATTTGTTTGTGATCTCGAGAGATAGACAACCTTATGATATAGACCAATCCTATGCTCGAGAGAGGAGGGAATAGACATCTATGATGATTGCTTAAAACTTGATAAGGGTATACAACGGGTGTGAGTGTTGCATGTTGGTGAGAGACCTTAGATGGTGAAATGCAATCCAAGTTCCACATACATTCTTGAAAACTTGTTCTTTGATTTTAATTTCTCATAATTTTGTTTCTTGTTTTACTCATTTCATTTGATATGCATGTTGAAGTACCATCATTCCATAAGGAACATAAAATCTAATCTCACTCTTTGTTCGGTGTAACTAAGCCAAGACTCTACATTACATACCACTCCTTGTCATTGTGGATCGACCTTGATTTACTACATCAGATCCTATATAATAGTTGTGGGGGCCTGAGTGTCGGGTTATAAATTTAAGAGTCTCACTAATCTAGATCCGCTACTTTTTGGACATGTGATTTAGGTTGTTTGCTTGTCCCCTAGATGCCATGTTGATCACTCTACCTATTGATGATTGTATACCACAACTCAGTGCCCATTACCCTACCATTCTAAACTTCTATATCAAATTGAGGACACTATGGTTTAATAGTTTAGGGTGGTAAGGCGGTAAGCCCTAGATTTACCCCATATTCCTCTATGTCCCTTGTTTGAAATTTTGTCAAGATGATCGAATAGTCTAACTGACCTATATACTTTTCCATCCATACTCATTCTCACTTATCTTACATGCATGCATACATATAGTTTATTTGCATGAATTTTGCATTTTTGTCCAAAATTTTTGCTCTTTTTCCACTTCATTCCATGCATTGCATTCCATGTAGGTTTTTGTAATTTTTCTGTGTTTTTATCTAGAATTTGTTTGTTTGTTATTTATTGATTCCTAATGTAGGTTAGGTTTATATGTGATTGAAGCTAATTTGGCACCATGTTGGATAATTTTACCCAAACTTGAATCTACTTGACTAATAGTGTGTATCAAATAAATCTCCATTTATTGTGATATAAATGATTAGAAATGGGATAATGCAACCCTTTGATTATGTTTTTAGCTAAATGAGTCCCATGATGGAATTTTTCATGTCTCCAAGCTTCTCACAAATAATTGATTGTTTTAATAAAGGTGGGATTCTTGCAAGTCTTGAAGGCTTGAGATAATTCATTCCATGTGAAAAGAGTGTAATCTAACATATTGCTCATTTTATGCATGGTTTGTCTTTTTGTGAATGTTGCATGGATTAACTTGCTTGGACAGAGTTATACGTGGATCTTCATCACCTATGACCCCTCTTTGACCCATCATTTCTTCTATCATCTTCTTACCTCTCCACCTCATTAAAGGAAGCCAAAAGTGTGCATATTAGTCTTGGACAATGTCCAAAAGTTTGGGATGTCCATATCTATACCCCTGCTTCAATCTTATCACCACATGCCATCTTATATATGGGGCAGAGAAAAAGAAAATGTAAAAAAAGAAATCAGGGATGGCTCTATGTAATAGCCTCTCAAGATAAAAGAGAAAAAAAGTGGTTCTATTATGTAATATCACCCCACTCCCTTCCACAACCTTTTATTTTATTTTATGCCTAGTAGGGATAGGGTAAATTAACTCTAGCCCTCACACCTCTACACAAGCCAAGTGGGTCATGAAAGATGAAGTGAAGTGTATTATGGAGTCCAAGTAAGTGAAACAACAACTAAAACCAATTTGATGTATTTTATGCATGATATGGTCTCCTCGGAGTATTAAGAAAATTGCATCACTTACATGTGTGATTGGTATCCCATATTTGAAGCTTTTGTGCTTTGTGCTTGAATTACATTGAAAATTGGAAAATTGAATAGAAAGTAGTGGATTGCATGCCTAATTCATATGTGAACTTAGTTTACCCAATGAACATCATTTTTATTACATTCTCCAATGATTTTCTTGAATGAAGTGAAAGAGATATTAAGTTGGAGCATACTCGAGGATAGATATATTTTGAGTTTGGGGTGGTGATGCAGCCCTATTTTAGGGCTTCATCTTGTGTGATTTTTTACTTTGTATCACATCTAAACTTCTTAAAATTCATGTTATTTCCCCCAAAAAATGGTTTAATATCAAATGCATATATGTACGTTCTTTGCATGTTTTTGAGGTACTTGAACCATGCCACGGATGGATGGGAGAGAAGGAGGCTGGCCTAGGGGTTTCACTACCTCTACAAGATCCCAAAGAGAGTCCAATATCTTCCCCAACCTACCCCTAGTGGTCATGATTCAATCCAAATCAAAGAGCTTCATCAATTATGAAGTTGAACATCCAAGCATAAGCAAATGCTTCCAGCACTGTCGTGGTGCCATGAAACAACCATGCTACATGTGCCATATTCACAGGGGAAATCATAGTTGAGAAGAAGCTACAACAAAGTCACTAGCATGGGTGTGCCAACAAGACCCCAACAGAGACACACTAACTATAATGGATGTGTTGCCCAAATCTCAAGAAGCATGTGCTCAGTGGAACGAACATTTCCCAAGTCCCCCACCACAGTCGTTCTACCTAGTTCCCTACATAGCCATGTTATCCATCATGATTTGGCTACCGACCCTCCAAATACCAAATTTTAACTGTAAATTCACCTCCACCAGCATGTTCATTCTCCCTCATCACGATCATGCTACCCTCTAACTACCATGGTCATTATGTCTAGCAGGGTTTTTCTTCCTATAACCCTAACACATTTTCTGCACTATTTTTTCCTATATATCCCTCACTTAACCCTAAGATTCTCTAGCCCCTATATATACTTGGGTGGCAGATGGGAGTTAAATGTTAGCCTACCTAACATTTACTACCACATTCATTGAGGTCTCACCTACTTCCACTCCATTTTCACCACCCACTACCTCAAAACCCTAGTCTTCTAGGGTTATTGCTGCTTTCGTTCACCCTTTCGTGCCATCCAACCACCATGGAGGGATGAGGACAATCTCTTTCTACTTGGGGTGAAGAAGAGGAATTCCATGAGCTCCTATGGCTATTCTCTCTTCTACTTGTTCTTTCTTTTTTTGTTCCATGAGTAGCTAAGCCCCTATAAGTGGGATATATGGGGTTAAAATATGACCTTGATACCATGTTGAGGGAAAATAACTTGTAAACTCTATATCTTCATTTATATTGATTTTATTATACTTCTATCTCATTTCCCATGAATTATCATGTGGTTTGTGCTTGAAAATATGGATTATCTTGTGATTGGTGGTTGAAACCACCTAGGTTGTAGGAGAAAATGGTTTATGTGTGGCTATCTTGGGATATGCTCCTAGGTACAACTAGTGGATTCCTAACTGGCACCCCATCATATATATATATATATATATATATATATATATATATATATATATATATATATATATATATATATATATATATATATATATATATATATATATATATATATATATATATATATATATATATATATATATCTGTGTGTGTATGTATGTTTCTCCTACTCCTACATGTGAAGTTTAAGTATCTACTCTAGAAGCACTTAGTGCAATTGTTTTGGATATATCTAAATGCTAGATGGTAGGTGATATGATGTGAAATACCCTCATTTCCACCCTCTATTACTACTCTGGACCCCCAATTTCCCTAAGAGCTTCTACTCTAGAAATGTAGACTTGATTAGATCCTAGTAGAATTTCATCAAAATCCTAATCCAAATGAGCCTCACAAGGTTGGATAGGTTGTGCTAGGGTGTAGTTCCCCTTCACACATTCGATTCCATCCATGGCCAATTAGTAATTAGGGTAATACTTTAGTATCGATCTTCTTGTTTGGTTTAATAATCTAAATGAATTAGTATGGTTTGCATCTTATAAACCCCAACCTAAGTTCTAGTCACATTACTTCAGACAACCCACATTTCCATAAGTTTCTTAAAACCCTAATTTCATCCTTGCTAGTCAATGATCACTTAGTTAGTTGCTTTACTTTCCTACTTAGTTAATTGTATTATTCTTGGTAATTAGGTCTTGCTAGAGTAGTTAGTGGTTACTTGTGCTTACTTGGGTTTGCGTAAGCTAGTTAGTTGCTAACTTAGTCTTTGCTTTCCCTAGTTGTTGATTGCTACTCCAGTGTAGTTTCTTGCCTAGTTTAATCTAGATCTTGGTCTATCTAGATTGTTAAGTAGAAATGTGTTTCTAGTGTAGTAATAGAGTTAGATATTGCCACTAAACAATAAAAATGGACAATTTAGACTAAGGAAAGAAAGGCAAGATCTAGATATAGCACTAGACCAGAAAATAAATTCTACTTAGCAACCTAGATCAAGAAAGAGCTAGATTAAACTAAGCAAGTAACCACACTAAACTAGCAATTTGCAACTAATACTAGAGCAAAAACTATCTCTAGCCTCAGTTAAAACAATCCTATAACGTCAGCTATAGACTGACACTTAAGTGGGTGAGCCTACAAGCACATGTCTAAAACGTCGGTTCTTTGGGGATGACAAAATTGACGCTAGAGATCTAGCATCGATTGTGTGGATAAAAGAAATAAAAAAAGATAGGAGTCTAAGGCATCAGTTGTCATAGAAAAACCGACATTGCAAGAATCATACTAGGTCACATTTGTAACTGTTAAAGGACCCTACAATGTCATCTTTGAAAAACTAACACCTATTATGATACATAGTGTTGGTTGCAGTCGAATTAACTGACAATTATGATTTGCAGTGATAGTTATATATACAAAATTGATGACTATGACATGCTACCTAGCAAGGTCATGTAGTCCATCACAGCCGTTTTGGTTTTGTCCTTTAATTTTGATCATTTTACTGAAACTGATGGCTCAGGCCTATAGTGTTGATTTTTCTGTTACAACTGATAAATATGTTTTTTTAAATAGCAAGCCTTCATACCTACTGTCCGGCTGGTCAACAGGATGCAAAACTTACAATTCTAAACTAGAGTTTTGAACTACAGGTTAATAACATCATGTGAGTTCAGCTTAAAAATAGGCCACCAAACTTTCAATAACAAACATAATATACATACAATTATATTCATTCTCCAATTCCATTTGATCACATGTGCAAGCATAAATATTCACATTCATTCGCACACATGATACTTCATTCACATATACACCAATTCCATTCTCATGACATGTAGAAACACAATTCAATCATTAATACACAATTCATTCATTCATCTTCACATTCACACACATGTATATATATCATCATTCACATATGCACCAATAATTTGCTCACATCAAATTTAAAGTTGCAAGAAGTCATAAGCACCACATGTAAATAGAAATAATGACTCAAAATTTATAAATGTCATTCCTTGTCCCAATCAAATTCAAAGTTCTCTTCCTTTTTGAAGGCTTCTGCCCATTGTTCTAGTATATCATCTAGTTATTCTGTTGTATAGGGAATTTGTATGTCTTCTAGCTTTTCTGGCGTATTGAAGTTTTTTGTTTTAAAAACCTACAAAGATAATGACATATATAATTAATAAGTTTGGTATTTTCATATTTTCTAATGAGAATATATACTTATGATGATCAAGACTATATATATAGATTACATTATGTATCTTGTCAATGTCTACTATCACATATTTGACAATCATGTCCATATACTGCATCATGTAGTATCTGCATGACCAACCATTGTATTGTACATAACACTATAAACTTCAACATACAAAACATTTATAAATAAAAGTAAGCATAGTTGGCATAAATATGCATTGGAGTCAGAAAACTACCTCAACATTCTCCCAAACCATTCCTTTCTTTTTTATGTCCACCTTTCCTCCAACCTTTTTGACATTTTTATATAGCCCTATACGTTAATGTAACACATTGAATTGCATTAGTAAATTGTCATGTTAAATATATGTTAATAGATATAGATATAAATATTACTCACGTGAATAATGTTTTTTTCAAATCATGTCCCCCACTATCTATTTTAACACCCTTAGGATCTAGATAATACATAGTTAGCGTCGCGGGGACAATAAAAAATAACACCTAATGTTTACTCCTGAGTGATAAGAAGCTAGAAAAACAAAATATAACTCAAAATCCACAATGAAATGTAATTTATTAAGTCAATATTATAAGTAGAGTAAGTAAACTTACTCAACATTGTATGGAGCTAACATCACACTCTTTTTCTTTATACCAAAATATTTAAATGTGATAGAGCAGTATTGGGTAACATATGCAACGTCTTTAATTACATAGATAATCAAGGATGGAACTACAAATGCCACATGGGGTAGTGAAAATTCTTTACAAACCATATGTAAGTGGCTACAAAACTTATATCATGTATGCGTTAATAAATAAGAAAATATATCAACATATATAACACAAGGTATATACCTATATAAATCTTACCATATCTAAAGTTCTATCACAAATGTATTTAACCAAGCATAACCAAACAGCTCCAAAACATCTTGTAGAAATATACTAGTATCATGAGGTTGACCTAAAAGATCCTCCTTAATCTAGAAACCATCATAGGTGACCATTCTTCATGTTCGCCTCTCCATAGTACCATACCCCTGCACTGAGGACCTATTTAGTTGAATAGATCCTTTGCAAGACAACCAGGTATGTGAAGAGGAGGTGGAGGATGAGTTGTAAGGGTTTTCTTAGGCTCTATGTCCTACACATATATAATCTTATATCAATTTGTCATGCATACAAATATACAAACACAATGTAAATTTACCATACATTAGTATATATAACTCCAGATTTGGGCCACTTGACCATGCCGCCTTTTGCATCACCTATAGTTTCATGCTCGGGGTGGTCATATGGTAGTGGAGTTTGCTTCCAAGGGGCATGGATAAGGTTTAATGTCATAGGAATCACATCGGCGGGCAACAATGCACCATGAATCATGTCACCTTCAAGGAATGGGTAAGCCACACCCACAACAATGACATATTCTTGTAATTTAAGATGGCACGGCCTCAACTCCTACAAAGTTGCATAGAGTGTTATATATATTATACAAATCATCCCAAAATACTACTATGTCATAAAAATACTTACAAAGGACATGCTAGGTGGTGGGTCCACATGATTACTCCCAACAAACTCTATTGTAGCCCCCCCCCTCGTATGAAGAGTGGGGCAACATGTACTATTTGAGAAGCATGATACTGGCTCATTGCTTCTAGAATTCCCTTTGCAATTAACTCTTGTACCTCCTCTTTTGAGAATCCCCCTTTTTGGAAAGATTTGCACTTATGCTCTGATGGCCCAAAGAACACTCTTATCCCGACACCAGTGCCTACAACCCTAACATGCCCAAGATGACCTGGGTTACCTAGAGAAACTATCAATTCATCCCTTATGCCCTCGGGATGATTTTCCTTGTTTCCTTTGCTCGTAGAGCTCCCACTAATCATCATCTATAGTAATTGGTATATAAAACATAACAATCATCAATACAAATTGCTTTGAGAGTTGAATTTTACCATTTTTGTAGTCGCCTCAGCAATTGCGGGGTTAGATATATCTCCAGATTTGTTTTTCCTCCCATCTATCTATAGATAATGGTGAAGTACAGGTTTAGTAGTACTAGAGGACTCAACTGTCCCAGGAACAGGTTGTTGAGAAGAAGACACATGCAATAGCTTTTGGCGAAGATGTGCATATCTAGATGGACCCATCGTTTGGTTGTGCACATTCTTTGCATGCTTTTCTCTTTGAGTATCACTTTCATCCTGGTTAGTAACAATATTCAATAGTAATTGGTAAGTAAAACATAACAATCAAGGTCAAGGTAAAACAATGAATTCATAAGAATGTATTCATAATGGGGAGTGAGGCTTAATACCTTGAATTCATCAGTATTTTTCATAGCAACAAACACCTCCCACATATCTGGGTCAAGATAGCTCCATTTCTTAGTGGCTGACTTCTTCTACTTCTCAGTGTCCTGTATGTATAGTCTTTTCAGAGTTGTCCTATAATTCCTCAGTATCCTCCCACAACGTTGCATCACCTTTTCATGATCCAAATTTTCATCCAGGTCATATATGCTCTGCAAAAGTTCATGTACTTAATGGAATATTCTTAAAAATTGAATTGTAAATAGCTTTAAAAATAGAATTGCAACTAATAATATCTCACACATAGTTCTTTTCATATGAAGTTTTTCTTGCTTTTATCAATTTTATGCCAAGATTCTACTACTACACTTCAATGGCTATGAGTAAGAACCCCTAGATACGCTATAAAAGAGTTGTAGTTCTTTCTGAAAGGATTTCCTACATGATCAAACTCAACAACCAACTTCGGTCCTTTACCCCTTTGTTGTATCAACTTGTTCATTATTGTGATGCCCCTTATTTTTGTATGCTTACGATGATGCTCATCAAGCTAAGCAAGATCCTTAGGGAATACATCTTCAACCTAAAATTGACAGAAGACACATATAGTATATAAAAGATATCACTTATAAATCCAATAAAACAATACAAAAATACAACACGATAGACATATTATGAAATGCACATATCTATAATAAAACAATACACAACTTACACTAGTGTCAAGGTGAACATCGTGATGCTTCTCATCCTCACGGTAATCATCATCATGGTCATAATACTGATCTTTAGACACCATCTACAAAATGTCATATAAAAAAAGTCAAATACTAAAATATAAGATTGTAAAATGCACATCTAACATTTACAAAATAAAATCATTGAGATCTTTTATCAATTAACATTCCCTCAGTGTGATATACAAACAAATATAAGTTAGTGTCAGTTTTAATATTTGGTGTTGGCAAGCCAACTAAGAATGGACTGGAGTCATCATACTTGTCATAGTACTCTTCTTCATCTATAGGATCTTCAAGGAACTGTCTTTTACCATGAAGAACAACCAACCATTTTTCATTTGCAGGATCCTTGATATAAAATACTTACTTCACCTATGATTCCATTATGAATGGTTCACCCTTCACACCAATCTTTTCAAAATTTAATAATGTGAAACCCAATTCATCCACTACAAATCATTTGGTGTTATCAGCCCAATTGCACTGAAAGATCGTAATTCTGAAATCTACTTAGTCAAACTCCCATATGTCTTCAATGACACCATAATATGAAATTTTAGCTTCAAATGGACTCTTATCCTTCATTCTAGAAAAAAAAATCAATATGCTTGAAGGGTGACTCCACTATTTTGGATGACTCTCTTATCATCTTGATGCTTTGTGTAATATGAAAACCCATTTATGTCAAACCCTTCATAAGACATATCATTCATTTTTGGTTTAAAGGCAAGGCATTTGATATTTTCAACAATATTATTTGGTGTATGAGATAGTTGACGTAAGACTTTATCTTCAAACCACCTATAAATGTCTTGTTATGCTCTCTAGCAAGCCACATTGAATTGCATAGAAGATATTTTGACTTGATGAAATTGGTATGTTTGGTAATATAAACACTCACTTCTTTGATGTTGTGTGAAATATACAAGTGAGCTTGTTCCCACAACTCATGACTGATTACTTTCACTCATGCTCCTAAAGTCCCTTTGCCGAAATAGTCCTCAATATTCTTATCATTTACAAGAGCTTCATTACAACTCAGAAAGTCATTGCAAAAGTCCATAACCTCCCTAGGCACATAACTCTCAATAATACTCCCTTTAGGTTAATAATGGTTTTGAACATCACCTTTAAAAATACTCATGTAGCATTCAAAAGGATAGATCCAATACAAGAAAATTAGTCCCAACATTTTCACTTACCTAGTCAAATGGACAACAAGATGTACCATGATATCAAAGAATGAAGGAGGAAAATACATCTCAAGATGACATAGGGTGACAACCACTTCTCTTTGTAACTTATTGAGATTTTAGGATCAATACTTTGCTGCATAGAGTGTTAAATAAGAAACAAATCTAGTGATTACAAACCTTACATGCTTCAACATTATAGATCGAATTACCAGGGGAAATATTTGTTGCATTAGAGAGTGACAATCATGAAATTTAAGACCAATCAGCTTCAGATCTTTCATTGATACCAGTCTATGGATATTGGAAGAATACCCCTGTGGTACCTTAACATTAAGAAAGCACTCACAAAAAGTTTTATTCTCCTTTCTGGACAACGTGTAACAAGAAGGAGGTAAATATCTTTTCCAATCACTGCTAACTACTTCTGTTAATTTTTTCCATATTCCCATTTCATGTAGGTCCATCCTGGATTTGATGCCATCTTTTGTCTTACCTGGTATATTCAACAAAGTACCAATGATGTTATCACATACATTTTTCTCAACATGCATGACATCAATACAATGACTAACTGCAAATGAACTCCAATAAGGAAGTTCCCAAAATATTGACCTCTTCTTGTATACAGATTTGTCATTATGTGCATGAATGGTACATTGTGATATGTTACCAAAGGCATTGACAAAGTCTTTTACTCTTTCATAAACAACCTCCCTGATATAGGTTTAGGGCCACTTTGATCCTCATTCATTATTGAATTCTTTGTGCAACCTTCAATAAGGATGAACTTTTGGAAGAAACCTTCAATGACCAAGATATATAGTCTTGACGCCATATCTTAGTTTTTTTGAATCAGTGTTCTCTTCACATATAGGGCATTCTTTGGATCCTTTTACACTGTATATAGACAAAGTTCCATATGCTAGAAAGTAATTAATAGTGCAAAACAACATAGCATGCAAACAAAATATCTCTCTATGCTAACCATAATAGGTCATTACACCTTCTCCCCCGAGTTTCTTTGAGTTATCAACTAGAGGTTCAAGATAAACATTGATATCATTGCCAGTTTGTTTAGGGCCTGATACCAACAATGACAACATGACATACTTATTTTTCATACACAACCAGGGAGGAAGATTGTATATAACAATCATAATAGGCCAAGTGCGATGTTGTCTGCTCAATGTGCCATATAGAATCATCCCATCATACAAAGCCCAAGTCTTAGATTCCTGACTTCTTCACTAAATTCAAGGTACAATAAATCAATCTTCTTCCACTGTGGGGAATCAAACACATGTCGTAGGATCTCATCATTATTTTTATTTACCCCTGCATACCACTATAAATTATTTGCATCATGGGATTGGCAAAAAAGCATTGAAATCATGGTATGATAGGTAGATACAACATCACCTTGACATGAGAGCCAATTTTGGACTTCCCTGAAGTCGACATTTTGTACCTTAATGCCCCACATTTCAGATAATCTTTCAAATTGACATAGTCCTTTTGAAATAAGACACAGTCATTCGGGCATGCATGTATCTTCTTAGCATTCATTCCCATTGGGCACAACATTTTCTTTAATTCCCGTGTTGAGATTGGAAGCTCGTTGCCTTTAGGAAGTTTTTCTTTCAATAAAGACAACAATGATGTGAAGCTTTTGTCACTCCATCTATTGTTAGCCTTCAGAGTATACAATATCAACATAGTGCTCAGCTTTGTAAACTTAGTACAACCTAAGTATAACGGTCTCTCGGCATCATAAAAAATGTTTCTAAATAAGGAAGGTGGATTGGTGTGCTCTACCCCACAACTATCTAACATCTCATCAACCATGTCTATTAGAACCGGTTCGTTCACATCTACATCATCAGCAGAAATTTATTCTTCAACACAAGTACTATTATTAACATCTACTGATCTCACCGTTGGATTCTCTCCATGCCAGTACCATTTTGTATATCCTGATATAATCCCATTGAACATGCCATGACTTTTGATTCTGTCGATAGTGTTGACTTTATAGTTGTTACCGAAATGCCTACATGGGTAGTAGAACCTATCTCCAGGTTGTTTCCTATGTTCCTCTGCAAATCTTATAAATTGGTCAAGACCAGCAATAAACTCTGGGGTGCAACAATTTGGAATGGAAATCCTTGAACTATCCATTCTTTGATCAAATAAAAAACAAGTATTAGGATTTAGGGTTTACACGATTAGGGTTTAGGATTTATAGATATATTAGGGTTTATTATTTTGGATTAGGGATAAGGGTTTACAGATTAGGTTTAGGGTTTACATATTAGGTTTAATCATTTATAGATTAGGGTTTAGGGTTCAGTAGTGAATGTGTGTGTACCACCTATCCCATTCTTGAACAACTAATCTCACTAGTAAGTGTATAATGTGTATTTGGTTTTCAAGCAAATTTTGGCAATATTTTGTCGTAGTTCTCCAAGTACACTAATGTAGATGCGGAAATTTCCACCAACATATGTACTTAAAAAACAAATGGGGAAGTGCTAAACATCTTAAAAAATAAATATACATCATACACTTACATGCTAAGTGAGATTAAATGTTCAAGAATAGTCCCAAACCGAGGACTATCCAAGATCTACTCCTAATGAGTAAATCTCAGACTAGTTTCTAGGCCAACAAAATACATGTATGTTGTCAATTCTTATACCTATGATCCTAGTTTCCTTATTCATATCCTAGGTTTTATGTAACATCATTTAATTCAATTCATTCTTCCATTTGGACTATTAATCAAGAGAGAAATCAAACAATATTAATTAATTAAGATGAACTAATTGAAATAAAGAAACATGCAAGAAATAAAGTAAGCAATTAACACCACTTAAATTACAAACAATGTATGAGTTGATTTACAATAACAACATCTTGTAATATTAATCATACCCATGAGGATCTGTTCTTTCACCTAATCTAGGTACCATATTCTGTAACTTTGATTTCAACATCTCCAATATACACGCATGTTCATCATCAGGATAATAATTACACATTAATTATTCATGACCTAGGGTGAAACATACATTCAAGACTAGGGATTTTCAAAAGTGATATAAAGGGAGAAATCATAAGATTTTAGCAAGACTAATGACTTAGGCATCAACATTGTCATATGAAGTCATTTTCAGTCATTTTCGTATAGGATAGTCATTAATAGGGTATAATAGTCATTAATAGGGTACAAAGAGCACACCTAGTCCAAGCAGAGAGCTCAAGTAGAAGCTCCAACAGAGAGCTCAAGCAATGTCCAGGAAGTTGGTGGCGGCATCGTCCAAGCATGATGGAGCAACTAAGATGGTGGATGGAGTTGGCGGTGTCTAGGAAATTAGCGGTGGTAGCGTCCAAGTAGGTGGAGCAGTTATGACAATGTCCAAGCAACATCTAGGATGTAGTCACTGGTGAGGTGGCACATCGAGCAACAATAACATTAGTGAAGAGGCGGAAGCGAACACAAGCTCACTTCATGGCGAGCTTCAAAAGCGACAACAATAGAGCACTACCGATGGAGCACATGAGCGACAGAGCACAAATCACCAGAGCTAGGTCGGGTGAGAAATGAAATAGATTATGGGAGAAGAAGAAAGAAATTTCATGGGTCTTAAGTGGGACCTAGTCATTAGTTTTATAAAAAAACCAATCGCTAAGTCAATAGTCATCAGTTAGATGAGTAAAATTGACAACTAAGTCATTAGTCATCAGTAAGATGAGTAAAACCAACACAACACCTAGTGACTTAAATAACGGTTTATTCTAATAAACCGATGAAAGAATCCTTTACCCGAACACAAAAAATTCAGCCTCAGTAATGACGACAGTCTTTGGTCATGGAAACTTAAACATCGATTACACCTAAAAGACCGATGCAAGAGGCCATAATCTAAATGAAAAAAAAATCGGCCTCATTAATGGTGATAGTCATCAGTTGCATAAGTAAAAACCAAATCCAAACCTAGTGACATGGATGTCGACTCTACTTTATTGAATTGATGCTAGAGGCAATTATCTGGATGAAACAAAATACAGATTAGTAGGGACTGAGGTGTTGGTTTTGAATAAGAAAATTCACACTAGAGTGCAATTTGCGAGGGGATTTTTCATGGGGACGTGGCACTGACACTAAGGCATCAATTTCTTGACAAAAAAATGACACATGTTGTGCAAATTTTCACAGTTTTCATGTGAATTAATGTCAATTTTGTAGAAAATAAACCTACACAAGAAGTATTTTAGAGAAAAATTTATTTCTTGTGATGATGTCCATTGTCAGTTCTAGTAAAACTGACGCCCGTCTTAACATTTTGGAGGTAAATATTTTCCCTCAAAAAAATATATTTCGTAGGTTACTTTAGACATCGATTTTCTTGGAATAGAACTGATGTTAATGAAAAATGGTACCCGTGTCTTTTTTTAATCGACCGGAATTCATCTATAGTGACGTTTGTGTTATACAACCGACATTGTTTAGTATCTAGTGTCAGTTTTTTAGTGTAACTGACATCAAGAAAAGTGACATTAGAGGACAAAAATGTACTAGTGTTGGGAAAGCAAAGACTAAGTTAGCAACTAACCATCTACTGCAAGAACAAGTACGCACAAGTGAGCACTAACTACTTTAGCAAGACCTTATTACCAAGAACAAGGAAATTAACTAAGTCGACAAGTAAAGCAACAAACTAAGCAAGCATTAACTAGCAAGGAAACAATTAGGATTTTAATAAATTTTTGGAGGTGTGGGCCATTTGTTGTAATGTGATAAGAACCTTGTTGGGGTTATAACATGCAAACCATTCTCATTCATTTAGATTTGTAAAACAAACAACAAGATAGATGCAATAGAAATATTCTAAACTACTAACAGTTCACAGATGGAATAGATTGTGTGAAGGGGAACTATACCCTAGCACACCCTATCCAACCTTGCAAGGCTCATTTGTATTAAGGTTAAGGTGAAATTCTATAGGATCTAATCAAGTCTAGGTTTCTACAGTAGAACCTTTTAGGATAATTGGTGGACAAGGGTAGTAATGGAGGGTGGAAATGAGGGTATTTTCCTCACATCAGTTACCATCTAGCCTTTAGATAGCTCCAAGCTAAGTGCAATAAGTGATTCTAGACTAGCTACTTAGATCTCATAGATAGGTGTAGGATAAGGGATTTGTATATTGTATATGGGAAGATGGGGTTCTATATAGGAATATACTAGTTGGACCTAGGAGCATATCCCAAGATAGACACACATAAGCCATTTTCACATAAAACCTAGGCGGTCTCAAGCCCAAAGCTTAAGATAATCCATGTTTTCAAGAACAAACCACAGGAAAATTCATGGGAAATGAGATAGAAGTAGAATAAAATCAATATAAAATGAGAATATAGAGTTTACAAGTCCCCCCCAACATGGTGTTAAATTCACATTTAACCACAAACTACCCACCTAGAGGGGCTTAGCTACTCGTGGAGCAAAAAAGGGAAAAAGAAGAAGTAGTAAAAGAGAAAATAGCCATAGGTGCTCATGAAAGTCCTCTTCTTCTTCACCTCCCGCAGAAAGATCTCGTCCTCCTCCCTCCTTGGTGGTTGGATGGTAGGGAAGGTTTGATTCAAGTAGCTAAAACCCTAGAGTACTAGAATTTCGAGGTAGGGGGTGGTGTAAATGGAGTGGGAGTAGGTGGGAGCTCAATGAACATGGTAGAAAATTCTAGGGAAGCTAATCTTCATCTCCTATTCACCACCCATGTGTATATATTAGCTAGGGAAGCTTAGGGTTAAGTGGGGGCAATATAGGAAACATAGTGCCTAAAATGTGTTAAGGTTGCTAACAACACGACCATTCTGAGCAGAACGATCATGGTGGGTAGAGGGTAGCACGGTCCTGCTGAGGGTGAATAGGCATGATGGTGGAGGTGAATTTACAATTATAATTTGGGATTTGGAGGGTCGGTAGCATGATTGATATGGACGTCGTAGTTGTGTTGGGAACTAGGTAGAACAACAGTGGTGAGGGACATGGGTAATGGTTATTCCACTGAGAACAAGTTTCTTGATTTTTGGGCATCACGACCATTCTAGATGGCATAGTGATCTTTGGGTCTTCTTGGCATAGTCGTTATGGTGACTTTGTTGTAGCTACTTCTCTGATTACCCCCTGTGAATTTGGCATTGGCATCATGACCATTTTGTGTCACCACAGTGGTGTTGGGGGATTTTTCTTACACTTTGTTCTATAACTTTGCAATCTGTGGAGATCTTTACTTTGGCTTGAATCTTGACCAATAAGGGTAGGTTGGGGAAGATCTTGGATTCTAATTAGGCTCCTCTAGAGGTAGAGAAGCATGTATATCATCCTCCTTCTCACCTATCCTTCCAAGGCATGGTTCAAGTGCCTAAAAACATGCAAAGGACATCCATAAAAGCATTTGATAGTAAATCATTTATTGGGGAAAATAACATGCATTATAACAAGTTTATATGTGGTATAAAGTACAAAATGACATAATATGAAGCCCTAAAATAGGTCTGCATCACCCGACAAAAGCTAGTATCACCATCGGGTCACTGAGATTGAACCTCCAATGGTAAACTCAGTTTCTTCGTCTAGGAGGGGTCTAGTTTCTAAGTAACCAACCGTCAGTTTATGACACTACGATTTCCTTATAGGCATCAATACACTAAAATCCATAGACCCTCCCCCAATGAAGAGTTTGGGCCCTAAAACACTTATAGGTGGGGTATAAAAGCATGCAGTACACCCCCATTATTTCATTCAGAACCCTGATCCTCAGTTATGTTAGTTAGTACCATCACTCTGAAAGCTCCAAATTTTTTGTTGACCTTCCTTATCTTAGGGGAAGTGTACTCTATTCTTTTTTGATTGGTTTCTCACACATGAAATCCCCTTGATAATCTATCAATGAGAACTATTCATCAGATCCATTATATTTTCATTGACTTTATCCTGAAAAAATCTTTGTTCACCCCTGCTTGTAAACCATATGAGCATAGACCGACGAACTCTCTAACTATTTTCAATCTTTGGACACTATCCTACCCTGATGACATATATAATCTTAACCAGTTCAGTTTCAATCGACACTATTACTAATCTTGATGTTCCATTGCAATTAGCAACCAGGATGCTGCATCAAGGGAAGAAATGGAACAATTACTCCTGGAAAATAAACAAATTTGTGGATGACAACAAGGACATCCCTTCCAAAAAGTACACACAAATGCAATTAGAGAGGGGTCATCTACTGAGTTTATTAGAGACTATACCTTCTGAAGAGGATGAAGAGAGACAGGCAGCCCCTGTCTCCTCTAAATATGTGCAATAAGAGGATGAGGGGAATAAACTGAAGAGAAAGGCATTGGAAGCACCCTCCAAAAGCCCAATAAATAAGAAGACTAGAATGGAGAAGGAAGCATAGTCAATATCCAAGGCCACAACATCATAGGCCACTGGTAAGCCATCAGACCTACTGAACCTACAAAAGAATATCATACTATTATGATAACAACTGAACAACCCTTTGCCACATTATATATTTGCCTAGCTAGAGAACAAGTTTGAACTTCCTGGCAAGGTGCATGATATCAAATACATATCCTTAATACAAAGTAGAACTTGTAGAGTGACAAGATATGCCTATGAAAAGACCCTAATGAATCTGGGGATATATGATAAGGTTAGGAAAAGTTAAGAGATCTTAACCTCTACTTCCCATGCCCATATCATCAACAATCTTACACTAATCTTACACTGGAGTTCATGACATCACTGAAGAAACTCTTGGTAGAATAAAATGAAAAGGAACGAGCCAGCGGATCTTTAAAACTATATGTATGCATGTTTAGAAAAGAAAAAATCTTAATAGAGTGTATGCTGAATAAAATATTATGTCAAATAGACAAACAAGCTATCGCATCCGACATACCTAGATATGTCAAGGAGATGAGTAAATTTAGAACCAAAAATTTATGGGAGAAGCTAACTGGAGAATAGAAGCATAACATAGGGAAGTCAAAAGTCTTCTCAGATACACTCCAAGTTCATAAGATTTATTCACAAGATAGTTTCCTGCACAATATTCTTCCACTCTGACACAGGGAATATGGCAAGGGAAGACTTGTTTATAGTATGGAGAATGACGAATAAGAAGCTTTTTAAAATTGGGAGGGCTGATAACAGTAATAAGTTTCCACCTTAAGTACCCCTAGATACTGAAGAACTTCACAGAGAGTCAGGGTGACTGATTTATTGATCGAAAATAATACTCTCCATGTCTGTGATCACTAAATATGGAGAGAAGTATTATAAAGGTTCACAAAGATGAATGACTTACTACCTCTCCTTAGGATGAGAAATAACGACTATGATAAGTTCACTTTATTCATTGGTGATATATTGAAGATGATATCCAACGTGCTGACACCATAGGCCAGAGCTGAGAAGGGTATGACAAACCAGACCCAAAATGAGACTGAAGTGGAGGAAGTTGTAGAACCAGCATCAAAGAAAAAGACCAAATTCAAAGCCCACAAAGTTGTCACCAAGAGGCTGAATGTTGAAAAGGGAGGCAACTCAGAACAACACAAAACCACAGTGACAAAGAATAAAGAGAAAGCTCAAGAAGTATCCAATGAAGGACATACATACCACATCATCGAGAATGTCAGACAAGACCCAAGTATGGGCAAGGAAAAATCTATAGATATGGACAAGGAATAAGAGCACAACAAGGGATTCCAAGTGACCGAATCAGGGCAAGCATCAATGGAAATCCAACAAGAAAAACAAGATAAGGACCAAGGACATCCTGAAGAACTCAAAGGTATACTTGTATATAGTCTACATGAAACACCATTTTGAGACTTAACTGGATCTTGGAAGAAGCACCTATCATAGATGATCTCCAATGTGTATAGACCATGTAGTCTGTGTAAGTCCTTTTGGAATGGGTCCTCAAAGGAACCCCCTTGCTAATATCCTCCATCGATCTTATCATAGTAAATGCTTAGTACTCAGATTTTGGATTTTCTTGGGGTCTTTGGTGTTTATAATGAAAGTTTCCAATAGTTTTTATGCCAATTACCGCCCTCTTTATGGGTTACTCGAGCCTCATAGGGATATTATAGATTTCATGTGCTTTGACATCATGGAAATCATTGACACATCATTTATAGATTACCATACGACATCTATAAAGTTGGGAGTGAAATCTAACTTCAACAAGATCAATGCGGGGAGGGATTGATAACATCGAACTTTGTGAATGTTACATGCCTATTTCATCTGAACTTCCCTTTTACATTCTAGGTGTTATGTTTATAGGTCTTTCTTTTCCTAGTTATTCACAGATATTCCATTCTTTACTTATATTTCCTATTTTTTGTAGGAAAAGACTTAAACCAGCTTTACCATCGACCATAGACCAAGGATCCCTAGAATGACCAAAGCCATCACTGATCGGGTTGTAGATGAGAGTCATTATCTACTCACTGATGGTGCACCCTCTAGCCACTCTACAATCGACGGGAATGAGGACTCAAGCCTACAATTGTTCGTGCCCCAATGCAAACCCCATCTGAGCCCAAAAGATGCCTAGGCCCTTATCACAATAGAAGATCATGATGATGGCTCGCCCATGCCTTATCCTGATTATTGGGAAATTCCTACATGCACCCCGATGGCTTGCATGCACCTGAGCCCACTGACCAATCAGATTCCTTGACCAACAAAGGCACAAACTACACTTTGCCCAAAAAAGTTTCCATAAACCACATTGACACTAATGTTAGTAAAGCATGTGTCAATGTTATTCAAGGCTTGAGGAACAAGTAAAGTACCATACACCCAGGTTCCATGAGTACACATGTATCACCTATAAATAGAAACCTAGAGCCTCCATGAAGATGATCTTGTTTCTGGCCACGAAGTGTTGCACTTTTCCAATCTCACCACAACATCGATTATTGGAGGCTAAGGATGAGATTCCAAGGTGATCCATCATCGATCCTCTCTCACCAACACATGGACAACCATCTTCAAAAGGAGAAGGACTACTAGATGGCACCAACTTCACTTCCATCACCACTATAGTGAAGAAGGATGTCACCATCACCAATGCCTTTGTGGTTACTATTTGTTTTTATTTTCTTCCTTCTTCCCGATCTTGTTCAACTCCCTCCATCCATCCATCTTGTTATGGATTCGCTCATTTGTAGATATTTATCGTCTCTCATTACCATGAGTGGCTAGACCATTTTCTTGGGTTGGGAGTAGCCATAAGGATCTCCCAACATGTAAATACTTATATCTAATGATTATATTCTCTTAGGATGCTTGTTTAGATCTCATCATTTTATAAGGGACACATCTATCTCTTTTTGGTTAGACATAACTAAACCAAGACCTCAAGTCCTATACACATGTAACCCCCTATCCATGTGCTCGATCCTATTTATGCATAGGAACCAATATTATTGTTGTAGGTGTCTAAGTTTGTGGTTATAAATTTAAAGTTTGAACTCTAGATCCATCTCCATTATGGATACGAGATCTAAGACAATCAACAACCTCCCAAATAGTTGGACCCAAAAAGATATATCACTCCTAGCCTCCTAAATAATTAGAGCCAATGAGGATGCATCTTTTTATAGTCCACAATAGCAGGCATAAAAAATATGAAAAGTGGTAGGAAAAAAATGTAGGACAAATACAAAGGAAGAGAGAGAAACCAATTTTCTTATTGATTCTAGTCCATAATGAGTTTTTTAATGAAATAAAAATATTAAATTCCTTATAGAAAATACTTCTCAAAAAAATAATTGTCGAAATACTTTTATAACAAATAATATGGAATATAAAAATTAGTATTGCATATTGGTGATAGTACTCATTTTCCCAATCGATTGATCTTACCTCATTTAAATACAGAGATTAAGTTTCATAACACCTAGCAAGAAAAGAGTGTCTCGATTTCAAAATCTGATTGATTAGTAGTTTATTTTAGGCTTTGTTTGGATGAATTTTACTTAAATATTGATCAATAATTTGAAAATGATAGTGATAATACATAAGTAAATAATAAAGAGAATGGAGGTTGACTAACTTAATGACCATAATAACCTACTTTGCAAGGTAATCCTTGCAATATCCTAGCACAATGGTGAATATGAACTTTTGGGGTGGGTGAGGCACATATGTAACATGTTAAATAATAATACATGTCATATATGAAATAAACCACATATAAATCACCATGGGGGGCGGATCTAGAGGGGTGATACCCCTAAAAAATCTTGAAAATCTTTTATTAAGGAATATATATAGGTATATATATATATATATATATATATATATATATATATATATATATATATATATATATATATATGAGCATCTTTACAATATAGATAAATTGCATCATAACAAAAACAAAGTTTGTCTATAATAAATTGGTTTGGAATGAGACTCCTTGGTTGTTGGTCTTTGGGTCAACTCCTAGTCTTGACAAATTTTTTCTCTTCACATTTCCTTATATATTTACAACATATTTATTGGATCATTACAAAAAATATATAGTTATGAATAAGTTCTAGATGACTCTATAAGTAATAATAATTACAATTGGCAAAAAATATTTGTTTAATTAAGATGTAAAGACAATTTTGTGTCACTTAGTTTTAAAGTTAATAATTGAACACCTCAATTGATAAGATGTTATGTTATATATTTATAGAAAATAGTGGAACATTCCTTTCATTTTGTTTTATTTATAAGTTCATACTAACTTGTGACACCTTTAGCTATCAAAAATTATGTAGGTAAATTTTATTTATGTATGTCACTATTTTAGTATTTGAATTTTTTGTGTGAATATAAAATCTTATTGTGGAAGAATCAGAAATTTATAGAGTCATATATATAGCCTTGTTTTAGTGTATGATGGTAGACACAACATAACATAAAATAAACCAATGTCAATGGACTTAAGCAGAGGAAGCCCAAAAAGCTAGTATAGATGTAATAATTAATGTAAATACTGCCAAAACTTTCCCTAAAAATAGAGAGTACGTGTAATGTATTCCCACCTTGCCGCACTATAGGATAAAGATGAAGGTGGAAAAGGCTTGACACATATATCAAAAGTCTTTCTTTAGTATTCGCATATGGTGTAACAATCTTTTTGTCATGAATTAGGTCTCTTACAATGTAGCAGTCAACCTCAATGTTCTTGGTATGTTATTTATAAATTAGATTATTAGTTGTATGAATAGATTCTTGATTGTCACATTGAGAATTGTTGGGGATGAAAGAGGGAAGCCTAATTCTTAAAGGATAGAGGTCATCCATTAAATTTCAAGCATGGGACATGGTGAAGCATTCTTCCTCAGTATTTCAATGAGCCACAACAAATTGCTTCTTACTTTGACACCTGATGAGATTACCATAAAAAAGAATCTAGAAATAGATATCCTATCATTCCACATCTCCGTCCCAACCACCATCAACACAGTAAGTCAAAGATATATGTGAAGATTGTAGCTTCATATATAGGAGACCTCAGCTAGGTGCACATTTCTAATATCTAGGCTATGGTGTACCTAACTCCAATGACATACATGGGATTTAGCCATGTTTTTACGAACAATACTAATAGAAAAGGCTATGTATGGTCAGGTAGTAGTAAGATAGGTGAGTTTTCAAACCATGTGTCTATATTGTTCAAGATCAGAAAAAGACTCCACTTAGACATTTTTTTTATGGTCCATAGGTGAATAAATAAGTTTAATATCCACCATACCAGAGTATTCAAGAGGTCTAGGTCATACTTCGGCTGAGAAAAATAAATGACCATAACACTTCTATTCCTAAGATGTAGTAAACTTCTACTATATACTTAGTATGAAAAAATTGTTGGAGTGTCTATTTCAAAGCTAAAATCCCGTGAGAATCACTACTAATGATAATGATATGAACAAAGATGGTGAGGATGATGGTTCTAAATTGAGATGAAATAAAGAAGAGGATGTGATCACTATGGTAAATCTCAGACTAGTAACAAATCCATCGAGTTTTATAAACCAAACTCATGGTGATTGCTTTAAAAGACCATATCAAGAGCATTTGAGATGGCATACTCTTTCTGAAGACTCCCATTGAGTACAAAAACCTAGAGGTTACTGCATATATACTTCCTCCTCCAAATTGATATGATGGAATGAATTTTTGATGTCAAGATAGAACACATGTTAGTGCATATGAGTGGCAAGAGAGATTAAAATCCTGATAGATGCAATGCATGTACCACTGATAAGGTTTCAAAGATATTCATACTAGTAAATCTTTTGGCAACAAGTCGAGCTCTGAGATGTTTCACCTAGCCATATGAATTAAACTTAATAGACAAGAATCATCTACATCTGACAATATTTTTTTATGGAGGGGGATGAACAAGATCCTGAGTTCCATTCTCATTCAACAATGTCATTTTCTTGAGCACTACAACTTTCCATCTTGGGTTTTGAAGTGCCTCACAATATCCTTTTGGAATCTAGATAGATTCTAGTTGTCTGACAATGGATTTAGAAGTATGGGAAAGCTTGGACATGTAACACATAAAAGATATTGGATGATGGAGAGTGGAGGAACATATACCTTTTTCGAAGAGGAGTCACAGGGTGAGCTAAATCCTCAAACATGAACACAGGTCCTATGCCGGTGGTGGAGGTGTGATAGGGGTGACTTGAGTCACATGAGGGTGAATGATGGGTTCATGATGCACTGGGTCATGAAGATCAAGCTCAACAAACTCAGGTTGAGGCAGAAATAATGATGTAGTGTCCAAGAACATACTTGATTCATGAAACATAATATTAGTGGAGACATATATACATTGTTTTCATGGAATATAAAAATAGTAACCTTTCTGGAAGGTATAATAGCTAAGGAAAAAAAATTTGGTATCTACTTTTAGATCAAAATTATGCACAAAGGAAGAAAGGATGAACCCAAATGAGAAAACTTAGGCCTCGTGGGGGTTATGGAAGCAACAAGGGAGAGCCAGGGAGACAAATCCTAAAGTGGATCGAGCACGTCAAAATCACCAAGAGGGCAAGCATGAGGTCGGGGGTTGCATGGAAAATGGGGATGTATAAACTGTTGGTGGGTCTTACACTCATGCAATGGGCTTTTCCATCTCAAAAATTAGATCAGAGTTTGAATTCTCGGGGATGAGAGGTGGTTAGACTAAGGATGCCTCATCAATTGGGCAACCGATTCATGGTAGTACACAAAAGAAGGAAGTAATTGTGGCGAATACTCGAGTTGTAATAGAGGCAACCATAAACCCTTATACAAAAAACCTATTTTCCATGGAAAAACCAATCATAGAAATGCCACTATCCTTCAACAGTGTAGTCACTGGGAGTTGCACCACAAACCAAAATGAATCCTTTCTAGAAATGATATTTGAAGAAGGCCTATCAATCACAGATGTCACCCTGGGCGAAGTCAATGTCTTACCAACTCTTTCGATCGTTCTGATAGCAGGAGATGCCCTCACAAAGCCATGAAAGTTTGTTGTGGTAGTTTGAGTGCTTGGATCTGACATAGGATACATGACTCTACACGATAAATTAAAATTCCTTTGCATGATCTCATGACGTTTTAGCATGTATGAGCTAGATTTAGGGCATTTTGTGATGCAACTATCCTGTTAGCAAGACTATGAGATAACCCTCACCATGGGTCCATGGAAGATAATTAGGCTCAACCTACTAGTCTGAGACTGGTATCCCACCTTCAAGCCAAAAGAAGAAGTGCCATAATTGATTGTATCATGGGTGGGAATCCTAAAACTACCACTTCATATGTACATCCTGATGATGTTTGAGTCATAGGCTTGGCTTTGAGTAGACTCATAAAAGTTGAAACACACATAGACAACTGACAACGTAGCAAGTTCCCAAGACTTGCTTTGGAACTAGACACAACAAGGCCCTTCATCCCAGCTATCCTTATTAATGAGGTTGATACGAGGTGATCTATGAAGGATTCTCAAGGGCATGTGCCATATGCAGAAAAGAGGGACACACATCCAAGGAATGCATGTCTCAGGGAAATACTACAATGGAGGAAAATGGCTCAGGTAGGAAGCAGACCAGAAGCCAAGTCCATGAGACGAATGAAATGTATAACAGATGGAAAACCCATAGACGTACACGAAGTAGATGGAAACATGTTGAAAAAAGAGAAGAAAAAAAACAACTGATCCACACCATAATAACTGATTCTCATTTCTCAACACTGAAGACCGTCAAGACACACAACACTAGAAGGAAAGTGAACAACTAGTACTGAAGGGAACCATATTACCTTAAAGGGACCAGAGAAAGTATGGAATAAGAAGAAGAAGCCTGCTAACCATACGACAATGAATGTCAATACCAAAGAAGTATTGTGAGATGTCACAAATATGCAAGAAGTTATAGTGGCACCTATTGTGCAGTCGAAGGAAAAATGTGCAACAATTAACCTAGACCTAGATGAGGTTGTGGAAGTGATAAGTGCAGACATTGTAGATAATTGCCACTATTGGAAATTTTATGAAAGAAGTAGAGGAGATACTGTCTGGGCATGTAGCTGAGATTAATGAAGCAATAGCTACAATCCCCACTTCATAAGGACAAAAAAAAGGTAATGATACTAAAATGTAGCGCAAGGGTAGAGTCCACAAGACCCCCTCCCCCCTATGAATGTTGGTATGTATGCCCCGAGAGTCAATTATATGATGATTTTAATGCCTGTATATTGGACCTTTTGAGACAATTATAGGTCCTGGAAGGAAATTCTAATTGGTCAATAAAAATAGATTTTAATGCAATTCCTTTTTTATTTTTATCTTGAAAATGATTTGATTAATAATAAAGGCAATATTCTGATTTATACTATTTCATTCAGTTATAACATAATGATGAGTGTCTAAAGAATATTATTACTCAATGATGTATGTATTTGGGTTGATCACCTGAACAATGAGATCAGACGGATGTCAAAAGTATATATATTCTTATTATGACCCTAGTAAGATGTTATTGTGGAAGGTTGATAGATAGAAATAACACTTAACACTAGATTGTGTGTTGGTTGATGACAGAATCTCATTAAGTCATGATATGTAATTTCAAACTAAACATTGATACTTGTTGGAGAACAACATATCACACAGACCCACCTTGAGAGTGAGACATGGAAACTGTGATTGGTAGTTAGAATCATTTTTCATAATGATGGTGGTGATTGTGATTCTTAGAGATGAAGTCACTACACTCATCACATATAATTCGATTTACTTAGAAATCATCCACTGTGACCTTGAATAAGGGTTACCATAAAGTTGGTGATCGGGTGCATTGTGACACATGGGGATGACTACGAGTGATGTAGATGGGATCTGTCCCTCCTACATGAGTTTGATATGCAAGCCATTTGATAAATGAGACTGAGAAAAGCATGCACATGGACATATGAATCAATATATGATATTGAGTTCACATATATCTCAGATAGTCTACTCTATTTTAAGAAACATAAATTGAACATTGAGAGGATGACGATTCCATGCCTCAAATTCCATCTAGATATCAATGACAAAGGAATTATACAATCACTATAACATTAATCACAAATTGTAGGTTGAAGTTGTTCTCCAGCTTTCCAAATTGCTTGGGTAGCAATGATGTGTTGCTAGATACTGCTCATTGATTGTGATGACATAAATTAGTTATGGACATCCACTTCCAACTTAAATTGGAACCTTTAGGGTCACACACATAGGATACACTTAGAATACGAGTTTATTCATTAATATGGTTTAAACTTGATTACTAAGGAGTTAGGTATTCAATTTAACCAACAATAGTTGAAATGTTGACTAACTGGACTGTGAACCAACCAGTTCAAGTTTTGAACCAGTCGTATCAAAGTGTCAATTCAATTGAACCAATATTAGCAATATGGTCCATGAGATGACCGTTTTAGGAAGTAAACCAATCAACTTAGGTCCATGAACCGACCAGTTCTGGTTGTGAACTGACCATTTGGTTGATCAATTTGATTGGATTAAGGATTATTGTTGATGTCATGTTGTGCATTAATTGAAAATTACTTGCCAATACAATTGCAACTAGGAAACATGTTAAAAAACCAGTTCAAGGGTTGAAACGATCATCTAACATGCCAACTGATTGGTTAATCTTTAAATCAACCGTTTTTCCTTCCACTAGATGTCAAAATTTGTGAAAATCTATCCCTTTTGACTCCCACTTATACTGGGAATCCTGACCCTGAGCCTCCTATAAATAGAGGGGTGTTGCGGGCTTCTCAGACATATGAATTAACTTTGACAATTTTTGTCTTCTGTGGTTGTGGCAACCGAGAGAACTTGAGCAAGTCCTACCCACTAAAGGGAGGGATGGTAAGGGAGAGACAACTGTGGGATAGTAAGTTGGTGCTAGTACACCAACTAGAAGGGACACTCCTTCTTGTTCATTCTTCTAGAATGACAGGAGTTCCCAATGGTCCACGTGGACTACTATATAGGAGAGGACGTTGTTTCCTACTGCTAGGAGGACAAGGTCAACTCTTTCTACAATGATCAACCAGCAGACTACTTCTGACACTTTCCTAGTACAACTTGAAGAATTGTGCATGCTTCTACGAGGGAATTGTTGTTGGACTTGCTCTAGGACAAGGTTTAACCTCACATACAATCATTACCATTACTTAGTTATGACACAATCAACTATTCAAATGGGAATATGGTAATTAAATATTTGTTTCCATTGCCTATTCTATAGACATATTTCCCTATAGTGGTATTAAAGCCAATTCAATTTACTCTTCTTTGGGATTTAATCGATATGATCGGATTTTAGTTTTCATCTTTTGTTTATTCCATACGATGTGAATACTTAAAGTGATTAATGTGCATACCCAATAATACCACAAATGATCCCAACTATATATATATATATATATATATTAGTTAACACACACGTGCACATGCATGTGCCCCATTAAACGTGTTTATTTTATATTAAATATTTGAAAAAAAAATTAAAAAGGATAATAGTAATTCTCATAATTATTTTGTAGAAAAATTAGAAATGTGTTGTTTATTGATTTCTAATGTGACAGAGAAGTTGAGAGGTTTGCGGCAACTGATTTTATCACAAAAGAAAAAAAATAAAATAGAGCAAATATAAAAAAAAAGTTAAGAAAATTGTGATAAGAGAGATAATCAAGGAGAGCGCAGCATAAGCTCGCTCTTTTTATAGTAGCATAGATGAATGGTAAAGACTTTGTGAGACACAACATGGCAGCAAATCTGATACAACAGATTTGGAGGCCCCATGGACTTATCACCTTAAAAGAATTGTTTCATTTCTAGATAAACCAACATGGACGTGCCACCTCTTTTCACATTTCTTTCTCTTTCAAGGTCTGAAATAATGACCAATAAACATGTACAAAAAATATGTAATGCATGGATTTTAAAGACAAAATTACATTAGCAAAAAATTAAGTTGCATATTTCAAAACTCTAGTACAAACCCGAGCATTAAATAGACAAGTTTGGATTTTGCCGTTTCTAAAATGATGTACACTTCATTTTATTAATGCTAACTGTGAGTGCGTAAATATCTGTAAATTGTTTTTATTGGTGAAGTACATCTAGTCACAGAAGATGACATGTGCTTTTGTACTTGAAAATATGCAAGAACATTCATGTAAGCAACAAAAATAATGGAACCGCTACTTGTAGGATGGGAGCATTCGTGTGGGATAAGTCATTTAGTGCATGTAGTAGAAATGAGGATGGTATTTGGAAATTGAAAGAAAGTACCTCTTAGCACAAAGTGCCAGCAAAGCCAGTGCCCAACATGCCGCGGGCCATGCAAGTCGTTTGGTAGATCATGAATAGTGACATAATGGTGTGGAGTTGGCGATGTTTGTAAGAAATAGGGGATACAACGGCGCACCTATTTTTCTGTCAAAGCTGGTGGTGAAACGATGATGATAGGAACAATTTGTTGGAGACCCTTTTGATAGAAACATCATTTTTATCAAGAAGACCGACCTAGTTGCCTACTTATAAATGTCTTTGAACCCCCCCCCCCCCGCGGCTGGTGTTCAAGATGCTCTAGTTGTTACTTAGGCTACTATAAGAAATCCATTTTAGATCTTAGAGAGCCATAAGTGTCCCTGTCGGCTCATTGCTTGTGAGTTTTGACTTTGATACTATGTAATGCCTCCTGTGAAATCAGAAATATCATTAGAGAAAAGCATTGCATCAGGACAAAATATAGAAAAATACTAAGAAATTTATTTTGTCGTTTGATCCCATTGATCAATTGCATACTGATGCCTCCCAGAAGGTTCACGACAATGAAAACTCAAACATGTCTTACGAACCAGGGAAGGAGAGTGGAAGTGACCACACCTTGAAGCAGTTTTTGAAATGATATCAAATGTAGTGTATAGTTGATTCATAACACGATGGCTCCGTAGGTGAAAGCGTATCTCTTACAGGGAGTACATGGGAGAAGATGATGGGAGTAGAGGGTGTATACAATAGAAAATCAGAACCCACGGTTTCCTCCTCGTTGTGAGCTGAGTTTTGAGACAAATGTGTAGGAGAAACACTTCACATACTCTGGAGGAGTGAAAATAAAATTGTTTGTTCCAACTCAGGCGTCTTCCCAATCACGTTTCGTCCACTACAACAACAACCAAATCTCTGAATGCCACAGACTGGTGATACCCATTGAGAAGCAGTGTCTTGTTATATCCGAGATCAAACACATACACTGGAACCACCATGTTGGTTCTCTCATCGGTGATCCATGCGGCCATGTTCATATTCACATTGGAATCTGGGAGATCTGATGCATGCGCTTGAAGTCCAAAGACTCAACTGATGATCAGAGTAAAAGTATCAAGCAAGAATATTGAGGTCAGAGATTTGAATGATAATGATGGACGAGACGCCATGTAGCAACTTAGAGCCTCTGATCGTCTTTTTAATGGAAGCAAAATCGAGATCAGGAAGGTCTCATGGATATGAATGAACCGGATCAGGAGAGAATTCTCCTAAAAAATAGGAATACTTAGAGAAGGGACCACCAGGAAGCGATGAGCACAAGCGACAACGGTCATGCGGAAGGGTCCTTTCAGACTTTGTTCTCCCATGAAAAACAGCATGAGGGTGGAAATCTCCCCTCTAGAGCACACCATCTCCAGATAAAGTTGAACCATAGTCCATAGGATTAGCGGCAAGATCGATCCACTCATAGTGTTCCTAACCTACCCTGAGGCTCCCTAGAGAACTTCTAGATGGTCATCTGAAGAGATGAAGCGTCCTCACTGTCGTAAGAGTACGCATATGGATTTGACTGCGGCCCAGGGTCGAGGAGGTATATGTAAACCCGAGTAGGCTTCTATTGCGGCTCCTGAGGTATTCAGGATGCACAATCTTATCTACCACCGATGTGAGGAGCGCATGTCCTACAGATCAATGGGTGAACCAAGGAGTCAAGATGGTGATAGATGACATTAGAAATCTGGGCAACGAAGTCCTATCGCAACCGCGCACTGTCAAGGTGGAGTGTGTGAGAGATTGCATGGTACAGGTGGTCGGCGTCGCCATTGATAGCTTGGGAGTTCGTAGATGAGTGGGTGGTTGAAAGTAGAACAATATTAGTAATAGGATTGTTCTAGAGGAAGCTGAGGGAAAGGTGATTTGGTGGGAAGTTGTTGAAGGGAGAGATAGAGAACCTGGTTTGAAAAGCTTCTACGAGTGGGGGGTGAATCGTGAAGTTGTTTCTAGTTCTTAAGGAGGATAAGCATAAGAAATGTGGTTAGTGGATGGTAGTTTCGGTGGAATATAAAATATAGAAAAAAAGGTTGAAAAAACGTGAGAGCAGCTTGAGTGAAGGAGAGTGCAAGCTTTTACCACGTTGGCAAAACCGTGGTATGTGATTCGTCAATATGACTTTGGGCGGGTGTATTTGAACTGCCTGCAAAACTTGCTCTTTTTTATAGTAGTATAGATATATATAGTTTACAAGTGTTTCCCTAAAATTGGTTTTGATGGTGGATGTGTAGCATGGCTATGGCCAATAACCATAGTTTTCTATGCTTGGTTGATTGTGGTTGTTTTCTATTTACATCCTAGTTTTTATATCAAACCTCTATCTTATCTTCCATGTGTAAAAGTATAATTCTCGTCTTCCTATGCTCCTCTCATATGTAACTGGAGGTTTCTCTATCACCATGTAATATGTTAAATAGGATAGTTTAATTCTTGTAACAATGAGATATACGTTCAACACTAGACGAACTACCCCTTTAGATGATGAGACGATCGACTGGATGACTGAGGAGGATAGACCCCAAGAGGAGGCAAACCGATTAGCTGGTGGTCCAATTGATGTTTGGAGGTATTTGTATGTTGTTTGGACCAGAAACCAAACAATCGATCTGACTGACCAACTGACCGACTAGGAGGCAAGCCGATCGGTTAAAGGGTTGAACCGATCAACCCAGAGTGGTTCAAGTACAGATTTACAACAACAACATGTTCTTGAATGTGATGTAGACCTTAGGTGGTAGTAATTCCTTTTGGCTCTAAGGAATTATAATAGTATGGCCATAACCATCACTTATGTTTTGATTGCATGTTTTTGTTTGTGGGATATAGTATGTAAATGATACATACTATACTATGTGGTGATTGGATATTTTTATGAAAATATATATTAAAAATATATATATATATATATATTAATAAATATATATAAAATCCCTCAATCAAACACATTAAGTCTAAAATGTTTTTCATTAGCAACACACATGAAAAGCTTGATTGACTATGCGTGAGCACGCCAAGCGTGCTGCGCGGTCCATCTCGTGGAAGTGTGATGGTAGTTATGTGGGCCTACGAAGCAAGGTGTATTACTTTTGTGTTGGCTTTTGGGTCATAAACTTAAATAAGTGATCTTAATGATATTAAGCACTTAGAAGCATGAAGATGATTATGGAAAAGAGTTGCACTTACCATCTATGCAATAATTGCATAAGATGCAATTGGGAAAAATTCCCTACCTTAATGATTGATTATGGATGTTGGCATTGGCGGAGTAATAACTCAATTGTTTTGAATCTTGGCTCACTAGAAGGTTTTACGCTGCAATCTTCTGAATTTATGTGTGAGGTTATCAATTTGATCAAATCCGTGAGAGAAATGATTTATTTAAAGGCCTAATTAAACTTTGTCAAAATGTTATTTCAATCAAATGAAATAAAAAAATGTTTTAAAAAAACTGCAAATTTCTCTTGTAGAATTATATGTAACCAACCACACATTTTCTTTGTGATCAGTCCTTAAGAAGTACAAATTAACTAAGAATAATTTTGATGACTGGTTCATGATGTTGAGAATTGTTCTACCATAGGAGCACAAGCTCTATTTCCTGGAGACACCGAAGCCATATGAACATGCTTCAACTCCACCTAAGGCTGACAAGGATGCTTACAAGAAGCATACTAAAATTTCTTTGATGTCAAATGCCTAATTATGTAGTCCATAAACTATGAGTTCTAGAGACAACATGAGAAGATGGATGTTATTAAGATGGTAACACAACTTAAGAACATGTTCCAAGATCAAGTAGGGAATGAGAGATATGATTTTTCCAAGGTGATGTTCAAATATAATATGCCAAGAGGAGATCTAGTAGATCCTCTTGTTCTCAAGATTATTAGGTATGTGGAGAACCTTGCTAGACTGAGATTTCCCTTGGGTCAAGAGTTGTCCAATGATCTGATTCTGCAGTCATTGCCAGATTCATACAGTCAGTTTTTCATGAACTACAACATGAATTACTTTGACAAGTTGTTGACTGAGTTACTTGGCATGTTGAGAACAACTGAGGCACAAATGAAGAAAGACAAACCCAAATATGTGATGATGATCAATAGATCAAAGGGGAAATCTAAGGGAAAAGAAAAGGCTAAGAAGAGTTCTAAAGCTGGCAAGGAACGACAAATCTTTAGCACTCAAAGAAAAAGGAGGGGTGAATAAGGGAGGCAATTGTCATCACTATCACCAGCCTAGATACCGAAAGAGGAATTTTCCTCTCTAAGTACCTAGATAAGAAGAATGAGGGGATAGATATCTCCACTTCAGATATATGCACTGTGAGATAAATTTAATTACTTCTTCGTCTTGGGTATATGATACCGGATATTGATCTCATATATGTTTGAATATGCATCATCTGAAAAGAAGTAAGCCTTTAAGAAAGGGCAAGGTCAGACTATTCGTTGCAAATGGAGAAAGAGTTTCTGTCACTATAGTCCGAGCCTATAATTCATCTCATACCACATGGCAAGTAATACAGTTGATGCACTACTATTTCATATCTACCATATAATAGAAACATTTTACTTTCTGCATCTTGTATGGACAAGGATTAATATGGAAATCATATAAAGTATAGTCAATGTTCTATTTCAAAAAGATGTGATCTTTTATGATAGTTTCCCAAATATATATGGTCTTTGTTCGTTGGATCCAATGATAAATGATTATAATGTAAATACCAATTGATTAAAACTTTATAACTCAAACAATATCTATAGCATTGTCATCTAGAGCACATAAATGAGAAATGCATTTCTAGAATCCATGATGATTTTTGTCTAGACTCTTTTTGTTATTAAACCATTAGATACATGCAATTGTTATCTATTGGGCAATACGACTAAAGCACCTTTCACTCGATGTAGTGAGAGAGTGGGTATTCTATCAAGGCTTATACATACTGATGTATGTAGACCTTTAGAATGAAAGCTAAAGGTAGTTACTAGTACCTCATTAAATTTACTATTGATCTCAATATGTATGGTAATTTGTATTTAGTGAAATACAAACATGAACATATTGAAATGTTCAAGAAGACTATGAATGAAGTACATAACTACCTTGATAAAAATATTAAGACACTTCGATATGATCGATGTTGAAATATTTTACACCAAGAAGTTTGAGGACCTTCTGGAGACTGTGATAGTGTATCATAATAAAATCCACCTGAAACATAATGATGTATCAGAACGGAGTCACCCCCTAATGAGTCATGGTGTGATTATCAATGAATGTAACCTATCCTCTAATTTCCTTTTTGGGCACATGCTTTACACTAAAACAATGTACTGTCTAAAATGGTTCAAAAGACACCATATGAGATATGTCTTGGGAGGGGCACCAATATGTCTTTTATAAGGATTCAGATTGAAAGTTTGTACAAGGAAATGATTTCTTGGAAATCTTTATCCACAAATCACATAAATCTTAGTTTGTTGAATCTACATTTATCTCAATCAAATAACAAAATTTTTGTAACTAGGATGGCTAAATTCCTTGAGAGGAATTTAATTCTAAAGTAATCAGTGGGAGAATAGTCGAACTCAAAAATTTAATATTAGCAAGAAAACATTGAACCTAAAGAGGTATAGTAGGAACAAGGAGAATCACAAATTGTTGTGAAATCTCAAGTTATTTATGTAACACAAAAACCTCATAAATCTAGTAGAAGATGCCATGATCTTAAAAGATTATTATATCTTATAGCTAAAAAAGGTGATAAGTTGATCATATGATGGTGAGCCAAAAACCTATCTAGAAGTTGTGGAGGGACCATAGTCTGAGATATGACTTGAGGACACAAGATCAATGATGGATTCCATGTACACCAACAAGGTATAACCTTGCTGGTACCACCTAAAGGGGTAAAACTCATAGGGTGAAATTGGGTCTTGAAGAAGAAGATCAAAATGGATAACCTGTAAGAGAAAGATTGGTTGCAAAGGACTACAAAAAAGTTCAAGGTGTTGAACGTGATGAAATCTCTTCACCAATTTCCATGGTTAAGTTCATCAGGGTCATGCTTGCCATTACAGCTTATTGTGACTCTGAGATTTGGCGTATTGATATTAAAGTTGCATTCCTTAATAAGAATTATTAAGAGGATGTGTACATGACACAACCTAGAGGTTTTATAACTCCATTAATACCAATATAGTCTATAAGCTACAAAGGTTAATCAAAGTGATTGAAGCAAGCATCTCAAAGATGAAACCTTTAATTTGACAAGATAGTCAAAGAGTTTGACTTTAGTCAAAGTGAGGATGAAATCTCTGATTACAAAATATTTAGTGGGAATATATTTATATTCCACATAATGATGGGGAATAAATCCTTATAATATAAGTAATGAAACCTATCATGGAAAGTACCATATGTATGAAGCATTTAGGTTAATCATCCTATGTGATATGAATTGAGATCTATAGAGATAGTTCTAATAGCTTCTTAACCTAATAAAGAGCACATATATTGACAAGATGTTGAAAGGGTTCATCATGAAGGATTCAATGAGAGAACATATATCCATGTTAGATGGGATTAGTCTCTCAAGAACCCTATATTCCAATTCTTGAGAAGAATGGGAAAAAACATGAGTAACATGCTATATGCATTCACAATTGTATCTATCATGTATGAAATATAATGTACTCATCCCATTATCTTGTATGTATTGGACATGACATGATGATATTAGTCAGATTCCAATGAAGGTCATTGGAATGCCATAAAGAACATCCATAAGTACTTGAGAAGAACTTAGGAACAGTTCCTAAAATATGGTAATAAGGAAAAGTTTGGTGTAAAAGGTTACGCCGATGAAAGCTTCCTAAGTGAAAAGTAAAACTAATGATCACTTACCCAAAAAACTTTGGGTTAAGATTCTCAAGGAAAAGTACACTATCAATGATAGATTCCTGAAGAAACCTTGCTCACCTACCTGAAGTTTCATCAAGAATAGGTTATGTGATATCCAGCCTCTATGCGGTAAAATTATCAACAATGGCCAATCTATTAATGTGTGGTATGGCAAGTGGTTAAACAATCGTTTGAATATGGACATTGTTCCCGCATGGACCTTTCCTTCTTCCCTGGACACACTACAAGCATGTTCTATGGTCCTAGACAATGGTGAATGGGACTGGGGCTTCATCAAAGCTTTCCTCCCAAGCCCAACTTGGTAGATGATAGAGACTATCTCGCCACCATGCCCTACTGGTGGTGAGGATCAATGTTCGTGGCCCATGGAAACCTCAGGCATGTTGAGTAGTTGTTATGCTTATCAATGGCTACGATCTGATAGTGAATGCAATACACCCAACAATTGGAATCTCATCTGGAAAGCTAGGATTCCATAACGTATCTGTGTCTTCCTTTGGCTTTTACAACACAAATCCCTACTTACAAACGCTGAACGAGCCTGTCGACACATCGAAGTGGATCTCCTCTGCCCTGTGTGTAATAATGACAATGAAACTCTTCTCCATGCCCTTCGAGACTACCCGGAGTGTAAGAAGACCTAGAAGGAGCTTGTCGTGGATAACTCACATTTTGATCTGTCTGAGGATGACTAGATCGCCTTCTGTCTATCTTCCTCATTGAGAGATACACTGGATGTAAAACTTATTGTGGACACCTATTGGTACAACTGGAATTCGAGAAATAGATTCATCAATGAGAACCTTGTTGTTCCTCTTGCCTACTGAGTTAAGTTCATCCAAGAACAATCCCAATCAATTCAGAAAGCTTGGACCATCACACTCCTGCCAAGACATTCACAAGAGAGTCCTATTATTCTGCCACACAAACACCTTGTTATGGTAGATGTTGTCTTCCAGATGCATTCTGGTCATGCAGGCCTGGGTATCTTCATCTGCGACAATATGGGATACAACACATTTTTTGCAGATCTTCCTTCTACAACCTGCTCCAGCTTAGAAGCCGAGATCCATGCGTTCATTCAAGCCATGCTCATGTGTGCCTCAAAGGATGTATGCAACTACATTATTCTATCAGATTCCAAGTAGGTCGTGGAATGCTTGAGAGGAAGAGATCATGGTGCTGGCAGATTTAAACTCATGCTCAGAAGGTACGGGGACCTCAGAAGAAACAACAGGGGCATGCTTCATTATATTCCTAGAAACAAAAATGTCATTGCAGATGGCATAGCAAATAATGTATTAAGAACTAGGCATTCCTTTTCTACTTCTCTGCAGCCTGCCTAGCTCAGTTGTAATGTCCAAGTGACAATTACTTTGCTTTCTTCCTGTTCTAGGGCACAGGATCAATAAAAAATAGCCTTAGTTGGGAAAAAAATAAAACTAATGATCACAATATAAAATTTGTGTTTGGCCTTAGTACAAGAACTGTAAGCTGGAAAAATTCTAAACTACAGATAGTTATTTAATTTTACAATAGAAGCAGAGTATCCTGGAGTTATGAACACTACAGAGGATATTGTTTGGATCCAAATTACTTGGGTAGTAATGATGTGTTGCTAAATACTTCTCATTACTTGTGATGTCATAAATTTAGTTATGTGCATTCAATTCCAATGTAACTCGGAACTTATAGGATCACACACATAGGATACAACTGAAATAGGAGTTTACTCATGAATATGGTTTAAAATTGGTCACTAAGGAGTTAGGTATTCAATTTTAATAACAATGCTTAAAATATTTACTAACAACTTTGAACAAACCGATTCAAGTGTTAAACTAATGGTTTCAAAGTTTTAGGTCAATTAAACCAATTGGCAATTTGGTCCGTGAGACGACCAGTTTAGGAAGTGAATTGATCGGCTCAGGTCCACGAACAGACCAGTTCAGGTTGTGAACTAACCATTTGGTTGATCAATTTGATTGGATCAAAAATTACTACTGACGTCCTGTTGTGTATTGATTGAATATTAATTACCAATACAATTGCGATTGGGAAACATGTTGAAAGGATGGGTTAAAGTGTTGAACCAATCATCTCACATGCCTATCGATTGGTTCACCTCTAAACTGACCATTTTTTCATTTGTTGGATATGAACAATCATGAAAATACATCCCCTTTGACTCCCGCTCAGACTGGGAATCTTGACTTGACCTTCCTATATATAGAGGGGTACTGGGGGCTTCTTGGACACATCAATTAGCTCTGACAATTATTGTCTTCTCTAGTTGTGGTAGCCGATAGAACCTGAGCAAGTCCTACCACTAAAGGGAGGGATTATAAGGGAGCAGAAATTGTGGGAGATAAAGTTCTAGAATGAAAGGAGTTCCTAGTGGTCCGTGTGGACTACTATAGAGGTGAGGAGGTTGTTGCCTACTTCTAGGAGGAGAAGTTCTACTGTTGTCCATGGTGATCGACTAGGAGGATGTTGCTGATGTTGTCTGAACACACACACTTTTATGAGAAAGTTGTCACTAGACTTGCTCCAGGACCAGGTACGACTTCGCATACCATCCTTCCCATTACATAGTTATTGACATGATCAACTATTCATAGGGGAATATGTCAGTTAATTTGTGTTTCCACTGCATGCCCTATAGCCATATTTCCCTACACGAAACCACCACTAAGGAGCCCAATAAATGTTTCTAAGGAGGTTGAAAGTATCAGGCACAAAATGGCTAGAAAAGCCGAGTAGGTGATGATGATGATATAAGTAAGAGTGAGGACAAGGAAAACCAAGCTCAATCAAAACTCAACTGACTATAGTCTATCTTTGTCATATATGATTATCTACAAATGTAGGATATCATGTGTTGAAACATAAGAAGAATCATTAAGTATGAAACACAATGGATTCTCAAATAGTATTTGAATCAATATAAACCTAAAGTCCTTGCTATTATAGAAACTTGAATAAGTCGCATGAAAGCTACAAAGACCATCAAAAACCCTGGTTTCAATAACTCCTTTCGTATAGAGGCACATGGATTTGCAGCCAGAATTTCGGTCTATTAGAATGAGGTTGACTGCAAGGTAAATACTATCAATTATCATTGGTAGTTTATTACCTATTGCATTACTAATGACACCCTAGTTACCTTCTCCTACACAAATTCACATATCAATGTCATAAGTCTTTTATGCAAACACTTGATCATGATGAGGAAATACTTCACAAAGCCCTGGATTTCTCTAAATGATTTCAAAACAATAGTACAACTAGAAGAAAGAATTGGAAGTAAGCACTACAATAACTCTGAGGCAAACTTGTTCCTAGGGAACCCTGCTTGAAGTAGGCTTATCCAATCTAGGATATTCTGGTCCTAAGTGTACCTTCCAATGAGGAACACTGCATCAGAGACTGGACCATGCAGCTCATAATTACTATTTCATCTAGTGTTATCCACACTTCTTTGTAGAACACTTACCTATCGCTGTCCTTTGTTTTTCAAATCTACAATAAGGAAGATCATATAGACAAGGTTTATAGTGAAAGCAACCTAGTCACATGATACGAACTTCAAAGAGGTGTTGGACATCAATTGAAAACACAACATCAATTTCAATGAAGCCCTTAAAATGGCCAAAGAAGCCATATCCTCCAGGGAGAGGAACCACTCTCACAAAAAAAGGAGAGATAAAGCATGGTTGCTGAGAAACATCAGTCTTCTTGAGAAGGAACTTCCCTTGAACTATAATGCTATCATTTGTGGGTTTTATTTAGATATGAAAGTTGAGCTACAAAAAATTCCCAAATTGGAAGAAGAAGAATTGAAACAAGAAAGCCATATCAACTAGCTCAAAATGGGGAGTTTAACACAAAATATTTCAATGCCTATGTCAAATAATGCATGAGATTCATCACTATTTCAAGGATCAAGAATGTGGATGGTGAATGGATCAATGATGAGACAAAACTCCAATTTCTTGTGTGTAATCATTTCAAGAACTTGTTGTCTGATACACAAAGCACCATTCATAGTGGAATAGAGTTGATACCTGGGAACTTCAAGAAATGAAGTCATGGCGATCTAAGATCCATTAATGAACTATCACAAGAGAAGGAGGTATATTACATTCTCAAAGATAGAAACCCATACAAGGTGGATGGCCCAAATGGAACCAATGGTCTATTTCTAATGTGCAATTGGGATAAAGTAGGAAGCTCTATTATGAACATAGTGAGGCATGCTCTCATGGGCCACACCCTGAGTAGAAGTGTTTGTGATTCAATTATCATAGTAATACCGAAGGTGCCCAAGCTAGAATTTTGTGAGTAGTTGCGACCCATTTCCCTAAACAAAATATGTCTTAGAACTATCTCTAAGGTCGTAGTAGAAAGGCCGAAGACCATATATTGTCCTGGATATCCCAAGTACAAAGTAGTTTTATGTCAAAGGGGTAGATTACAGACAACATTGTAGTAGCTCAGGAGGCAATACACATGATGAAAATGAGCAAGGGAGTGAAATGCATGGCCATCAAGGTCAATTTATCTAAGGCATACAATAGGATGTCATGGCAATTCATCTAAAATACCGTAGAAAAATTGGAGTTTCCGCCCAACATAACAACTTACATTCTAAACTCCTTACCACATGTGTCTTCTCGGTTCCGTATAACAGGTATAAAACCAAGTCCTTCAAGGCAAACCAGGGACTCCAGAAGGGAAACCCCCTATCCCCATACATATTTGTGCTTTGTATAGAATGACTTAGTTGTATGATTAATGATCTAATAAATCAAGGTGAACAGAGGATGGAGTGGCATCAAATTGTCACATTTATGTATTGTGGATACCTTGGTTCTCTTTAGTAAAGCATCAAGGAGACAGATGCAAACTATTTTAGGAGATTTGAGAAAGCATCTGACCAATCCATTTCAGTCAAGAAAACTCACATTTTATATGTGGTTAGTGTTTTGAGAAGAATGAGGAGAAAGGAGAATAAGATGTTTGAATTCAACGAAACAAAGAACCTAGGCAAGTACCTAGGTGTTCCAATCATTCACTCTAAGGTTACGAAGAGAACCTACGTTGAAATACTGAACAAAGTTGACTCAAGAATCAATGGCTGGGCAACCAAATGTTTATCCCTTGTCGGCCATTGTTGCCTGGTGAAATCGACACTCTCAATCATTCCCTAAACCATGCAAAAAACACATATTCCTTTGAGCTTATGCGACCATATCGAAAACAACATAAGAAGGTTCCTCTGGGGTGGGAATCATAAACCCAACCGAATGTCCCAGGTTTCCTGGACAAGGTGACAAGTAGCAAGGAAGATGAAGGGTTAGGCATACATATTATGAGAGAGTGGAACACTGCTATGTTAATGAGAAATACATGGGAAGTAGCAACCCAAAAGAACACCATATGGTGCAAATTCATGGAATACAAGTATTCTTGATACTCAGTAGGCGATCATATAAACACCTCAAGGTAGGAGAGTGTGGTTCTGAAGGAGAAAGGATTCATTGAGAAACATTCCTACACTCAGCTAATGAATGGCAAGTCAACAAATGTATAGAATAACAAATGGACCCAGAAGGACACTAAGCTTGCCTAGGTCACACTGAAAGAGATCCCAGAAGATCTATCAGGCCTCCAAGCAGCCAATACAATTATGAGTGTAGGGAAATGGGATGAAGACTTCCTGAGATGCTAGCTTCCAGATGCACATACCAATTATATCATGTGCATTGAAGCACCTGTAGATCCTGATATAAAAGATATGAAAGTATGGAAAACATCCAAGAATGGTCGGTACTCAACTAGCTCAGCCTACCACCTACTCTACACACGTGTGGACATTATAGTGGAGGGTGACTGGGATACAATTTGGAAAGTAAAGACATCTACCAGAGTTAAAATTTTCATATGGACGTTGATGCACGATGCATCCTTACTAATAGAAGGTGCGCCCGAAGGAGTATTACTACTGATACAATTTGTGAGAGGTTCATGAAACATGAGGAGTCTAGTCTCCATGTGATCCAAGACTACAAATATGTGAAGGAGGTATGGATAGGACTATTTAAAGACCATCTGCCCAATGACATTTTCAACCTAGACACTACTACAGAAACAACATTCAGTGTCGCTTTTTTGGGCGTCGGTTCTTTAGGAAAACCGACGCCTATAATATTAGACGTCGGTTATTTAGGCAAACCGACGTCTATATTCGAAGACCAGCCAGACACAGGTACCGCTTTGAATACAGCGTCGGTTGTTTATAAAAAACCGATGCTTAAAGTCGCCCGCGAAATCCAATTTTCGAGCAAAAAAAATAGTGTCACTTTCAGCGTCAGTTATGTAGATAAAAAACCGACGCGTATGTGCGATGGAAATTTGTGCGAAAAGTATCTCTTTCAGCATCGGTTATCCTTTTATAACCGACGCTGAAAGTGGTTCCCGCCAAATAATTTCATGAAAATATCGTCCAATTGGATGTCGGTTGTTTAAAACAACCGATGCTAAAGAGGTTTAGGCGTCGGTTGTTTGAAACAACCGACGCTATTTGGGAACTTTATTACCTGCGATCGCCCGACTCTTCCCCTTTCTTTTGTTTCATTGCGAGCCGATTACCTTTTCTTCTCTGCTACCGCCGATTTCTTCTCCGGTGATTTCTTCTCCGGCGCCCCCTTCTCCGGCAATTTCTTCTCCGGCGCCCCCTTCTCCGGCGCCCCCTTCTCCGCCGCCACTCCTGCACCTTCTTCCCTTCTCCGCCGCCCCTGCTACTCCAGCGCCAGCGCCTGAGATTAGGCACCGCCACGCCTGAGATTAGGCGCCGCCACGCCCCTGGTGCTCCTCCACCGCCGTCGCGCCGCCGCAACCATAATCTCCAGCCTCGCTGCTAGCTGCTCCTCCACCGCCGTCGCTGCTAGCTACTCCTCCAGCCAGAGCCACCGGAGCCTCTACCTTCTTCCCTCTGACAAGGTTGGTCTTCCCGCTGCTAGCTGCTCTACTTTTTTTTGCATCGATTAAATTGTTGTGATAAAAATGCATGTAATGTATTTGATTAGAGTTAATCTAATCTGGATGTTCATAATAATGTAGTATGTTAAATATGATGATTAGGGATACATATAATGTCTAGTACACAAATATTAGATGATATTCAAGAAAACCCTAGTTTGATGAGCATGTTGTTAATCATGTTAATTATGATTCTTCTATATATTCTGATGTCATTATATAATTATGTGATCCCAACATATTAAATTGAATTAGAATGATTTCATGAATTATAGGGTTTTAAAGTTGATAAACATGTACATGCGGAAATAGGGTTATTAAACCAATGGTTATAACATAGTATGATCTTAATCTAATCTGGATGTTCATAATAATGTAGTATGTTAAATATGATGATTAGGGATACATATAATGTCTAGTAAAGATTCCTAGACCTTTTGTTTGAAACTATTGATTTCTTGATTTATTATTTAATAATGCTCTATTGATTAGGATTAACCATGTTGCCTGTAGTTTATAGACATTTATTATATATAAGAATGACAACACATGTATTTGTTGGCCTAGAAACCCGTCCAAGATTTACTCATTAGGAGTAAATCTTGGATAGTCCCCGATTTGGGATTGTTCTTGAACACCTAATCTCACTTAGGATGTAAGTGTATAATGTGTATTGGGTTTTCGAGAAAATTTCGGTAGCATTTCCCCGTTTGTTCTCTAAGTACATATAGTACATATGTACTTAGAGAACAACGGGGAAATGCTGCCGAAATTTTCTTGAAAACCCAATACACATTATACACTTACTAGTGAGATTAGATGTTCAAGGATGGGATAGGTGGTACACATTTATTATATATAAGAATGACATCAAATGTGTTTGTTGGCCTAGAAACCCGTCCAAGATTGACTCATTAGGAGTAAATCTTGGATAGTCCCCGGTTTGGGACTGTTCTTGAACACCTAATCTCACTTAGGATGTAAGTGTATAATGTGTATTGGGTTTTCGAGAAAATTTTAGTAGCATTTCCCCGTTTGTTCTCTAAGTACATATGTACTTAGAGAACAGCGGGGAAATGCTGCCGAAATTTTCTTGAAAACTCAATAACATTATACACTTACTAGTGAGATTAGGTGTTCAAGGATGGGATAGGTGGTACACATTTATTATATATAAGAATGACATCAAATGTGTTTGTTGGCCTAGAAACCCGTCCAAGATTGACTCCTTAGGAGTAAATCTTGGATAGTCCCCAGTTTGGGACTGTTCTTGAACACCTAATCTCACTTAGGATGTAAGTGTATAATGTGTATTGGGTTTTCGAGAAAATTTCGGTAGCATTTCCCCGTTTGTTCTCTAAGTACATATGTACTTAGAGAACAGCGGGGAAATGCTGCCGAAATTTTCTTGAAAACCCAATACACAGTATACACTTACTAGTGAGATTAGGTGTTCAAGGATGGGATAGGTGGTACACATTTATTATATATAAGAATGACATCACATTATACACTTAGGATGTAAGTGTATACCCTAATCTTTTCCTAATATATACTTGTTTCCTAATATATACTTGTTTTCTCTGATCATAGAATGGATAGATCATGGATGTCCATTCGTAATCGTTGCACCCCAGATTTTATATCTGGTCTTGATCAGTTTATTAGATTTGCCGAGGAACATAGGAAAAACCTACATATAGGTTCTATTGTCCATGTAGGCATTGCGGTAACAACTTGAAAGTCAACACTGGTGAGGAAATCAAAAGTCATGTCATGTGCAACGGGATTGTACAAGGCTATACAGAATGGCATTGGCATGGAGAGATTTCAAAATCGAAACCAGTAGATGTCGATAGCAGTGCTTGGGTGGAAGAAGAAATTGCCTCCGATGACGTAAATGTGAACGAACCAGTTCCAGCAGACATCGTTGATGTGATGCTGGATAGTTGTAGGGTAGAGCACACCGATCCACCTCCTATCTTTAGAAACATTGTGCATGATGCTGAGATACTGTTATACACAGGTTGTGCTAAGTTTACGAAGCTTAGCGCTGTGTTGAGATTGTATAAGTTGAAATCTAACAATAGATGGAGCGACAAAAGCTTCACTTCATTGTTGACTTTCTTGAAAGAAATGCTTCCTGAAGGAAACGAGCTGCCAATATCAACATACCAGGTAAAGAAAATGTTGTGCCCAATGGGAATGGAGGCCAAGAAGATACACGCATGCCCGAATGATTGTGTATTATTTCAAAAGGACTATATAGATTTGAAAGATTGTCCAAAATGTGGTGCGTCACGGTATAAATTGACGACTTCGGGGGAGTCCAAAACTGGTTCTCCTGCCAAGGTGTTGTGGTATCTACCTATAATATCACGGTTTCAACGCTTGTTTGCAAATCCGAAAGATGCGAAGAATTTGAGGTGGCATGCAGATGTTAAGAAAAATAATGATGGGATCCTGCGACATGCGTCTGATTCCCCACAGTGGAAGAAGATTGATCTATTGTACCCCAAATTTGGTGAAGAAGATAGGAATCTAAGACTTGGGCTTTGTACAGAGGGGATGAATCCGTACGGGACATTGAGCAGCCAACATAGCACTTGGCCAGTCATGCTTGTTATATACAATCTTCCTCCCTGGATGTGTATGAAAAATAAGTACGTTATGTTGTCATTGTTGATATCAGGCCCTAAACAACCCGGAAATGATATCGATGTTTATCTTGAACCTTTGATTGATGACTTAAAGAAACTTTGGGCTGAAGGTGTGATGACCTATGATGCTTCAGCAAGAGAGACATTTCGTTTGCACGCTATGTTGTTTTGCACTATTAATGACTTTCCAGCATATGAGAATTTGTCTGGATATAGTGTCAAAGGAGCTAAAGCGTGTCCTATATGTGAAGAAAACACTGATTCAATAAGACTAAAACATGGCGGCAAGACTGTATATCTTGGTCATCGAAGGTTTCTTTCGAAATTCCATCCATATCGTAGGAAGCGCAAAGCATTCAATGGATGGAATGATGAACAGAGTGCACCTAAACCTATACCAGGGGATGTTGTTTATGAAAGAGTAAAAAACATTGTCAATGAATTTGGTAAGAAATCACAATGTAGTATGGCCACACGGAGTGACAATTCTTCATTCAAGAAGAAGTCAATATTTTGGGATCTTCCTTATTGGAGTTCTTTGACAGTCAGGCATTGTATCGATGTAATGCACGTTGAGAAAAATGTCTGTGATAGCATCATTGGTACTCTGTTAAATATACCAGGTAAGACTAAAGATGGGATAAAATCCAGACTGGACCTACGTGAAATGGGAATAAGGTCAGAATTAATAGAATTACGTGAAATGGGTAGTAAAAGAACATACTTACCTCCCGCTTGTTACACGTTGTCTAGAAAGGAGAAGAAAACTTTTTGTGAATGCTTGGTAAATGTTAAGGTGCCACATGGTTACTCATCCAACATCCGTAGATTGGTATCAATGAAAGATCTGAAGTTGATAGGTCTTAAATCTCATGATTGTCACACTCTAATGCAACAAATATTACACGTGGCAATTCGATCTATATTGCCGAAGCATGTAAGGTTTGCAATTACCAAACTTTGTTTCTTTTTCAACAGTCTATGCAGTAAAGTTATTGACCCTGATACTCTCGATAATTTGCAAAGAGAAGTGGTTGTTACCCTATGTCAGCTTGAGATGTATTTCCCTCCTTCGTTCTTTGATATCATGGTACATCTTGTTGTCCACTTGACTAGGGAAGTGAAAATGTTGGGACCAGTTTTCTTGCATTGGATGTATCCCTTTGAACGATACATGAGCATTTTTAAAGGTGATGTTCGAAACCGTTATCGGCCTGAAGGGAGTATTATTGAAGGTTACGTGGCGAGAGAGGTTATGGATTTTTGCAATGACTTTCTCAGTGGTAATGACACCCCTGATAATGAGAAGAATATTGAGGAGGGCAAAGGAATTTTGGGATCACGGGTCAAAGTAATCAGCCGTGAGCAGTTGGAACAAGCTCACTTGTATATTTTACACAATATGGACGAAGTGAGTGTTTATATAGAGGAACATACCAATTTCATAAAGAGACAACATCCTCGAGCAAGTTCAATGTGGCTTGCTAGAGAGCATAATAAGACTTTTACTAAGTGGTTTGAAGATAAAGTCTTACATCAACTATCTCAAACACCAAATGATATTACAGAAACTATCAAATGCCTCGCCTTTAAACCAAAACCGAATGTTATGTCTTATGAAGGGTTTGACATTAATGGATTCACATATTACACAAAGTGCCAAGATGATAAGAGTGTCGTCCAAAATAGTGGGGTCACTCTTCAAGCGTCGACTATGTACTTTGCAAGTGCAAAGGATAAGAGTCCACGTGAAGCTAAAATGTCATATTACGGTGTCATTGAGGACATTTGGTAGTTTGACTACATAGATTTCAAAATTATGCTCTTTAAATGTAATTGGGTTGATAACACCAAAGGAGTTATAGTGGATGAATTGGGTTTCACTTTGGTGAACTTTGAAAAGATTGGAGAGAAGGGTGAATCATTCATATTGGCATCACAGGCGAAACAAATATTCTATATCGATGATCCTGCGAATGATAAATGGTCGGTTGTTCTTCATGGTAAAAAAACAATTCATTGAAGATCCTATAGATGAAGAAGAGTAATATGATAAGTATGATGACTCCAGTCCATTCTCAGTTGGGTTGCCAACTCCACAAAATATTGAAGCTAATGATGACTTATATGTGCGCGGAGATCACAATGAAGGATTGTTAATTGATAAAAGATCACAATTTTAGAGACATGTATGTTTATACAAATGCTAAATGTTTGCCTTTTTCTAGTTAATACAAATGCTAAATGTTTGCCTTTTTCTAGTTAATACAAATGCTAAATGTTTGCCTTTTTAATGACATTTTCAGATGGCTGACCATGATGAGCAAGATGTCCATGATGAGCATGAAGTCCATGATGAGCATGAAGTCCATGATGAGCATGATGTCCATGACGAGCATGGCGAGGATACCAATGTAAGTTCTAAAAACATATCCTGTATTTCTATAAAATTCATTATCATCTAGCTATGTCATATATCCTATATTTCTATATTGGGCTAATTTAGTGTGTTTATTTTTGTCAAATTTTAGGTTGATGATGTACCTGTACCCACTGAAGCACTGGAGCAACTTGATGCGCAGCACCAAACACTTAACAAGAAAAGGGGCATCACTCTGTTGAAGAAGTTATTAGCGCTAAGTGGTAGTGGATCCAAATTGGTGGTGGAGTTTGATAATGGAGGAAATGCAATTGGAGTGAACCGCAATAATTTTGTAAACTATCTTGGGTGTACCACTCGGAGCCATTGTGGTGTTAAGTATGATAATTGGCATAAAGTTCCTCAAGGGAAAAAAGACTTGATATGGAAAGATTTATGCGTGAGTTATTATTATTTGCAATTCTATTTTGTAGATTACAAATTCTATTATTTGCAATTCTATTTTGGATACTAGTTAATAACATTTCTATTTTACAGAATCTGTTTGCATTGGATGAGAAGTTGCATCGTAAAAGTGTGATGCAACGCGCTGGAAAGATGCTTAGGAATTATAGGACAAATCTGAACATAGAATACATAAAAGAGGGTGATAAGAAGAAGAAGTCAGCCCTTGAACAATGGAACTTCTTGGACAAAGAAGATTGGGACAATTTTGTTGCTTCAAGAAAATCTGAAGAATTCAAGGTATTAGGCGTCACTCCCAATTTAATTAATATACATTGTATTCACCTATTCAAGATTAACATTTAGTGCTACTAACCAAATCATTAATGTGCATACTAACTAGGCCCTCAGTGACGCACAAAAAGCAAGGTGTGCACTGAATGTGCATGACCACACTATGGGTCCAAAAGGCTATGCAAGCGTTCGCCAAAGACTACAGGCAGAGTTTGCGGCTACTCAGCAGTCTGCTGCTACTCAGGAGTCTGCTCCTACTCAGGAGTCTGCCACACCCATGCCTCGCCATGATATCTGGATAGCTGGCAGGAAAAACAAGAAGGGTGAAATAAAGAAGCCTGTAACTGCTGAGGCGGCTGCAAAAATGGTAAAATACAACTCTTAGAGAAATCGTTTGAATATTGATTATTTGTGGTGTTAACTTACCAATTACTATTTATGGTGATTAGCGGGAGCTGCACGAGCAGAGGAAACAAGGCACGTTCATCCCTCAGGGCACAAGGGATGAATTGACAGTTGCTCTGGGTAACCCAGAGCATCCTGGACGTGTTAGAGGTGTCGGCGCTGGTGTTGGCATCAAAGCATTCTTTGGGCCATCCCAGCGTAAACCCAGAGCGGGACTTTCTCAAGAAGAGGTAACCTATTCTTTTTTTAGAATGTTACTGCAAAAGGAAATTCATTAATAAGAAGCTAATGTTTCTTTTATCCATGTATAGGAGAATAAGAGAGTTGAGGATTTAGTTGCTAAGAAGGTCAACGATGTAGTTGCTGAGAAGGTCAAGGAAGAATTGTTGCGGTGGCAGACATCTCAGGCTTCCAATCAGCCTATGGCGACCCACTCTTCTCCTGATGCACAAACTGCGAGTAATCCTGGAGACCCATCGCCTAGCACGTCTGCTGTAAGTATTGTTTATGACATTGTAGCTAGTCTTTTCAAGATGATGTGTTTTCAAGATTATATGTATATATGTATAACATTCTTTACGTAAATTTGTAGGCATTGAAGCCATGCCGCTTAAGAATGCAAGACTATGTTGTTGCAGAGGCGCAGGCTTACCAGTCCCTTCCTGGGGCAACGTTTCATGGGACTCCAATGCCGCAGGGCTACATTCGTGTGAGCCCGCTACATGTATTACCCGATTGGAGGGAAGTTGCGTTGCCATATGCCCACCCAGATATTGATACACTTGGTGAGGCAGAAGGCGGGGTCATATTGTGGCCCAAAGCAGATGTCGTCTACACGACTGAAATTGTAAGATAAATTTACATTGATTTAGACTGTAAATGTGTATATATGATGTCAACTGATCTGAAATTATATATACAGGTTAAAAAGAAGACACCAGGAGCACCTAGGCCTCCGCCTCCACTTCCCGCATTACCAACTTGGGTTCCAACTGACCTAACATACCCGTTAGGTCCTGCTTGTAGGGGAATGGCATGTTGGCTACGGGCACATAATATACATTGCCCTATAATAGTTTCTTTAGATGCAGATTATGCAGGTCAATCATACGATAGCTCTTTATTTATACAAGATATTATTGAGTTGTTTATGTATGATTGGCTGAATACATCAATGATAGAGACATGGATAAGGTGAGATCTTGTGTATACATCCATATACCTTGTGTAAGATCCGGTGATCTGGTTTCTTATATATTAATGCATACGCCTATATGTTTTGCAGCTACTTAGTCGAAGATCATTGCAAACAATTTGCATTTGATCGTGTGGGATTTTTGATTCCATCATTGATTAGTTTGGTAGCTAAAGACCCTGATAATGTTCAACAATATTGTATAGATGCTTTTACAATTTTTGGTCAGCAAAAGAAGACGATAATAATAGCTCCATTCAATGTCAAGTAAGTTTACTTTATTTATAATTTGGACTTAAGAAAATTCCATTTTTATTTTGCATTTTGAGTTATTAATTGCTAACTTCTTACCTCTAGCGGTAGACATTGGGAGTTACTAGTTATTGTCCCCGGGACATTCACTGTTTATTATCTAGATCCTGTGGGGAGTACATTGAACACTAAAATTGGACACGTAATGAGAATGTCATTATTCTGGTGAGAAATATTTCATTTTTATATCCGTTAACATCTTTTATTACATTACTATTTACTTATGCAATTTATTGTGTTATATTAACATGTAGGGGTTTAGATGCATTCAAAAAGGCTGGAGGAACGGTCCCAAGGAAAAAGAACCAGCCAATAAATTGGCAGAACGTACAAGTAAGTTCCCGACTCGAATATATATATTATTGATGTGAATTGTGCTTAGTTGTATTATTTTTTATGTTTCAATTTATAGTGTGCTACACAAGACAATGGTTGGGCATGCGCATACTATGTGATGCGATTTATGTAGATGATTATCAAACATGCCGCATTGGACATCGATAGCATACATGAGGTATTATATATAGTCTCATTAGTTAGTATGAAATATATCAATCTTATTTTTATATTATTACTTATATATATATACATCATTCTCTTTGCAGGTGTTTAAAACTGACCACACTATAGGTAAACGCTTAAAAAATATACATGCTCCATATACGATGGAAGCATTAAATGAAGTAAGAGAAGAATGGGAAAAATCCATACAAGCAGTGGCAACTGTAAGATATAATTGGGATGTTGATAGCGATAATGAATGATACTTTGTAAATGAATATTTCTGAATGTTAATACATGTATTTGAATGTTTCTATATGTGTGAATGTGAGAATTGAATTGATGTCTGAATGTATGTACTTGTGTGAAATTTTCCTAGTGACTTTTGCAGGTTTGCGGCCTGTTTATAGGTTGATATCAATGGATGTCGTAAACCTGCAGTTCAGAAAACCGAACTGCAGGTTCTCATCCTGCTGACCAGCCACAGCAGGCCTGCAAACTGATATGAAAAAAAAATAGAAATAGGCGTCGGTTATTTATAGAAAACCATCAGCAAAGACCTACAGCGTCGGTTTTTTTTCAAAAAACCGACACCTGATGTGGCCAAAGCAGTCCTGGAAATGGCGTCGGATATTCGTATCAAACCGACGCCTATTTAATCTATAGGCGTCGGTCTTTTGGTATATAACTGATGCCAAAAGTGTTCGTTCCACAGAAAATGGCGTCATCTAGGGCACTTTATGCGTCGGTTATCTACTAAAAGACCGACGCTATATTCCATATAGGCGTCGGTTGTTTAGTAAATAACCGACGCAGAAAGTGCCCTAGATGACGCCATTTTCTGTGGCGCGAACACTTTTGGCGTCGGTTATATACTAAACGACCGACGCCTATAGATTAAATAGGCGTCGGTTAAAAAACCGACGCCGAAGTGTTCGACCTTTAGCGGCGCCCACATAGGCGTCGGTCGGAAACCGACGCCAAATGGGGTTAAACGACCGACGCCAAAGGTCGTTTCTGTAGTAGTGAGACCTGTGTAACTAGCTAAAGATGGGTATAAGAGGGGAGGATACCCAATGAAGCTACTTTATGATAGCATGTTGGTAAATTTGGTTTTGAAGGGACAATCATATATTTGACAAAAGCCTAAAACCAGTCAGACACCAGATCTTCTAAATTAGGAAGGAGGTTTACTACCTATAACAGGCATGGCACATTGAAGAATATATCAATGTGCCATTCATTAGGTAGATAGAAAAAAAACTTACTGGAAACCTCCAATAGGCATCACCCTCAAAATGAATATGGATGCTACCCTGGATAGAAGGAATAATGTTATTGCGATGATCCTTAGGGACAATAATGGTGCATTGATTGAAGGACATGCCTGGAAAACTATGGTCGACTCAACATTACAAGTAGAGTTGATAGGCATTCATTGTGCTATGAAGAAGGCCCAATAGATGTCTATAAGTCGATTGGAGTTGGAGACAGACTGTAGACAAGTCATGCTAATGATACAAGAGCCCCCAGGATGTAACCCTAAGTATGCTAACTAGGTTCATAAGATACAAAACAAACTAAAGAAGAATGAAGGATGGGAAATAAAGGACGTGCAGAGAACTTGTAATATTGCTACAGACAGCCTTGCAAAATTCCATCTAAGAAACAAACAAGGCAATTTTAGATATGTTAGGCTCCCTGGTCAGATCAAAGTTTGGTTGTAGAAGGACATGTGTAATGGTAGTAGTACTACTAGATTTAATTCTAGAATTAATTATTATAATTGCATTTCATTGAATTTTCCTGTAATAGGAGGGCAGGATGAATAGATTGCCTCCTGACTTTTCCGAAAAAAAGTTATGCGCAAAAGAAGTACACCCAAAAACACACAAAGAAATGTGAAAAGCCTTTTGAGCGGAAAAAATGACCAAAGTATGTGTCTGCCTCTGTAGAATAGGCGATGGTTTTTGATCGGTAAGGTACCATATAGTTAGAAAAATCTCAAACCAATATGACTTAGATAATTTAGCTTGAAACATAACAACATGAGATATGTTAAGAAAATGATAATTTTAACGTTTGTGCAACCCCATATTTGTGGGGTGTGAGTGCAACAACAATGATGGATGGTTGATGTGCTAAAGAAAAACAAAGATAACTAGACAAAAATCTTTTAAATCATTATTGGTCCGTAAGATCTTAAAAGATTTATTAAATTGTGTTGAGATCATGTTATGGAAGTTCTGAATAATACCTAGCATTTCATCATGTGATTTCAACAAGTATAACTAGGTCATGTGAGAGCAATCATCAACAAAGGTAATGAAATAATCAAATCCATTACAACTAGTGATTAGGAAAGACCAAAAATTTCACTATGAATAACATCAAAAATAGATTTGGAACATAAACTAGTTTTTCAAGGAAAACAACTCCTATGATGATTTTCAAACTCACATCAGTCACATAGAAGGATTTTTGAACTAGATAAAGTGGGTTCCTAGTGCTTCATTTTTTTAAGAGAGGGGTGATCATAGTGTTAACAAAGTTGGATAGGCATGCTCACAAGAAGGGAAGAAGGGATGATCATAGTGTAGTGTAGGTCACCAACTCTAGTCCACAACTAATTGTCCTTAAAGTTTGAGATTCCTACATAAAAAAAGCCTACTAAAGGTGATGTTATAAGTAAAGGCTTCAACTAACTTAGCACTGGACATTAAATTAAAGGGATAATGAAGGGTATCCTAAATATGTTTGAGTTTAAGATTGTGTGAGATATTAACACTCCCACATTCTTGAACATATTTAATGGACCCATACGTTAGAGTGATTGATGAGGTAGGAATATAAGGTTCAGTGGAAGAGAGAAGGTGTCTCATACCAATAATATGTTGGGTGGCTCCAAAGTGGACAATCCATGAAGAAATGAATGCAAGAATTGAGGCCCTGACATTAACTTGGTTGGAGGCGAGATGCGGCAAAGATGTCACAGTGGATTGCATGGTCACAAAATCCCTAGATCTTGTGGATTCTTGAGTAGCTTGTTGGGAGGCTTGCAAGTGTTTCCAATACTCCTCAAAAGAGATGGTGGTGGGTGGATTGTGTGATCCTTGGGCAACTTCGGCAGCCCTGATGCCACAGTTGTGCACATAGGGATGATCGTGCTTTTGATAACACTTCTTCTCCAGGTGTCTCAACTTGTTGTAGAAAGTGCATTTGGGCCTTAGAGGATGTCCAGAGCAAAGACTACAATCACTAGTTCTTTTTTTACATGGGAAATAAAAATTTATTATGAAAGAATTATTCCATAGTTGGGATCTACTCCTAACCATGTAGCTTTTTCTTCTAGTCATGTTTAGGTTTGATCTTCAAAGGGTTACAATTTGGGTTGAAGCACACCTTATTTTATGTTGAAATCAATTGGTTTGATTTATCCTTAGAGTTTGCGTCTTTATTCTGAATGACTTCTATAAGACATGAAGCTAATTTTTTCAAACATCACATTGCTAGAATTTCCACTATATGGTTGTTGTTGTTGTATTAGGAATGGAATGAATGGATTCATATTGAGTTGTGGATAATTGTTTTATTTGGTGGTAACAAAGCATACCTAAGAAATATTCATGTGGCTTGAGTGATTTTCTAAGTTAGTATAGGTGTTGGGTTTGTGATTGTTATTATTGTTGGTGTTGTTGTCTTCCTTCTAGACCCATACATTTCTCTCTAAGTACATTGCACATTGTTAGGTTTTTTTTGGGTGGAAGAATTGAGTTTATATTTCTCCCATGGTGTATATGAGATGGTAGGATGAACAAAGAGGTTGGTAAAGAGAGAGGCATGTTCGAGATGTGCATTAATTTTTCTTTTAATATTAACCTAACACTTTGTACACACCTTGCCCTCCACCTACATGCCACTAGAAAATATTGTGATAAGAAAAAGGAGCTACATTCAAACAGATCATCCCTAAACCACTTGAAGGTGCCAAGTATATAAAACCCTTATACAAAAGTCCTTCCAAACTAATAAGAAAATTGTGTATCACACACCTTATGAATATATGTCATCAATTTATTATCCATCATGATCAATGCATGGATCCATAGAGGAAGATATAAGGAATCAAATACTAAAAATAACTCATGTGAGATAATCCCCCATCCACATATGGTCTGTGTCAACTAATCAATATCATAAGGGATATAATGATCTATAATGGACCTATCTTCTATGTAATCATGTACATCATAGTTCATCATCAAAAACTCCCATTGTGGTCTCCTTGTGCCCCGTATCTTTCTCAATAATATCGTGTCCTCATTATTAGCCACTGCTGCACTAAGATTGGCACCATCAATCACTTTGAGAGAAATATCAAGCACCTTGACATGGGCCTCCATTTGGCGGGTGACTCACATCTAAACCCTAATGAGAAGACCATACTATTATTTCAATTCATCACAATAGCAGGCACATGGTAGAGGTATGTGCCATCCTAAAACTTATCTATGTTCACCGTGAGGTCCATGTTTTATTTGAACTCACATCAAGTGGATATCATGTCGCTAACTACATCTTGAGCTTTATGTGAGGGTATATTAACCACATCATGTTTTGAGTCTTAAAAGTCTCACCCATCCATACTAGTGAACATCTTACTTCTAGTCTTACAATTTACCACCTTGATGATATCCATCTGGAGCATTGGTATGGAGGTGTGAAGACCATCATAAATAATTGAGAACATGTTATACTATATGACCCACACCACTAGGCCTATTAGAACCCCTCTTCTCCATCCAAGAAAAGACGTCCAATAAAATCATTTCTAGTACATCCCCATTCATTAGTATAACAATCCAATTCCATCTTAGTATACCTCTAGAATGACACAATCCTTCTCCCACACATACCACTAGAAATATAATGGGAAACCAAAGGGATATTGCATCTCTTGATTGCATCATTAGTGATAATGTCTCTTTGGAGAAATATCTAAATAACCTCACATGCAAGAGGGAGGATAGCCTCCTATAAGAGAAGATAATAGTTTAGGCTGCCATGTTTCTTTTCTAAATAGATTATGACCATTCTTAAGTAATAAGGTTCATCATTGGTTTGTTCCCACATGGAACGTCTCAATTGTCTATATTGACTTAGGAGCCCCTTCATGAAAAAATTGTATAACCTCTACATTCAATAAGCTCCCTAGATCACACAAGCCCCCCTTTTCAATGGTTATCCACAACTCATTAACCTTCATCTTTGCATCAACACCACCCTATCATCTCTCATACATGGAGAGTGTCATATGGAACCATCTCTCTAACCAAAAAGACATGTTTCCCTACTAACACCCATCAACTATTTGCTAGTAGTAATGTTAAGGCAATCAATTTTATTCTATATAGAGAGACTTAGATGTCAAGATTAGATGATGTAGATGTGTATGATCAGTTGAGCCTTTCATTCACTTGTACTAATCCATGTAAAACTATGACCAAGGAATTCACTAGTGATGACCTCACACCCTATCTTGACGGTGAGAACCCTCATCTTCCATCATAGTAGCAAGATACCTAGACCACCGACATGATGATCAAGGGTGGCTAGTCCTAATCTACTCAAGTCCTCCTTTTAGACCTAACATGTATCCTCCAAATAAGACATGTTTGCTTATCTAGATTTTACATATTCAATTTTGTTTTGAAATCCATTTGTACAAATTTTATATTTGGTTTGTGGGATTGGGAAAATAGAGCTAATTCCCAGATTTTTGGTTGGAATTATGCATTTCGGTCTCCAATAAAACTTACCCACACATCAAAGATATCTTGTCTAGATGGAAAACTAAGAAAAACATAAGTCCCTCATTTGTCAAATCCAACAAACTATTTATTAAATTTATCTTTAGTGAATTTTGAGAATGCAACATCGTACTAATGCGTGATGGATGGAAAATTGAAAGTTTGAAAATCTCACTAACAAAATATTCCCATGAAGTATGCCATGACTACAATTCAATTTCAATAACTAACATTAGTACACGAAGATCAAAAAGTGAATATAGTGGGGCAGAGAAGAGAGATGTCACACTGTGATAATACATATTGTAGAAGACATTAGTCTCGCCCACCCACTTGTGAATTTAGCATGTATCTGGTATAAGAAGTATGAGAAATAATCCTCCCTCAACTTTCCTAAGACTAGTGGAACTGTGAGGTACTCCTCTTACCCTTCCTTCCATAGTACATTGATCTCCATCTCCACCTCACCAATGAGAAGTTGGTCATTCGATCCAATAAGGAATGTGGTAGTAGAGTTGCTGGTCATCTGGATAGAGACATGCTCATACAAGCTTTTCATATCATCCATGCACTTCATGGAATTAGTTGTTGCATCCATGAATATCATCACATCATAAACATAGAACAATACCAGAAATACCACACACCATTGTATAATTATGCATTCATTGATCAATTATGTATCCACTCTCAATTTGTACAAGTAGAAAGCTTCTTTAATTACGATAAATAAGAAAAGATATCATAGGAATTCCTTGATTCTTTCCCTACTACATGGGGAAGAAACCACTAGTTATCTAGTTCAAAGAAACCAAAATCCAAGAGTCCTTGAAGAAGGATAGCAACAGAGGCACCATCATTAGCATCATACCAAACCATATGAAATCACTTCCAAGAAACCCCAATCAACTCAGTCATATGCCTTGGATATACTAACTTAATAACCAAGTATGCATGATCCTTATTGGTGTTTATGTCATGCAATAGCTCCCGAACGAGGTGAGTGTAATGGATGATGTCCATGCCTCTCACAATGTCTCAATTATCCATATATATCATATGCAGGAAAGGCGTATCTAGGTGGAGGCACTTGGGCTTTATCCCCTTCACTAAAAAGTAAATATAATAATTCAAAACACAAAACAAAACTATAAATATAAATTATTTTAAATCACTAAATAGAAATAATATTTGGCCGAATCAATTCACTAGACATTTACTGTTGAAGAGGTTTCAATTTTTTTCTACAACAAAACATTTGCCTCAACCCCCTATGTCGTATAAAAAATTAAATTTATATAGATACATTGGTTTTAAAGGTCTAAAAAAAGTTATCTATCAGAAGAGGGACATGCTCCTTTATGTGTATATGTTTTAACCTCTATTCAAATATTTTCTAGAACATTTTTTTTCTCATCCCCCATTATGATTTTCTAGATTTGCCATTACTTGTTGGAGATGCAACATCATCATGTTATTCAAAGTCTATAAAGAATATGGACAACCACATTCTCCATCGAGAATGGATTGAAGTCTAAAGTAAGTTTCTTTGTGTTACATTTGTTGGGGATGAGGACCACATGATAGCAACCCATTACTCTAGTTTGATGTTCCATTGAGAAAAAATTCCCCAATTTGGACTTTATAATGTCTCAAGATGCGTTATAGAGTTTTAATCATGAATCCATACAACCTTGGCATGACATAACATCTATCTATTGCATCTTGATCACAACTTCCTTCTATGTGGGAGGGATGGTGAGTGGTAAATTTTTCTCCATGGAGAAGATATAAAAAATACACAAAATACAATGGTTGTCAACCATTCATAGATAAGTGATCAAGAATACACAAAATAAAAAGGTTGACATCCATTCTTGGCACACCATTATATATGTTAAAGAACTTCAAGCAATATCTGACGACTTGTTAAGTAATGGCTTGTTATTTAAAAATCACTAATCCAATTTTAAGATATAGTTCCTTCAATAACTTTCTCTTCATGCACCCTTCCATTACTAGCACATATTATGGTCACAATTCTCAAGACATATACCATTTTATTTCTTTTTCCAAATCATTTTCAACATCCCTAACTCCCTCTAGTGCCTTCTCGACTACCAATAATTCCTCCTTGCATTGTTGCATGCAGTCATTGTCATATGCCCTTTGAAAAAGATTAACAACATATTCCAAGTTATTTATTGTTTTTTTTGGGGTTTCAAGAACCTCTTGAGTGTGCTCCTCACTTTCTTAATCTTGAGAGACAAGGTAGTATCCAACTTGATCTTCCTTCCATGAACCAATTAGACTTGATTCATTCCATGAACCCATCATGGGAAAGCTAATCATCATGAAAAGAAAAGGGGCGCATGATAACCACTATTGGCATGGTTGCAAATAACATATGTATGAGGCAATCGTCAAACATTCTCTCCCACATAACATGAACAATGTGCCACCGCCTGTTATTAGCACACCAGCTAGAGTTTAACAAAAATTTGTAGTCAAATCTCTCCTACGTTATCAGCCTCAACCTTTATTTGTCAACAATGTGTGATGGATTCCTTCAAAGTCCATCTAATGCACATTAGAGTCCTCAATCCACCTATTAGAATCATCCATGACCACCTTTTCTGGTGACCCTAGGCCTCTCTTCTTGACCTTGTGCCTAATGATATTCAAAATCACATACAACTATCTAAGGTGAGCCTCCAATGTTAACTTATACGTGTAATAGATTGTCCCATAGGATCCTTCTTAGTGGTTTAGGGAATTTGGAATATAAACCAGACACAAAGCTCATAATATCTGGTACAAAATTTATGTGAATTGTGATGTGATGGGCATGTTAAAACACAAAAAACACTTAAGCTAATTTTCTAAATAGAACTAGAAATTCCCCTCCTTTGTCTCATTTCTATGATACAATTAGAGTATAAAGATATCTAGTATCTCTTTGCCCTTATTGTATGAATAAGTGGCTCCAAGTTGGTTGTAATCTTTGGCCTTTTGCTTCATATAATTCATGCTCAAAGACATCCAAGATTGTTTGTCATCTTCCCCTGATATAATGCCATACTTTTCCCTAGTCTATCCTAGGGTCAACAACCATCTTTCAGGGATCCTCCTCCCCTATTGATCCATCTTTCAACCATACCCACATGTGCATTGTGCATTCAGGGCTGTAAGATCAAGCTGTAGATTGCATCCCTAATAGTTGTCATCACCAAATAGTGAACATTGCTAGGGTTTTCTTAGAAGGTGTAAGAAATAAAGGGTGGTTGTTGTGGGGCAATCTGAATCCCTCTAGGATCAAGGATACACTAATATGGGACCTCCATTAGGAACTTTACAAGGAAAGCCATGACTAGGATCTTGTCCTATAAGGTAAATGTTATCGGGGGTACGAAGCGGGTGATTTCTCTAGATATCTACTCACTCTATCCTCTCGATTTATTTTTATAGAGTAGATGTGTTTCTTGAGTTTGATTCTCATTCTACTGGGCATATGGGTAAACCTCAAAAATTGATAAACATGTTTTTCCTTCAAGACACGAACCTAAAGAATAAATTTCTATGCACACTGGTCAGATAAAAAAACACTGGTTCAATTATCTAGTGGGCCCCTTAGAGTATATTTTTCTACAAGGCACAACAATATTTAAGTCCCCATGTAGTTCAGAAACAAGGTGGTGGAGATCATCAAAGACCTAAATGATATATTCTGATAGATGGACTTCTAAACAACTATATATACCCTCAACCTCATGTATTTTTCTTAAATGATGATTCTTATACACTGGGAGACTTTAGAACTAGCGAGGAGTCATCCATAACCTCTACTTCAATCTGATAATTTCTACTTCATCTTTTGTGGAGTACATCTCCTATCAATATTGGGATATTTGTCACGTCAATCGAGTGAAGTCCAATCTTTCCTTGATTATATTGCTGGAATCATTAAATTGAAAAAGAGACACTTACACCAAGCACAATCTTCACTTAGACATCAAATTTGTCATTAATTAATTTGGTTTCAAATCCAGTTCAATAATAGCATTAAAAAACTCAATAATTTCACCCAATTATCTAGAGAAAATCTCAACCGTGTCATATCCCAAGATTATGGGGATCTACCCAACTAGAATCATAAGGTCTATGATGAAAAGGTTAGTTTTCCTTTCAAGACTAGGTGATTTTATCACTAACATCCATGATTTTATTCTTTCTTTCTTAACCCAAATCTTAATATAACCTATTTGTTTGGCCCTAAAAATGCATGTGCAATATCAACATTTATCGCAAACATGTGGGTGAGTATACTATCCTTAAACCATATCAAAATTACCTTATCATATCTCCATCCATGCTTACATAATTATCCACCCAAGATAGAAGTCATTCAAGAGTTTATCGTGTTTTCCATTCCTTTACTACATACCTATGTTATTCCTATTTTCTTTGCTAAAATGTAGTGTGAAAGAAACTTGACACTAAGGATAGCTTCTGTAACTAGTGGCAATTCATCAAAAATGATGAAGATGGTCGTTCATGCAAAGGAACACAATGTTTATAACGAGCTTTATAAGAAGGCTTAGGTTGAGGATTTATGAAACAATACCCCAGTGGGATTTAGGGGAGATATTTTTTATTACAACTTTAGGGACCTCTCTTTTAATTACCACAAATTCCAACTATTAGAGAGAATACCTAATCCAGAACACTTCTTAAGACACAAAACAACAAATTCTTTGAAAAATGATTCAAATAATAAAAGAATACAAATATATATATATATATATATATATATATATATTTAAACCCTTATAAATGGATTCCACAACAGATAAAAATCCACTTGAAAACTAACCACATTTGAATACGTTCAAACCAATATCATATCAAATTACTCATATGTTGTTGAATTCGCTTATGATTACATCTGCATGAAAGTAACAAATTAGATATACAACCCAACCTAGGAAAGAGAGACTACAAGGAAATTATAATATAAATGTTCTTATTCATATATTCTTTATCATGACCTCCCTCTAGATTGCATTATACCGAAATACATTTGAAACAACCACACGAGACCCATATAGAGAGCTAAATTGTGTAGAAAGCTCCCATTTGAGCCAAGAACCATGTATCCGTACCAGGTTAAGTTTACTTTAAAAGAAGATGATAGATATTAACTTACAAGTCTAACATATAAGTCTAGCATAGATACTTTCAGTTTATGACTATAGATCAAATAAATCAGATAATTATTCAATTAATTAGATCCTACTTTTTTAGCTATTTATGTGACTCGCCATTAGATGGACCAAAAACATATCAAAAATCCATATATAGAACAATCTTAAAGCTGAAGTAAATAAAAGGCAAGTCTACCGAACATAATGATTCAAATATCATCTAAAGCCCATAAAAAACAAGAGTATATATTAAACACACCATAAATTAGTTGTCAAAGTTTACTTGTAAAATAACATTTACCAATCAGATTTCATACTTGCCAGATAAATATAAGACATATTATCATATAATAGAATAATAATTGATCTCAACATAAAATAGACATATTAAATAAGGACAAAATTATCAGTAGTGATAGAAGGACTATAACATATATTCATCTTCCTTTCTACATAGATTATCATCTTTGATTTATTTTTCCCAAAACTACTTGTACCATACCTCACCAAATAGAAATCTCCATGTGTGATTATTGTATCAACATCTCACTATTATTATTTATGCATTTAGCTACCACCCTAATATAGACACAACAAACCATGGTCCATGACATGGTTTCCTAAAGAGGCTAAGGTAGGGTATGCAACCTATGTACAATTAGTTCCACATCTCAGCTACACAATAGGTACAATGAGAACAAAATATCACATCTCAATATTTACTCAATTTTTAATGTTATTGGTGGAGGATTTAGTAGTCAAAATCACATGGTGTGACACATCCCTAAATTATAGTGGTCTAACCTGTCTACATCCGCACTATAAATATGGGTTCAAATTTGCTGTCCCAAGCACGTTGTCCCGACGTGTCCCTATCAATCTCAACCATAAACACACCACATTAATTTTTTTTAGGGGTGGGTTTTTGGATAAATGTGTGGTAAGGATTTTCTGGGACACAACTAGGACCTCAAGTCCGGTAAAATAGATTTGGAGGCTATAAATATTTCCAATAATCCTCTGATTACAATAAGGACATCTTTTTTTGTTTTTCTAGTATTAATGTCAAGGGAGACTCACAATGTTCATGGCACCTAACTAGATAAATTCATCATTTCAATTGTTACTTAACCCTTCTAGTCATTTATAGATTCCCATTCATCATTTATCATTTGTGTGTATTCTATCAATCAGAATGAAATGAATAATATTAATGTTATAAATAAATGTAGTATTTAATCATTATAACAAACAATACAATAATCTACAATTTACAACATGCATGTTTCTTTCCCATTCTCATATAATGTCATAAGAATCAACATTGATGGTCTATATAATTAGATATAATCTTATTCTCAAGTATTTAGCCTAATAAGAGTTTCCTAGATACAAATAATTATATTCCATTGCAACCCCAAGACATTTTTTATCATTTCATTCTATGTCGCAATTTTTGCTAAATATTCACAATACATTAGGACCCACAGTAATATTACCAAATAAACATTTTTATTAGTTATTATATTCAAATATGGTTCATTAAGAAATGCACAATTCATTCAATTAATTTTCCTTATATATAGATTAATCTCAATGCATATACATTCTTAGCACACAACTAATATTTCATACCTCATTCTGATGGGATCCAATAAAACCTTGATTTTTTCTCTTCTAATTAAGTCAATATATATTCAATATTTTTCTTTTATTAATAATATACTTTATTACTATTTCTTTATTCACAATATTAGGGTTAAAATTACGTTCTTATCTCTATCAAGTTAACTCCTTGGTTTTCCCTTCCTTTTAGAATCATTAGTATTAAATTATTTTATTTCATGGTCGTTGCTATTCTTGGGATCAATCACTCTTTGTCGTGAATTCATTTGGATAATCTTAGCTCATTGCACTTTTATTTTCTTTCATCTAACTAAACATGATAATACATTAAAATTTTAACAGACATACACATGCAAAGACACATATTTCAAATTTGTTAATTGGCTATAAAAAAGCAAATAGGATTGCTTTTACTATAATTTATTAAATGAGCATTTTCTAAGTAACTACTACTAATTTGAGGAAATTATATGACTAATCGTGTTTAAACATGAAGTGTGATTTCAAGTTAAGAAACTGATGTAAGAATGTGATTGTATTGGACTATAGAATCAAAAGGGGAAAAAACAAATCATTCTACTATAGAAAATTATTAATATATGACATCCGTCTACATCTCTTGTAGTCACAACTAATTGATTTGGAAATTTAATGTGAGAACAACCTTCTCCACTTGTGTTACATTTATGCTCCTCTTTAACTCAGAAAGAATGCATGAATGCATCCAAATATTAGGTAGGAAATACATGACACTTGAACACATACTTCACTCTCAAATTGTAAGATTCTAGAGAGATTTTGAGGTCAGGCTATTGATAGATGTTATGAACAAATAAACTTCAAACTTTGTCATGCGAATTGATATAATTTATGAAACATATAAGCATTGCACCATTAAGATCGATTTTGTAGAAAATTTACAATTAGCTGGTTCACTTCATTTGGTGACTTCTCTTAAATTTAAAATGGCTTCCATCTGGCAAGACTTTGATGTCCAAATTTCTCATAAAATATTTGATATCTGACTATTTATATAGACTTCTACCCTAGGGTACTTGAAAAAATAATATTTTCCACCAACTATTAGTAGTGCATGTGTTTGACGCTTCAACTCCAGTTGTGGTGCTTCAATTTGTACCTTATCTATGGATCTACAAAATAATGTAAGTTGAAAAGTTGATCCTTTTCGGATAATTCGTCTAACCCAAGTGTTATGACCCACTCCAAAGCTAACTAGTATGTTCAATGATCACAACATCATTAACATGATTAACCAGTAAGCACAACACTTAGTACATCATTAAGTTGATTAAATTTAAGTTAAGTACTCACAGATGCAATTAGTACTTTGATCTAGTGTTACAGTCTAATTAACATGATTTCTTGCTTTGAGGTTGTAGAGAATCTCGTGCTTGAAAAAGTTACAAAAGAAATCACCCCAATCGGACACCTGAGGCGAGAGTTACAACATTTTCTAGAACCTTGGGTTTATGATGCAATTTCTCCATTTATTGGCATTTTATTTCCCTTTTCCCTTTCTCCCTTATCTTCTTCCCCGATAGAACAGGGACCGCTTGAGCAGCGCCCATCCATCCCGACAGAGAGCAGCAGAAGGGGTGGGGTGTGTGGGCGATCTAGGGAGAATTAGCAGGAAACTGAGCTCCGTCCACCTTCGTTCTTCTTCGTCCACCCTTCCTTCTTCCTCTTCCTCGCCTCTACCACCAGCTCCACTTGATAGGGCGGCAGCCAGTAGCAGCACCGCACAACAGTTGTGGCGGCCGGCCAGGGGCTTGATTGACACGGGAAACACCACCAAACACCCACCTTGATTCCATTTTTGAGGTCCAAGCTTGCAACCGCAGCTTCCCGCCCTTGTTGCGCTCACCTGTGCCCCAAGCAGCAGGGGCGGCGCCCCATCTAACAGCAGCAGTAGCTGCTGTAAGAAGCAACGACCAGGAGCATCTAGGGCACAGCTAGCACCCAAAATCGACGCCTGTGAGCTCGGCCAAGAAGGCTAAACAGGAATCTGCAGCCACCTAGCTCTGATTTAGCATCTAGCTCAGTTCTTCTCAACCTGTACGCGAAGAAACGGCTGCTGCCAAATTTAGGGTTATTCGGAGGTTGAAGACAACCTGTTGATGCATTTCCAGTCGCCTCGAATCCCTATGAGTAGAATCTCACTTCCCAAAGCACGATTTAACTCCATGAAACGGACGATTTTGGTTTGATCTGCGTTATTCGCGCGTAATAGCACTTACCCAGGTGTGAGTGATAGTGTCGCCCGACTTTTATTGCACTATTCAATTTTGCATGATTTGATTTATTAATTGATGTGTATGGTTATGGTTAGTGGAATTAATTCAAGAAAACCTAGTTGCACGCTCCCTACTACACTTAATGCGAGTAGTTTAATAACTATACAAATTGACATGTTTTCCAAAGAAATTATTTGAAATTCTCAATTAATATTAATAACTCATGCTATAATAAGTAATTTAACTCTTAATTGAGTTATGTGATGCACAACTCTGATCTTGGGTTGATGTGCATGATTTTTTAGGAATTCTAGATAATTTACAAGTGCTACTGACGATTACTCATATATCTAGTAATTAACTCTGATTAGTGTATTAAGAGGTCTAATTGTATGATTTCAGCGTATATGTGCCAAGTTGACTTGAATTCTATTTATTGAAGAATTTTAGTCTTCCTGCATGCATAATAATGTTGATTTCTCAGTAAATTACAAGTGGACATGTATTTAGTTTATTTAAGAACTTGAAATCTACCTGCATGCTTAATATGTCGAATCTCTCAGCATTTGCAATGCTTGAATATACTGCTCTGTCAAATTTAGAATGATATTCATGTCATGTTGTAAAGTTCAAGTAAATAGACACGGTACCATAGAGATACCAGAGTCAAGTATAAGTAAGAAAAATGTACAATCTAGTAAGAGTTTTCTAGAATAATAAAATAATAGATTAGGGCCCTGACACCGTAGAATCTCTATGAGAGGTCTGCGCCTTAGGGATGAAATGACCTACTTTGGTGGTGCATCCAATATACGGGGGTCGGAATGCACCCACAGAGCGTGCGGGGAGATGAAGCCCTTAAGGAAGTCTCCTAAGAGAAGATAGGTTACCCAACATGAACCGGAAGTCCCAGTGGTAACCCAGAGGTACCCACAGAGTGTACCAAGTTGAGGCCCACAGAGCGTCTCAGACCCTCTGCATGTGTGCTCAGGTTAGAGGAGGAGTCTAGTTTACGGCACCATAGGAGTGCCGAGGCCAGAGAGCCAGTTTTCCTATTGCAGACCAGGACTGCAGTCAGACTTAGCTATCCCGGGGTGTCGGCTAAGTCTTGTACGGTATGATCGTAGTTCGCTATGAGTTTTCATATATAGAGTACACTGCATATGATCAGGGCATAAGATAAAATATGTTCATATAAGTTCACAAAGTTTCTTATAAGTTAAAGTGTTAAGAAAGATCTAAGTTAGTTTCACAGTAGTTGTCCTTTAAATGAAATTTTAGTATTTACTATTAATTAATTGTATCTATAGCTTTGCAGCAATTGTTATCATAAAGAAATGTTGACATCTCTTGTTATTTAAATTACATTGGTTAGATCTGCTCAATATAGTATCAACTTGTATTTTATTCCAATTAATAATCATAAAATAAGTTATCTGTGATGGTTGGGTGAAATTCTATTCACTGAGCCAGTTGCTCACCAACCTACTGGAACATTTTTTAGGTCAGCGTCAGCACGAGGAAGTTGAAGGATCGTATCACCCAAGTTCTTAGAAGGTAGTTTGTAGTTAGGTTTAGAGGTCTCTTAGTCATTTCCCCTCGGTCCTTGGGCATGAGGTGTGGTAGTGAGAGAATAAAATGTAATATGTAGTTTAGATTTTAGTTATCTATAGAGCTTTATATTTCGCATGAACAATGTAATAAGTGGTGTAAACCCGCTTTATCTATCTAGTAATGTAATTAGTAGTTGCTTCTGTAGTTTAGTAAGATTTCAGTTTATTCAAATTATAAGATTCTCCTTTAGGTTAATTCTAAGTGATTAATAAAAGAAAAAGTTAAGGGTGTATTTGTATTAAGTTGGATCCTCTATTCATGCCCTAATCTCATAATTAGTGGTAATTGTGGGATCGGGGAGTGACAGGTTGATTTTGTATCAGAGCAAGGTTATGAGAGCATAGGTTTGGGTACATAGTTACTCTAAGTCAAGGTCAGGGGACGATAAGAGACCAATAGGATTAGGACTTAGGTCTTCTCCTTCTATCTGCAATTTTCTAACAGGAAGTGTTCTGTTATACTATTGCAGATGGCAGGAAGAGGATGTGGTCATGAGGACCAAGCTGAGAGCCACATTGGACCTGATCCTCAGGTGATGGGTCCAGGTGGTGGAGATGATGTGGATGATGCATCAAGGATGTACAAGATGTTTCTTGAGACCAGGGAAAAGTATAAGATGGAGAGGCAAGCTTCTACCTCAAGCAGCAAGGACTTGATGAGATCCTATGAGATGTTTAAGAAGCTTGGAGGTACTGAGTTCAATGGAACTACAGACCCTGTAGTGGCAGATGAATGGCTGAGACAGTTAGAGAAAGTGTTCTGTCTGATGGAGTTGTCTGAGGAAAGACAAATCAATCATGCAATTTATTTGCTTAAAGGTGATGTAGAGCTCTGGTGGCGTGGAGTGGAAGATAAAAGGAGGAACACGATATTGACTTGGAAGGATTTCATTGATGAATTCCATCTTAAGTACTACCCACCTACCTTTCTGAGTGAGAAGATAAGACAGCTGCAGAATGTCAGACAAGGAAGTATGACAATTGGTGAATACGAGGAACATTTCACAAGGTTGGTGAATTTCTGTCCACAACTTGTTCCTGATAATGTACAAAGGTGCAGAAGATTTCAAGGAGGAGTAAGATTAGAGATTAGACACACCGTATCAGCCATTGGTTGAAGAGATAGATAAAACTTTGGTGAATTTGTGGAAGTAGTGAGACATGTAGAAGAGTCAATTAATCCTGATAAGCAAACTGAGAGTAAGAAAAGATCTAGAGATTTTATTAGAAGGGGACAAAGTAGTGGTGATACAGAGGTGGTGGTGGTTTCTTTTCAAAGATAGGATGAGGACTTGGCTATTTTGGTAGACAAGGATCTTGTTTTTCATCAAGTGGAGGAAGACCCAATTCCAAAAGATGGAGTACATAGTCTACATGGACACCTCCAACTAGGTCTTCTAGATCATCGATTTCAGTGATAGGTCCACTGAGGCGAGAGACGCGAGTATGTGATATCTGTGGAAGACCACACTCAGGATAGTGTTAGGGAATAGAGTTTCAAGGATGTCATCGATGCAGACAGATGGGACATTTCAAGAGGAATTGCCCCCAGTTATAGCAGTTAGCATCATAGGGTTCTCAGTCACAGTACCAGAATGTCCCGAGACAGGCTCCAGCTGGAGGAGCAAGTTCCTCTATAGCTTCAAGTTCCCGAGGTGGTGCAGCACCCAGTGCTAGGGAAGGACAACGAGGACATCATGGGAGGAAGAGCTTCAGGATGCTTCTTCTCTTTGACACCACAGGTATTGTTTCTTCCCGAGTGATTACAAGAGAAATGCTTTTCTTCAATAGCATTTCAATTACATTTTTAATAGATCTGGGTGCTACTCATTCATTTATACAACGTTCTTTAGCTTGTGAGCTTAACCTGTTAACCCAGGAGTTATCGGTTGAGTTGTTGTTGAGGGTTCCGTTAGGTGAGCTGACAGTGTTGACAGAATTTTATCCCAGATGTTTGTTGACTTTTGGTGGTTACACCATCACGGTTAATCTTAACCCCTAGATGCTAACTCTTTTCAAGTTATCTTGGGTATGGATTTCCTAGAGACGTATCGAGTTCAGCTCGACTGTTGGAAGAAGGAGGCTATCTTTCAACATGGTGAATTTTCTTGTGTCTTTTTTGGAGATAGGAAGGTTTTGCCTACGTCTATCATATCAGCTGATGTAGCTGATAAGATGTTGCAGAAAGGTTGTGAGGCGTTTTTGGCACATGTAGTAGATACTAGAGATAAGAAGAGCACAATCAGTCTATGGGATGTGCCAGTGGTCTGTGAGTTCCCAAATATTTTCCTAGATGAGTTGCCAGGTCTACCTCCTGAAAGAGAGATAGACTTTGAGATCCAGGTGTTGCCAGGTAGTCAACCTATAGCGCTACCAGCCTACAGAATGGTACCTACAGAGTTGAAGGAACTCAAGATCCAGTTACAGGAATTACTGGATAAGGGTTTCATTCGACCTAGTTCTTCACTATGGGGAGTTCCAGTCTTGTTTGTGAAAAAGAAAGATGGTACTATGAGGTTATGCATAGACTACATACAGTTGAATAAGATCACCATCAAGAATAAGTACATGTTGCCAAGGATAGATGATTTGTTTGATCAGTTGCGTGGAGAGACAATCTTTTCTAAGATAGATTTGAGATATGGATATCATCAGTTGAGGATAAAGGCTTCAGATATTCCTAAGTCAGCTTTCAGAATAAGATACGAGAATTATGAGTTTCTGGTCATGTCATTTGGACTGACTAATGCCCCCAGCAACTTTCATGGATATGATGAACCGGATTTTCAAGCCATTTTTGGATCAATTTATAGTAGTTTTCATAGATGACATCCTGATTTATTCCATAGATGATGAGCAACATGAGCAACATTTTAGGATAGCATTATAGTTGTTGAGACAACAACAGTTATATGCTAAGTTCAGTAAGTGTGAGTTCTAGTTAGCTGAGGTGTCTTTTCTTGGACATGTCATCTCAAGAGATGAAGTAAGTGTTGACCCTAAGAAAGTCGAGTCTGTTCTACAGTGGGAGCAGCCTAAGACTCCTACTGAGATCAGAAGCTTCTTAGGATTGGCAAGTTACTATAGGAGGTTCATCCAGAACTTTAGTGTTGTGGCGTCACCTCTAACATGCTTAACGAGAAAGGGTGCACCATTTGTCTGGTCAGACAACTGTGAGAAGAGTTTTCAGATCTTAAAGAAGAGGTTGACTACAACACCAATGTTGATCCTGCCCGAGGCAGATAAAGGCTACACAATGTTTTGTGATGCTTCAAGGAGAGGTTTAAGTTGTGTGTCGATGCATGAAGGAAAAGTAGTTAGGCCGAGCCACTATACCCATGTAGGGGTATCAACCAAGGCCAGAGGCCCAATAAAAGGTTCAACCAAAGAAGGCGAGTCTATCCACAATCACCCATATCGAGTCACAACCTCTAGGTGTCCTAGGCAACCCTACCACAAAATTCATTGTGATATGTTCCCACTTCCATTCTGGTATAGGAAGAGATTGCAAGGTACCTGCATGTTTCCGATGCTCAACCTTAACCTACTGGAACACACTACATCTAGCCACGTACTCAACTACATCCTTTTTCATACCTGACCACCAGTACAACTCTTTGAGATTCCTGTACATCTTAGTGTTGCCTAGATGCATAGCGTACATCGATGCATGTTATTCCTCAAGAATATTTTCTTTCAAATCACTATCTCCAGGTACACACAACCTGTCATGCTTATACAACAAACCATCATCTGAAAACCTAAACTCTGATCTTTTTTCTCTTGTCATATCCTACATAATCTGTTGTAACTCACTGTCACTCTGTTGAAGTTCCTTAATCTAATCATAAAAGGTAGGCTTGACTTGCATCTGTGCAATAAAACCACTCTTCTCTTTCACCCCTAAGTCTAAGTTCAACTTCCGCATCTCTACTAGCAGGTCTCTCTTGAAACATGCCATAGAGAATACATCAGTTGTTGAACTTGACTTCCTACTGAAGGCATCTGCTACCACATTCGCCTTACCAGGATGATAATCTATCGTCACATCATAATCCTTGATCAATTCTAACCATTTCTGTTGTCTAAGATTCAGATCCTTCTGGGTGAAGATATATTTCAAACTCTTATGATCCGTAAACACCTGACATGCCTCACCATAAAGATAGTGACACCATGTCTTAAGAGCATGAACTACTACAGCTAAATCCAAATCATGTGTCAGGTAATTCTCCTCATTCTTCTTAATTTGTCTAGATGCATACTCACTTTCTTCCTGTTAAGTCAACCTTTGATGTCCCGAAGTTGGCTAAGATATATGTGGATGAGATAGTCAGGCTACATGGTATTCCAGTTTCAATAATATCAGATAGAGATCCTAAGTTCACATCCATGTTTTGGAATCAGTTGCATTGTGCTTTGGGTGCAAAGTTGAGATTCAGTACAACTTTTCACCTGCAGACAGATGGTCAGTCAGAAAGGACCATTCAAACTCTCGAGGACATTCTGAGAGCATGTGTCTTGCATTTCAGTGGAAGTTGGGAAGAACACTTGAGCCTTATAGAGTTTGCATACAACAATAGTCACCATTCCAATCTTGGTATGGCCCCATATGAAGCTCTCTATGGAAGAAAGTGTAGATCATCCATATGTTGGTATGAGGTGGTTTAAAAAGAGATTCTTGGACCAGAGATAGTGGATTTGACTACAAAAAATATTACAGTGATCAGAGAACAGTTGAAAGATGCACAAGATAGGCAGAAGAGTTACGCTGAGAAGAGATGTAGACCTCTTGAGTTTGAGGTTGGTGATGAAGTGTATCTGAAAGTTTCACCATGGAAAGGAGTGTTGAGGTTTGGAAAGAGAGGCAAACTGACTCCTAGGTTTATGGGCCCATATCCTTTCATTGATAGGATTGGAACTGTAGCATACATGTTGGATTTTCCATCTAAGTTGGCTAATCTACATGACGTATTTCATGTATCAATGTTGGAGAAGTGTTACCCTAGTATAGAGAAGATAGTGGACCCAAAACCTATACAGCTCAGACCAGATGTAACCTATGTTGAAGGACTAGTACAAATAGTTGATCAGAGGATCAAGAAGCTCAAGAATCATGAGATACCGCTAGTGAAAGTTCTGTGGAGAAACCACAACGTAGAGGAAGCCACGTGGGAGCTTGAGTCAGAGATGCGTAACAAGTTTCCTTTTCTCTTTTAGGAATTTCGAGACGAAATTCTTATAAGGGAGGGAGATTGTTATGACCCACTCCAAAGCTAACTAATAAGTTCAACGATCACAACATCATTAAGATGATTAACTAGTAAGCACAATGCTTAGTACATCATTAAGTTGATTAAATTTAAGTTAAGTACTCACAGATGCAATTAGTGCTTTGATCTAGTGTTACAGTCTAATTAACATGATTTCTTGCCTTGAGGTTGTAGAGAATCTCGTGCTTGAAAAAGTTGCAAAAGAAATCACCCCAATCGGACATTCGAGGTGAGAGTTACAACATTTTCTAGAACCTTGGATTTATGATGAAATTTCTCCATTTATTGGCCTTTTTTTCCCTTTTCCCTTTCTCCCTTATCTTCTTCCCTGATAGAACAGGGACCGCTTGAGCGGCGCCCATCCATCCCGACAGAGAGCAGCAGAAGGGGGGGGTGTGGGCGATATAGGGAAAATTAGTAGGCAACTTAGCTCCATCCACCTTCATTCTTCTTCCTCCACCCTTCTTCCTCTTCCTCGCCTCTACAAGCAGCTCCACCTGCTAGGGCAGCGGCCAGTAGCAGCGCCGCACAACAGTTGTGGCGGCCAGCCAGGGGCTCGATTGACATGGGAAACACCACCAAACGCCCACCTTGATTTTGTTTTTGAGGTTCAAGCTTGCAACCGCAGCTTCCCGCCCTTGTTGCGCTCACCTATGCCCCAAGCAGCAGGGGCGGCGCCCCATCTAACAGTTGCAACAGATGCTGCAAGAAGCAACGGACAGGAGCATCTAGGACGCAGCTAGCACCCAAAATTGACGCTTGTGAGCTCGACCAAGAAGCCTAAATAGGAATCCATAACAACCTAGCTCTGATTCAGCACTTAGTTGAGTTCTTCTCAACCTGTACGTGAAGAAACGGCTGATGTGTGTAGTAGGTCTAAATTTAGGGCTATTCGGAGGTTGAAGACAACCCGTGGACGCATTTCTAGTCATATTCATACGCCTCAAATCGTTGTGAGTAGAATCTCACTTCCCAAAGCACAACTTAAATCTATGAAACAGATGATTTTGGTTTGATCTGCGTTATTCGCGGGTAACAGTGCTTACCCAGGTGTCAGGCAGTGACAGCGTCGCCTGACTTTTATTGCACTATTCGATTCTCATGTTTTGTATGATTTAGTTTATTAATTGATTTGTATGGTTATGGTTAGTGGAATTATATGGTTGATTAAAACCTAAATTACTCAGTTAAAGGTTGAAAATAGTAGCACACGACTAGTAACTGGACAATTTGGGTATAAACCCAGGCTATATAATTTTAGTAATTCAATTGATGCACGATTACAAAGAAATGACGATGACATGAAAACGTTCAAGAAAACCTAGTTGAACAATCCCTACTATACTTAATGTGAGTAGTTTAACAACTATATAAATTGACACGTTTTCCAAAGAAATTATTTGAAATTCTCAATTAATATTAATAACTCATGCCATAATAAGTAATTTGACTCTTAATTGAGTTATGTGATGCACAACTCTGATCTTGGGTTGATGTGCATGATTTTTGAGGAATTATAGATAATTTACAAGTGCTACTGACGATTACTCATATATCGAGTAATTAACTCTTATTAGTGCATTAAGAGGTCTAATTGTATGATTTCAGCATATATGTGCCAAGTTGACCTGAATTCTATTTATTGAAGAATTTTAGTTTGCCTGTATGCATAATAATGTAGATTTCTCAGTAAATTATAAGTGGACATGTATTTAGTTTATTTAAGAACTTGAAATCTATCTACATGCTTAATATGTCGAATCTCTCAGCAATTGCAATGCTTGAATATACTGCTATGTCAAATTTAGAATGATATTCATGTCGTGTTGTAAAGTTCAAGTAAATAGACACGGTATCATAGAGATATAAAAGTCGAGTATAAGTAAGAGAAATGTACAATCTGGTAAGAGTTTTCTAGAATAATAAAATAATAGATTAAGGGCCCTACCACCGTAGAATCCCTATGAGATGTCTATGCCTTAGGGATGAAATGACCTACCCTGGCGGTGCGTCCAGTATACGGGGGTCGAAACACACCCACAGAGTGTGCGGAGAGACGAAGCCCTTGAGGAAGTCTCCTAAGAGAAGATAGGTTACCCAACATGAAACGGAAGTCCCGGTGGTAACCCAGAGGTACCCACAGAGTGTACCAAGTTGAGGCCCACAGAGCGTCTAAGACCCTCTGTCTATGTGCTCAGGTTAGAGGAGGAGTCCAGATTACGACACCATAGTAATGTCGAGGCTAGAGAGCCAGTTTTCCTGTTGCAGACCAGGACAACAATCAGACTTAGCTATCTCGGGGTGTCGGCTAAGTCTTGTACGGTGGGATCGTAGTTCACTACGAGTCTTCATATGTAGAGTACACTTCATATGATGAGGGCATAAGATAAAATATGTTCATATAAGTTCACAAAGTTTCTTATAAGTTACAGAGTTAAGAAAGATCTGAGTTAGTTTCACAGCAGTTGTCCTTTAAATGAAATTTTAGTATTTTTTGTTAATTAATTGTATGTACAGCTTTACAGCAATTGTTATCATAATGAAATATTGACATCTCCTGTTATTTAAATTACATTGCTTAGATCTGCTCAGTATAGTATCAACTTGTATTTTATTCCAATTAATAATTATAAAATGAGTTATCTATGATGGTTGGGTGAAATTCCATTCACTGAGCCAGTAGCTTACCAACCTACTGAAATATTTTTCAGGTCAGCGTCAGCACGAGGAAGCTAAAGGATCGTATCACCCAAGTTCTTAGAAGGTAGTTCGTAGTTAGGTTTAGAGGTCTCTTAGTCCTTTCCCCTCGGTCCTTGGGAATGAGGTGTGGTAGTGAGAGAATAAAATGTAATATGTAGTTTAGATTTCAGTTATCTATTGTGCTTTATATTCCGCATGAACAATGTAATAAGTGGTGTAAATCTGCTTTATCTATCTAGTAATGTAATTAGTAATTACTTCCGTAGTTTAGTAAGATTTTAGTTTATTCAAATTATAAGATTCTCCTATAGATTAATTCTAAGTGATTAAGAAAAGAAAAAGTTAAGGGTATATTTGTATTAAGTTGAATCCTCTAGTTATGCCATAATCTCATGATTAGTGGTAATTGTGGGATCGGGGCGTAACACCAAGGATAGTTATTATGTCCTAAAGTTCCTTGTAACGATACCAAAGAGAAAAACATAAAATGGTTTTGTATATATGTCTATATGTGTGTGTTCAAATATTACAACAACGCAATGGGCTCTTGAGTTTATCACTCTTGTACCTCGGTGAAATACAAAATATAAGTCGAGCCAACTTTATCCGTACAAGAATTTAACGTCGAGCAACTCGGAATTCCGTCTCCAACCGGCGAATATGGCTGTCTGACTCCCTACTCCACCATAGATTTGACTATTGTTGACTAATTGCAAGTAATTTAATTATATTTCATTATAAATCTATTTGACAAAGTATAAAATCAAATTAAAGACACGCACATGCATAGACACATATTCCAATTAGTCAAATAAGGTTTTGATCTTATTTGTATTATACTAATATAGCGAAAAGGGTTGCACTAGTACTAATACATCGAATGGTATTGCTTTCAATAATACATTTTTCAACTAGAACCAACATGTAAGCCGGGTCAACTTGTTAGCTATAAGTTGCAAATTCAATACCTAATGGAGCATCCAGAGAGAAGGTTATAATAATCAAAGGCTCTCTTTCCAGTTTTGTGATATGATTGGGTTTCTCCTTGTAACGATTTTTTCTTCTTCAAGAAAACTATTGGTTTTAGAAAACTAATCGAATGGAAATTTGGTTAATAAATTGTTACCGATTCGAGGCAATGATATGGTCATTTATATGCATTTTTGGAAAGTATGATTTCAGGTTCATAAAATTTGTGGGAGGGGGTGACCGGACCACACCCTCTCATGTCCCGAGAGTTTACGCTGTCTGGGGGTTCACGAATGTGGCGCTTCTACGGGGACTGTTCTCTCGAAAATTTTAAAAAAAAATTATCACCTGCAGTATTCAACTTTAGTGTCAAAAGAAAAAATGAAATGGTTCCACTTCAAAAAAAATCAATATATCACATCCCTCGTCATCTACTGACGTTTTTCAAACATCACGTGTAGTCACAATTAACCAATCTTGGAATGTAATGAGAGCACAACCTTCTCCACTTCTGTTACACTTATGCTACTATTTCACTCAGATAAAATGCATGAATCCAGCTAAATATTAGGTAGGAAATACAACGACACTTGAACGCATACTTCACTGAAATTGCGAGATACTGGAGAATTTTTCACGTCGAGCTGTTACATACACGTTATGAAGAAATAAGCTTCAAATCCTGTCGTCCGATTGAGAGCCGGTTTTTTAGAGAGTTTATCAGTAGCTGGTTCACTATATCAAGTGACTGTTCTTGAACAAAATGACTTCCCTCTGGCAGAAATTTGATGTCCAGATCTGTCATCAAATATTTGATGTCCTCAGTCCTTACTATTTCTATAATTTTCCACCCTAGGAAGCCGGATAAAATAATCTTTCCTTCCAACTATTAGTAGCGTAGGGCTTGAAGTTTCAACTCCAGTTGTAGTGCTTCCATTTGTACCTTGGCTATGGATCTACACATCTATACAAGTTGTATTAAGATAATCATACCAAAGAGAAAAGCATAATATGATTCTATATATGTGTATGTGTGTTCAAATATCACAAAAGTCGAGCAACTCGGAATTCCGATTCCAGCCGGCGGACATGGCTGTCTTACTTCCAACTCCACCTTAATTGCATCCTCGAAACTGCGCAGGCGGTAGTCGAGCCAACCAACCAGCAGTTCTTCAACCACGGAAGCATGTCCTATACTTAACATCTTAAACCTCATCAGAATCATGCCCTATACTTAATACCTTAAACCTCACTGTGGTGCATTGTTGAGCCAACATAGGATAGGATTAGGCATCTAATTAGAATATTTTCCGATAATTAGGCCTTGAACCAAATGGGACCTAAGGGCATACCTGTAAGGCATCTCCGATGGATATCGGAAACCAGATTTCTCATACAGAGCTGTGTAGGTCGCAAGATCCTCATCACAATGGAGATTTCGCTGCAGGAGAAGACAGAAGAGAATGTAAATGTTCCTACTATACATAATCCGAATGGATATGACCTTACAAATTCGGGTTTAGAACAACAATCTCAATTGCATAAGCGTTTTGAAACGACAGTGGATTTTCTCTTTTTAGGATGATGAACTAAGAAACATGGGCGCCAGGACCAATGGGCTCATGTGGAGATTATCTTTAGTGGATTTTTAATTCACTTACTTTCATTGAATCCATCATTTAAGGATTAGTTGTTTGCCTAGGCTAAGGTGGTGAAAACCCCTAAAGTCTCGATTCTCTCCCCTTGATTTCAATCACCGACTGTTTTGTTTGCTTTAATTCTTAGTCTTTCAATTCGCAATAGCTTCTTGTGCAAACAACTATCTTTGTTTACCTTTTGCAGGGCAAATAAAATTCTTGTTTAGTGCTTTATTTTAAATTCTGCAATTTTCTTTCTTAGTGTGATCAACAATCACCCCCAAATGACTTTTACATTCTTGTTCCAAATATGAAAATATAAAAAATAAACAATAAAGTTATTCGAGAATTGGGTTTAGATTAAACAATCTTAAAAGGTTGTCCTGTGGGATTCGACCCTTTCTATACTAGCCTTAACCGGAAAGTTAAAAAAGGTTTAAACTCTAAGATTAACAATCTTAGTGATTGGTGTGCTAAGCGACACATTATCAAAATTCCTTCCAAAATAGGCAAAACCTGGTATGAAAAGAGTGTTTTCCCCATACGAATCTATTGGAGAGATTTCCAATCTTGCACACCCACTGGATTGCAAGAAAATCGAGTGGGAAACTAACAAAACCGAGCTCCAGTTTCCTTTTTGGACCGAGGTAGGTGACGAGCGGCCACCGTCAGATCAGATCCGACGGCCCAAATTCCACGCGTCAAAAAAACATTTCTAATCAAATTGAAAATTCGTGACATTTAATGATTTCCTTTTTCACTTTAGGGAATCTTGTAAAAATCATATCTCCCAAACCACATGTCCAATTAATACCAAATTTTAAGGGACAGTCCATAATGGATTAAACTACTTGTGTGCCAAGTTTGGGACTCAAACACGAAAATATGAGAGACTTTTCTTCATATGCAAGTTATCACTTATAAAGACATATTTCATGCATATTTTCTCTCTCCTATTCTTTTATATTACTTATTTGGATTCCTTTTACCATTAGAAACCATGTGGACTCAAAATCCCATCCATGATGATTCCATTATCTATATTTCCACATATTTCTTTTCTTTTCCTCATTATCTCAAATTTCCTTCTTAATAAAACAATACTTGATTTCTTCTTTTTCTTTCAATCACATTAACCTCATTAATATATTATGATCCACAAAATCTCGTGCACAAAAGAAATATTGCAAAGGGAATCCATTCAATACATATAATTCATACAATTTCCATAACCAAACATGTATTGTGAAAATTACATTTCCAACCATATGAACCCAAAATTGGAGTTGTAACATGAAGCATAATTATTCTTCTATATTGTCTTCTATAAAGTTTGCCTTGTGACAACCATGTTTTGCTCCAACAGTTTCTGGAGTGGTGTCACTAGGAATTAAGGAATACCATTTTCTCCTCGAAGCCATCTACTAGATTTAAACATTGTCTCGCCACTACATGCCTTAGCTCTATCTAGCTTGAGGAGAAGCTAGACTCTAAGTTGGGGGGGGGGGGTGATAACCTCCCATTTTGTGATGTTATCTTACTAGTTTTCCTCAGTTTTCCATACTCTTTCTTAGTTAAATTAGATAGAATCTTTAACTTTCTACCTTTTTTTAAATATACCATTAGATTAAATTCTCCTTTTCACTTCTTATAGAAAAACACACAAAAAATTACGAAACTCCCAAACGGTCCCAAGACCGTGTGAAGCCAAACGGTCCTAAGACCGAATGGAGATCAACCGGTTCTGAGACCGTATGAAGCCACACGGTCCCAAGACCGAATAAAGGTCAAACGGTCCCAAGACCATGTGAAGCCAAACGGTCCCGAGACTGTATGAAGCCACACGGTCCCAAGACTGAATAAAGGTCAAACGGTCCTGAGATCGTGTGAAGCCAAATGGTCCCGAGACCGAATAAAGGTCAAACGGTCCCAAGACCGTATGAAGCCAAACGGTTCCGAGACTGTATGAAGCCACACGGTCCCAAGACTGAATAAAGGTCAAACGGTCCCAAGACCGTGTGAAGCCAAATGGTCCCGAGACCGTATGAAGTCACACGGTCCCAAGACAGAATAAAGGTCAAACGGTCTCGAGACCGTATGAAGCCAAATGGTCCCAAGACCGAATGGAGATCAACCGGTCCCGAGACCATATGAAGTCACATGACCCCTAGATCAAATGAAAGCAAATGGTTTCAAACCGAGAGGACTCAAACGGTCTCCAGACTGAGAGAGTCCAAACGGTCTCCAAACCGTGTGAAAATCCAAATGGTCTCCAAGACCGTTTGGACCCACATGCCCCAAACCGTTTAAGGCTCACTCAAAGTCCTATAAATATAACCCAAAGGGGTCCTCACAGATTATCAAGTTTCAGACACCCAAAGGCTGCCTCTATTATTCTAGAGCCATCCCATCCTTCACCCACTGCCCCGAGGCTGCCGGTCTGAGATCCATACTCCATCTCCAAGCTACTTTCTCTATCATCCACAAAGAAGATGGGAAGAGGAGGATTCATCATCAAGCAAGCTATGAAGTGTGAAGATCATTGCTCTCTCTCTCTCCAAGGGGTAGACCTTCCTCCCTCCTTCATGGAGATGACGCTCTCTCTCTCTCTTCTCGCCCCCTTCTTTGTTCTTGCCATGAGCGAGTAGTCTCATACACTAGGGTGTGGGGAGTAACCCCGCTACCCATGTTTTCATTTCATACATTGTAATTCTTGAGTTTGCAATAGAAAAATGCTATCTTTCCAGTTCAACATCAATCGTTTAATGAATGCTAGTTACTTGATCACCAACTTGTGTTATCTATTATCTGTTACTGCAAATTGTCTATGTTTGTACTTTTAGATTCAAATATTGACTGCTTGTTGGCTCCAGATTGTATGTAGTCACCATACGTTTGGTTTGGTATCTAGGAACGTTTCTGAAGAAGTGGAGTAAACTCACCTCCATTGTTGTACTTTCATACTATGAAATGGAATCAGTTTACGTATGAAAGTACAACCTTGACGGGTCGAGGAACACACTTTGCGAGGGGAGTGATATAAAGTAAGTGACCATTCATCTGGGGATGGCTGGCATTGCAACACTTCCACATTTCTTGTAGTTAGTTATCCGAAAGGAGGCTAAGCCTGCAAAGATACTAACTGTTCAAACTCTTTTCTTTGTAAGCCAAGTTATTGTGATGTATGTTTTAATCCATGTGTAGTGGCGGCGAAAGTCGATCACATCCTAGTGGTTTCTTAACATTGTTTACAACCTTAGATTTACTTTACTGCTTTTACTTTACTTGCACTTAGTTTAAAAAACCAAACCAACTCTTTGATCTAAATACCAACTATTAAGGTGTTAAATAAAATTCTAACGTTTTCTATCTTGTTGATCTTAACAAGACTGTTGTCCTATGGATTCAACCCTTAACTATACTACGATAAGACTTTCACGTATCCTAGCATACATGGGTGGAGTTTTTAATCTAGTATAAGCAAGGCTAAACCTAAAAGACTTACTATCTTTAGGATTTTTAGTGGTACACGCAACTCCACGCAAGTGGAAGCTCCATCAAAAATTGGCGCCGTTGCTAGGGACAACAGAACATTTTACTTTCATTTATCATCTTGCTAGTTGGTTACGATTTTACACTTTTTATTTAAACATTACTCCATATTCTCTTAATTTCATCATATCTCCTGCATCATTTGAAAAGTGTGTTTCTTCCTCTACTCAGGTAGAAGACGTGTATGCAACCATCGCATAATCTTAGATTCTCCCCTGATCCAGAGTATGACTCTGAGGTAGAGAGAAGTTTCCACCGCCGCATTAGACTTAATCGTCAAAGAGCCAGACAAATGGTCAAAGATCAACGCCAAGCCGTACTAGTGATGGAAAGGGTCAATGCTTTCATAGCAGCCCAGCGAGCGCAACTCATCGCCGACACGCGTGCCTAAGTTCAGGCTGAAGTACGGGATGAAGAACAAGCCCGCATCCGTGCCGAGAATGAAGCAGCCAAGGTTGCTGCTCAACTGTTGGTAAGAAGCAAGCAACTACGGGACTACGTTGTTCCCAAGAACTACAAAGACAACCATCCAGTCAAACCACCACTCATCGACACTCCTAATTTTGAGATTAGGACACAATGGATCCAAATAATGCAGGGCATCTCATTCTCTGGAAGTGTCGGAGATGACTGCATGGACCATTTGAAATGGTTCAAATCTCTTTGCAGGTTGGTACTACAAGCTGGAACAACCATGGACGCAGTCATGCTCAGACTTTTCAATTTTACCTTGTTTAGAAAAGTACTAAACTGGTACAATTCTTTGGACGGGGAGCCAATCACCACCTGGGCTCCCTTAGAAGAGAAGTTCTTGGAGAAATTCTTTTCCCCTTCACTAACCTACCAAATCAGAGGACAAATCAACCAATTCCTTCAACTACCGGGAGAGTCACTGGCTGACTCATGGGAAAGATTCAAGGAATTCTTGAGGAAATGCCCTCACCATGGAATCTCGTAAAATCAACTCATAGAAACTTTTTATAGGGGAGTAAGCGATGAAATTAAAAAGTTCTTCGATTCCTCATCTGGAGGAAACTTTATGAGACAAAACTACAAAGACGCCTGAAGGATCGTCACTCTCGGAGCTGAAAGTCAATCCAATTGGGGGAGGGAAACCACAGGAGGAGTTCTAAAGGTTTGTAAAGCTGAAGAATCTACGGAAATGAAAGCCATAGCCAAAGCTTTGAAAACCATAGCCAACAAACAACAAGCCCTCGAAGCATCATTTGGGGAGTATGACAGAAAGAAGAACCCCCAACAAGCTAAAGCAGCCACAGGAACTTGTGAGGCCTGTCATGCATCCAATCATCCCACATTGTCATGCAGTCTCCTGTACAATGTAATGATGGATTTGCAACCACCTCAACCACAGTATGAGCCAATCATTGAACACCCTGAGGATCGGATGTCAGAACAAGTGAATTCCATTCATTCCATACCAGGACAAGCTTACTACAATCCAAATCAACTGAGAAATCATCCTGGTTTTCAATATGGAAATCCTACGGGGACTGCTAACCCACAACATCAAACACAAGGTGGATCCTCCAATAGATCACCACCTGGATTTCAAAGCAACTACAACCAAAATCAAGGGAATCTTAGAAACAATTTCCAGAGATCCAACTACCCAAGAAATCCCTCTGCATACTACCAATATACTCACCCTCCTATGCACCCACAATTCAACAGCCGCAGCAACCTCAGTTGCCAACACCTCAACAAAAACCACCTCAAGGGCAGCAACAACTCACTCAATTTCAACAGAAGAATGCCCCACCATAGTAGACTGATGAATTGTCCTTGATAAGGCAAATGTTGCAATCACAGCAAACCATGCTGGCTAACCAGCAAGCCCAGCAAAAAGCTATGGAAACTCAGTTAGCACAGATAGCAGCTCAGCTAAAATCTCCCATAGACACTTTCGCTGGCCAGCCAGAAGTAAATCCCAGACACGATCAACATAGACCAGAACAATTAAACGTTGTTACAACAAGGTCTGGTCGTGCTCTTACTAAAGCCATCTCAGTTAATCAAGAAGAAAGGGATGTAACTGAAATCATCCCAATAGGAGAATCATGTCAAGAAGCTGAAGAAAGGAAAGAAAAGGAAGAAGGTCCTAAAGAACCTTAGGTTCCACAATATAAGCCAATGATACCCTATCATGGAAGGCTAAAGGAAACCAGACTAGACTCTAGATTCTAGAAATTCAAAGAGGCAATGAAGAAACTTTATATTGATATTCCCTTTCTCAATGCCTTATCTGAAATCCCAGCCTGGTCCAAATATCTGAAGACCTTGATGTCAAAGAAATACATGATAGAGGAGCATGAAACTGTCAAGCTAGCCCAAACCACTTCTGATATCATTTTGAATAAAATGCCGAAAAAACAGAAGGACCCTGGATCCTTTGGCATACAATGCTCTATTGGGAACACTTCTTGTAAAAAGGGATTGGCCGACTTGGGAGCCAGTATATCAATTATGCCATTTTCCATGTGTAAAAGATTAGGATTTACTGACTTGCTACCTACAGCAATGACCATATCACTGATTCCACCATTACTGCACCCCTGGGAATCATTGAAGATGTTCCAGTAAGAGTGGGGAGGGACTCTTATGTTCCTTATGATTTTGTCATTATGGATATAAAAGAAGGCCTAAGGTACCCGATAATATTCAGTAGACCCTTCCTCACCACAGCTAGAGCATTAATTGATGTCGACGTTGGCACTATCACCTTGAGGTTGGGTAAAGAAACTATTCAATTCAGGGTTTTCAACAGCCTGAAGAGCTCTAGTATCCATGAAGAGGTCTTTATGCTTGAAGCAATTGATAAAGTGTCTCAACTCAAGCAAGCAAATCCAGAACCAGCAGACGCCCTAGAGGATGCTCTAATTGATCCGGAAGCCGAATTTTCAACCAACGAGTTAGTTCAGCAATGCTTGCAATACTTGGAGCAGGCTAAAAAAAGCCCCTGAAGCTACTTTTGAAGAACTGAAATTTGTCACCATATTAGAGACAATAGAAGTACCCAAAGCCCCGAAAATGAAAACTCTACCAACTGGGCTCAAACATGTCTTCCTAGATGAAGAAAATTTATGTCCAGTTATCATTAGCTCCTCTCTGATTGACGACCAGGAAGAAAGGCTTCTCACTGAACTAAGGAAGTACACGAAAGCAATTGGGTACAAGATGACTGACCTAACAGGAATTAACCTAGCTTTGTGCATGCATAAACTACCTATGATAGAAGAGTTCAAACCCTCGAGGGAGCACCAGAGAAAACTAAACCCAAATCTGAAAGAGGTAGTTCGCCTCAAAGTTCTTAAACTCTTGAAAGCGGGTATTATCTATCCAATTTCTGACTCTCAGTGGGTTAGTCCTATCCAAGTGGTCCCTAAAAAGGGGGGAACCACTGTTGTCTTAAATGATAAGAATGAACTAGTACCTACAAGGACCATTACTGATTGGAGAATGTGCATAGATTATAGAAAACTGAACAAATCAACAAGGAAAGACCATTTTCCCTTACCCTTTCTTGACGAAGTCCTTGAGCGGCTAGCCCACCAAAAAAAATTCTGCTACCTCGATGGATATTCTGGGTTTTACCAAATCCCAATTCACCCCGAAGACCAAGAAAAAATGACATTTACTTGTCCTTTTGGAACATACGCCTTCAGAAGGATGCCCTTCGGGCTATGCAACGCACCCGCAACCTTCCAAAGGTGCATGACTGCTATCTTCGTGGGATTAACCGAAACCATTATGGAGGTGTTCATGGATGATTTTTCAGTGTACGGAGACTCTTTTGATAACTGTCTGCTCAACCTAAGTAAAGTCTTACAGAGATGTGAGGAAAAAAACCTTATCCTAAACTGGGAAAAATGTCACTTTATGGTGACCGAAGGTGTTGTCCTCGGACATCGAGTGAGCAAAAGAGGAATCGAAGTGACAAGACAAAAATCGATGTCATCTCAAAGTTGTCACCGCCCAAAGACATAAGGGGAGTGCGATCTTTCTTGGGTCATGTCGGGTTCTACTAGAGATTTATCAAAGACTTCTCAAAAATAGCAAAACCAATGACCTACCTATTGACCAAGGATGCTGATTTCAACTTTGACCATGAATGCCTGCATAGCTTTACAACCTTGAAGAATGCCCTAATCTCTACACCCATTCTAAGAGTGCCTGACTGGTCACAACCTTTTGAAATAATGTGTGACGCTAGAGACTATGCCATAGGGGCTGTGCTGGGGCAGAGAATAGACAAAAAGCCATATGTAATATACTATGCTTCCAAGACCTTAGATGAGGCGCAAAAGAATTATACTACTACTAAAAAGGAATTCTTAGCCGTCATCTACACTTTCGAAAAAAAATTATCTTATCTAATTGGATCAAAGGTCGTAGTATATACAGACCACTCTGCCATCAAATATCTTATTCAGAAACAGGATGCAAAACCCATACTCATCCGCTGGGCATTAATGCTGCAAGAATTTGATCTTGAAATAAAAGACAAAAGTGGAGTGGAAAATGTCGTCGCTGACCATCTAAGTCACATTGAATATCAATACGATGACAATGTACCTATCCGAGATTCCCTCCCTGACGACCAGCTTATGAAAATTACCACCAGATTTCCCTGGTACGCTGACATAGTGAACTATCTGGCTACAGGAATCATCCACCCTTCCGCCTCTCACCATGATAAAAAGAAATTTCTCCATGATGTTAAGCAATACTTTTGGGACGAACCCTATCTTTTTCATCTATGTGTAGATGGACTTTTCCGTCGATGCCTACCAGAAGAGGAAATTACCCCTGTCTTAGAGCACCGTCATTCTGGCCCCATTGGGGGGCACATGAGTTCGAAGAACACCGCTCTAAAAGTTTTACAATTAGGTTTCTTTGGACCAACAATAGCAAGAGATTCCTATGATTTTGTAAGATCATGCAATAAATGTCAGCTTTCTGGTGGTATAACTAAACAAAATGAAATGCCTCTCACCTTGTGGCAAGAAATTGAACTTTTTGATGTTTTGGGAATAGACTACATGGGTCCATTCCCCTCATCTTATGGATTCTCTTACATATTGGTCACTGTGGATTATGTTTCGAAATGGGTAGAAGCTATACCCACCATATCCTGCGATTCCAAACCGGTCATCAAGATGTTCAAAGATATCATCTTCTCCAGATTCGGAGTCCCCCGCACCATCATATCAGATGGAGGAACCCATTTTCTAGAAAGAAGCTTCGAAGCTCTCCTGAGAAAATATGGGGTCAACCATAAGGTTGCCACACCTTATCATCCACAAATAAGTGGCCAAGTTGAAGTTTCGAATAGACAATTGAAAGCTATCTTAGAAAAAACTATCAATAGACATCATACTAATTGGTCTACCAAGCTCCCCGATGCCCTTTGGGCATACCACACGGCTTACAAAACATCGATAGGAACAACCCCGTTCCGTCTAGTGTATGGAAAGTCGTGTCATCTACCAATTGAACTAGAACATAAAGCTTGGTGGGCCATCAAACAGCTGAACTTTGATCTCAAAAGTGCTGGTGAATATAGACAACTTCAACTACAAGAACTTGAAGAGCTTAGAATGACAACTTACCAAAGTGCCAGAATCTATAAAGAACAAACAAAGATATGGCACGACGGCCACCTCAAAAGAAAAGACATTGCTGTCAGAGATAAGGTCCTCCTGTTCAATTCCAGACTTAAGATGTTCCCTGGAAAGCTCCACACGAAATGGTCTGGACCCTTCACAATTAAACACATCTACCCCATCGGAACAGTCATCATCTTGGATAATAATGTGGGAGAACGAATAGTTAATGGCCACAGATTGAAGAGATATTACACACCAGCAGACAAAATACCAAGACAAACTATTGAGATCCACGATCCCTCAACATCGACATAACCAAATCGGATTTTCGTTGGGCCAGCAACGTAAAACCCAGGTGCTACTTGGGAGGCAACCCAAGAACTGAGTATCACCATTTTATTTTGCCTAGTTTTGCTAATTTTTATAATCTCTTCGTTTGATTTAGGCTTACCATCTTTAATCTAAAATATAAAAAAATTCACATAAATAACCAAAACAAACATAAAAATATAAAATCCAATTCATTCTTAACCTAACGGTTTCGAAACCGTTTGAACTCGAACGGTATTGAAATCATTTGGAACCCAAACGGTCTCGAAACCGTTTGGAACCCAAACATTTTCGAAACCGTTTAGACCCCAAATGGTCTCAAGACCGTTTGCCCTTGGGAATTTGTAACGACACCCAACTTTATCTATAAATATAACCCTCCCATAGTTTTCTTTCCCTTGATTCTCGATTTCTCTAAACCCTCGTGCGAACCCTGTTCCATTCTGTTCCTCTACTCCTGACTCCTGTTCACTCTACGACCATCGCCGACGTTGCTACCGATTCCGCTATATCTCCGCGGCCCTCCGCGAATTCATTTCTTTCATTATCGCCGTTCATCGCTTTGTCGCCATCGTCGCCACCTTCACCCTCAGCACCATCACCTTCTTCGTCCGTAGCAGCAAGGTAGAACCAACCAAGCTGTCCAATCTAACACTAACGATGAGTTCTACATTCATCGGTGCCATCTTCGCCGCCGTCGCGCACGCCGCTGCCGTCTTCCGCCGCTTTCGCTCATTTTTCATCTGACCACCGACGACCCCGACGCTTCACCTTCCTCGCGGTTTTGACCATTTGGAGTCAAATGGTCTTGAAACCGTTTGGAGCCAAACGGTCTCGAAACCGCTTAGAGCCAAACGGTCTTGAAACTGTTTGTGCCAAACGGTCTCGAAACCGCTTGGAGCCAAACGATCTTGAAACCATTTGGAGACAAACAGTCGTGAAACCGTTTGTGCCGAACGATCTTGAAACCATTTGGAGTAAAAAACTGTTCGGACCCAAACAATTTTAGAAAATATGATTTCACCCTGAAAACGATTTCATTTTTCAATGCTAAAATTCATTACACATTTTTCTTCTCTTTTAACATATATACTCTTTCGATTATAGAATGACCTCCCCTGCAAAAGAATCCACCGGAACCACTGATGCTCCCTTCTGGACAAGGGAGCAACTGATGGAGGACTGCACCAAGCTCCAAAAGATCGTATACATCTATGACAAGACTGGAAAGATCCCACTGAAGGTTAACCTACTCATGGTCATGAATGAAATTGATCGCATCAACATGTGCGCTTAACCGAGGATCATGTCCAAGATATGGAAGAAACTTCTTCCAGTGATGAAGGCTCAAAATACGAGCCAAATTCCGAGAACGAATCCCCAACCACAAAGTCCAAGGGGAAGAGGAAGGCCCAGGAAGCTGCCACAGAGCAACCAACAAAGAAACGAGAAAGGAAGCAAGTCCACCCTACCACTGCAAGAGAACAAATTTTAGCGGGGTCCATGACACCACCTGCTGCCACCACTACTACTGCTGCTTCCCCCCGTCACTACCACAACACCAGCACCAGCAGAACTATACATCCACAACCTCTCGTCGCTTGAAAAGACTCTGAAACCAACCAAGTACGTTTGCTCCAGCGTACTAAAGAAGATGGGGATATACGACAGAATCCTCATTCTGCTCGACAATGCCAACCTCTCAAAGCCTTTCTTTGTCGCAGAGATTTCTTATGTTGAACCCACAACTAAATTCTTCACGTACATCAACAAAGAAGCTATAGACATAATGGATAGATCAACGGATGGAGGTGACCGCAGGCTGGTCACCAAACTCTTTGGAAAGAAGGTTGTCATAGCTGAAAACATGTTAAATGAAATTTTCATCGACAACCAGGAGCATCTGAAGAAAGCCAAAGTTGTAGGCGCACAAAGCTTCAAGTTCAACAAGCATATCTTCTGGAAATCCCTAATAGGGATCCCTACCTATGAGGCAAAAACCTGCAAGGCCTCCAATATTCACTCTGGCCTGGTGCGCACATTGCATAAAATCCTTACAGGTGCACTCTTCCCCTGGACAGAGGGAGGAAATGTCAGCATTTCTAATCTTTTCGTCCTCTGGTCCATTCTAAAAGGGTAGCCGATTAACATTGGACGACATATGATACAAAAGCTTTCAGCTTACAATCTGGGGAAAGAAATATGCATGGGTGGTCACATAACCTCTATTCTAAAATATCTTAAGATGAATAGAATACTACCCAGGTGCACAGTAATCAAGGGCGACATCCTTACCAATGAACAGAGCTTAAAAAACTCTTACATCATAAAAGAGAAGGATGCTAAACTACACTACATCTTCTTCCCTACTGTAAAATCCTCAAGGACCCTGCTGCCGCTCTCGGAGCTTGCTGCTTATGACAAGGAAAAGCTTCTCTTCACCGAAGAGGAGCTTCCAAACATCCTAGCTTTGGTTAAAATACAAGAAAAGAAATCAAAAGTGGGGTAGACAGAGCATAGCATCACCGCCCCAGCAGCTAGAATAACAAAAATACCAGTAAAAAGACCATCCAAATGGCATTTACAGACACAACAGCTGTCAGGAACGCTGACATCAAAACCAAATCCAGAGGCAGAACCTCCCCTCCCTGAAGAAAATATCATCACCTCATCACTAGACTCCTTCATCATGAGTCTCAATGTTGAACTTGCCCCCACCACCACCCCCACCACGCTACCATCCTCCACTATTCCGCAATCCACAACTCTCCCTTCATTCTCCATAATGACGTCCACCACATTTCCCTTACCCACATCCACACCCCCACCAGCATCCTCCGCCTCTTTCTTTCTCTCATCGGGCATCCCATTCCCCACCTCCATGCCTGACCTCACTTTCACCTCCACCACTTTTCCCTCGACATTTTCAGTTCCACCCTTCTCACCGGAAATATCGCCACCCTTCTCAAACACATCATCGACCACCACCCCAACACCACTGGTGACACCATCTACAGTCACCACGCAATTCGTGCATCCTTCCATAGTGTCTCTTCCGCAAGGCACTTCCACCCTTCCACCTCGGCCCCAGCCCCCTCACCCTTCCACCACTGGGGTCCCCTTTACAAATGTTGGTGAGGAATTCGGCCGTCAATTTGACGCTGTCCGAAACCTCCTCACCGACCCCTCCAACATAATACAATCTATTTTCTCTTATGTGTAGGGTCTTTCTAAACAGGTCGCCAAGATAGATGAGCAAAACCACGCCTTACCAAGCATCCTCTCAAGTATCCACCAACGGTAGGAAGTAGTGGCCACACAAGTCGAACACATCGACGACCGCATACAACAACAGCCACAGTTGGCGCTTGAGGTGAAAAGTCAGCAAGCAGTGTTGGCTCAGCAAGTCGACAAGATCTCTGCGCAAACCCAACCTCTGTCTGAGACCCTGTGTGAGCTTAAGGATCAACAACTTGCTTTTCGCACACGCTTGGATGACATCAGCAACACCCTCTCACACATCGTCCACCGCCAAGAAGAATCGTCGAATGAAGAACTAATTCAACTACGTGCACAAGTGATAGACCTTTCTACACGGCTCTTTTCTGCCGAAACACGTTATTCGGATCTTAAATAAACCCATGACGCACTGCTCGAAACACATGAGCATTTGCAAGTGGCATTTGACGAGCTACAAGCTATCCACCGGCTGTGTAAGAAATCAACGATAAAGAACACAACAAATACGGCGGCAGACGACGATGAAGACAAAGACGACGAGGATTCTGATTCCTCGGCTGACTCCAATAATGATACTTCCTCTTCAGATGACAAACCTGATGACCCAGGACACGCTGGGGAGGGAACCAGCCGAGGAGAAGAACCATCAAAGAAAGCAAATGACAAAGACCACCACGAAGGTGGAAACGATCCCAAATCCCATGATCATACTGACAACGTTAACATGTCATATGGAGATCAATTCCTCGACTACTTAGCCATGGGATCTCTGGGGGAAACCGTCAAAGAAGCAGCCTTTGATGAGTTCTAGCAATGTATTTTGGGAACCAACACAAGTCCACCAACAACAAACCTTCCACAACACTTTGCCCCGGAACAATCTTCACCTTTTCCCTGAGACCACGATGAGGAAGAAAGAGTGAGTCTAGACACGGATATTGAACTCGACTCCGCTTCTGAATCAGAACAAGATGAAGATCTGTAACATTACATGGACGACTTAGTGCAGACTTCCCCTCCACCTCTGCAAGAGCTTCCCCCGCCGCCACCTCTACCTAAGATTATGCACGACCTAGACATGGCATCCATCTCTACCCTAGATATCTAGGATATCTTCATACTGAACACTATCGTAGTCGATGCCAAAGAAGGGGGGACATTATCTACACGAATACAAAAACTAAGCGTAATTTGACACACGAAGATTTATGCACCATCCTTCGACCGCAAGCAACAGTGAAGATGACAATTTTCCGTGTCTTTCTTGCCAACTCTATCGAAATATATAGAAGCTCAAAGTGACCGCAACCAGTTTTCAACGCTTCAACAGCTCTGGCTATGAGCCTATTATACAAAGACTTACGCAATAAATCTATAGAGCGGTTGCGCGTTGGGATCACTCGAAAGGTGCGATATCTCACGGTCCCCTTTCAAGTTTCCAGCCACTGGCTACTCATGATCATTGACACCGTGGCCCGTGATGCCAAGGTGTATAATTTTTGTGCTAGCAAACTAAAGGTCGGAATAATCAATTTTGTTGGAGAAGAAGTCGGATAAGCATGATGTATCCCCTTTCGGCTTCTCAAACTAATTTGGGATGCCTGCCCTTCTCTCAGGAATGGTTGGAACCAACCTTGGTTCCAAATCATCGCTCTACCAGTCCAAACCACTGACGGATCCGGCGATTGCGCCTTCTGCACTATGTGCCACATACAAGCGCTTAATAAAAAAAACCCCTTCATCAGGCTGGCCACAGAATATTTTCACTCGCTATGAGGGTGTTACGTCATGGAACTCATATGTGACATAAGGTTCTTCAAGGACCCGACTATGGCGCCAGACGACGTCCCTCGCTACCTTTTCTCGGCCATCCAACGTCCATAAAGGCAACCTTTCCGGCAAATGTTAACGGAGTTGGAGACAGAACAACAACCTACCACGGTCCCTGAAAAAAGACAATGGGACCCTTACACTTTTGATTTGGCGGAAGATACAGGAGACATCGAATTGGTATCAGGGACCACCATCAACAGACCTTCCACACAAATGGTGCCCCTATCTGCCATTGAGTCGATGTTTCCTAACTTCGACCTTACAACTTGCAAGAATCTTTCTGAAAATGAACTCTAACTCATCATGTCTAGGCTATATGCCGAGAAAGATGAGCTCATTTTTCTAGCCGGAGATATTCTAGTCATGGCTGATAACCTCCATGAAACCGTACAATTACAAGGATTTCTATCCGTGAGGCTGATGACTGCTTATCAATATCTCATCGGACGAAACCATCCTATGGTTTACATGGTGTCTGCTTACATGAAGGACGACCTACTAAATACAAAGAACTTCGGAACCACGGAGGTGCTTATCTCTTGCCTCTAGCATACAACTCCGAAGTTCATTATGCTTCCTTTCCTTCACTCAGAGCACTGGATGTTACTCACAAAAAACCTTCCTGAAGGAACAACAATCATCTATAACAGTTCTGACAGCAATTTGATCCTAACCAAAACCAGTATACTATAACAGCTAACACACCCACGGAGGAGGTGGCAAGCGAATGTGCTGACAAACTACACGATCTTTTAAGCAAGCACACAAAGGCGTACGATAAAGAACATTTTCATCGCCCCGCCTTCATCCACAGATGCCCCCAGTAGCTCTGAGAATCAAACGACTACGGTTTCCACGTCCTCTACTAGATGTACACCCTCGATGTTCTTGGAAGACCAGTAGAGGACATGACGAATGTGGATTACCATGTTCTATGTGGAAAGTTCGCAGCCAATCTTCTCCGAATGCATGGAGCTAACAAAGGACTAATATAAGCCTAATGCCCTTGTCCATGTATTTCTCAACCTATCACTTTATCACTCTGAGGATAGAGTGAGTGATAAGTTAGGGGGGAGGTACACTGGACAAGGGCGAGGTATCATTTTTTTCAACCCTTCGCCATCTGCTCTTTTTATTCACTCCTATTTTATCTTTCTTTTCACATTTAGACTTTTTCAGTAATTTCTTTTTGTACATAAGTATAACATCACTCTAGGAAAAGGTCACCCCCAGCTAAATTTAGAATCAAAGTAGTCCTCAACAAGTAATAACAGAAAAAGCACTTAGGCATGTAATGGCAAATTAATAACTTTCACACCTGATTTCCATGCTTTTGCTTCAACTCTGCTCCAGACTCCCCACAATTTAGCATCATAGCCGAAGCCAGCCAAAACTCTCCCAAGGATGGGAGGGAACCAGGTGAAATCTAAATCAAGGAACCTTGCTAGTGGACCACCAAGTACGAAACCGAAATGAGTGCATGTCAGGAGACTCCAAGAACAGTTTTCTTCTTTTCAAAAGAGGCCTGGCAGCCCAAACAAAATCCCTAAATATCCAACTCCTAAGCATGTGAGTATAAGAATAAAAGTCAGAGTGTTGAATAAAAACATGAGAGTTGTGCCACACCTAAGGACCTATATGAAGGACCAATAAAGGTTTCACCCGACCGGTACATTCAGCTACCCTCACAAAGGCAGATGTGTCGCGCACGGTAATGAGATCCTAAGGTTTCTGGATATATGAAAAAGCTGATAAAGGACTCGCCCGGCCGGTACATTTAGCTGCCCTCACAAAGGCATATGTGTCACGCCAGGTAGTGAGATCTTAAAAGTTTAGATAAACCCTCCCCCACTAAAAGGAGGAGTTACACATCAGCCTTTAGCCAACCCTCATGCATATCTTAGTTTCCAGTAGGTTTTTCAAAGAAGTATAAAACTGATTGGAGTTGAAAACATGCGCAGAATACGATCGAGGAAAAGGTGGTCCCAGTGCGAGCTATGCGATACGGAAGAAATCTATGATCCAAGCAACTCCCAAAACCTGAAAGAGTTAGTGCAAGCAGAAGCCCGATAAAACTCTAAGAGATCTCTGGTTTAGAATTGAAGCAAGAGTATGTAAATCTTCACTGAATAAAATTGCCTCGCCACTACATGCCTTAGCTCTATCTAGCTTGAGGACAAGCTAGACTCTAAGTTAGGGGGGGGGGTGATAACCTCCCATTTTGCAATGTTATCTTACTAGTTTTCCTCAGTTTTCCATACTCTTGCTTAGATAAATTAGATAGAATCTTTAACTTTCTACCTTTTTTTAAATATACCATTAGATTAACTTCTCCTTTTCACTTCTTACAGAAAAGCACAAAAAAATTACAAAACTCCCAAACGGTCCCAAGACCATGTGAAGCCAAACGGTCCCAAGACCGAATGGAGATCAACCACTTCTGAGACTGTATGAAGCCACACGGTCCCAAGACCAAATAAAGGTCAAATGGTCCCAAGACCGTGTGAAGCCAAACGATCCTGAGACCGTATGAAGCCACACAGTCCCAAGACCGAATAAAGGTCACACGGTTCTGAGACCGTGTGAAGCCAAACGGTCACGAGACTGTATGAAGCCACACGGTCCCAAGACCGAATAAAGGTTAAACGGTCCCAAGACCGTGTGAAGCCAAATGGTTCCGAGACCGTATGAAGCCATACGGTACCAAGACTGAATAAAGGTCAAACGGTCCCAAGACCGTGTGAAGCCAAACGGTCCCGAGACCGTATGAAGCCACACGGTCCCAAGACCGAATAAAGGTCAAACGGTCCCAAGACCGTATGAAGCCAAACAGTCCCAAGACTGAATGGAGATCAATCGGTCCCGAGACCGTATGAAGCACACGACTCCTAGATCGAATGAAAGAAAACCGTTTCAAACCGAGAGGACTCAAACAATCTCCAGACTGAGAGAGTCCAAACAGTCTCCAAACCGTGTGAAAATCCAAATGGTCTCCAAGACCGTTTGGACTCACATGCCCCCAAACCGTTTAAGGCTCACTCAAAGTCCTATAAATAGAACCCAAAGGGGTCCTCACAGATTATCAAGTTTCAGACGCCCAAAGGCTGCCTCTATTGTTCTAGAGCCATCCCATCCTTCACCCACTACCCCGAGACTGCCGGTCTGAGATCCATACTCCATCTCCAAGCTACTTTCTCTCTCATCGACAAAGAAGGTGGGAAGAGGAGGATTCATCATCAAGCAAGCTACGAAGTGTGAAGATCGTTGCTCTCTCTCTCCAAGGGGTCGACCTTCCTCCCTCCTTTGTGGAGATGACGCTCTCTCTCTCTCTTCTCACCCCCTTCTTTGTTCTTGCCATGAGCGAGTAGTCTCATACACTAGGGTGCGGGGAGTAACCCCGCTACCCATATTTTCATTTCATACATAGAAATTCTTGAGTTTGAAATAGAAAAAAACTATCTTTCCAGATCAACATCAATTGTTTAATGAATGCTAGTTGCTTGATCACCAACTTGTGTTATCTATTATCTAGTTAGTGCAAATTGTCTATGTTTGTACTTCTATATTCGAATATCGACTGCTTGTTGGCTCCAGATTGTATGTAGTCACCATATGTTTGGTTTGGTATCTAGGAACATTTCTCAAGAAGTGGAGTAAACTCACCTCCATTATTGTACTTTCATACTATGAAATCGAATCAGTTGACGTATGAAAGTACAACCTTAACAGGTTGAGGAACACACTTTGCGAGGGGAGTGATGCAAAGTAAGTGACCATTCGTCTGGGGATGGCTGGCATTGCAACACTTCCACATTTCTCATAGTTAGTTATCCAAAAGGAGGCTAAGCCTGCAAAGATACTAACTGTTCAGACTCTTTTCTTTGCAAGCCAAGTTATTGTGATGTATGTTTTAATCCATGTGTAGTGGAGGCGAAAGCCGATCACATCCTAGTGGTTTCTTAACATTGTTTACAGCCTTAAATTTACTTTCATGCTTTTACTTTACTTGCACTTAGTTTAAACAACCAAACCAACTCTTTGATCTAAATACCAACTTTTAAGGTGTTAAATGAAATTCTAACGTTTTCTATCTTGTTGATCTTAACAAGACCGTTGTCCTGTGGATTCAACCCTTAACTATACTACGATAAGACTTCCACGTATCCTAGCATACGTGGGTGGAGTTTTTAATCTAGTATAAGCAAGGCTAAACCTAAAAGACTTACTATCTTTAGGATTTTTAGTGGTGCACACAACTCCACGCAAGTGGAAGCTCCATCACTGCCCCTAGAAAAGTTTGCTTGTTATGATAGCTACCATAGACATTATCAGGATGTATGGAGCTCTATAAGGGAGGGTGTGTCAGTCACCACTTCACTTGGATGATGTTGGTAAAAGGACCTTGTGAAGGTCAAAGAGACCACAGTGTACGCAGAAGAAGACGCTTTGATCGAGCAATGGCTAAGAAAGCCCAGAATCGACATGAGTCATGAGCTGATGCAAAGCAGACTGACATGCAGTTCACTGTGGGTGAACATGTGGTATGAAAACCCTACCCCTCTGAGCTATAGCTAGGGAAGTTGATTCCCCGATACATGGGTCCATTTGAGTTGGATTGGTGGAGTTGCCTATGTATAGCCTTACCCCTCTGGATAATATGATGTGTTCCATGTGTCTGATCTAGAGAAATATATGAGGTACCCGAGCCAAGTGTTGAGCAATGAACCTAGTGAGGTCTCGAGGGAGGCTAAAATCTCTTGAGTCGTCTGTGAGGATTCTAGATACCAAGGTGAAAGAACTCAGATGTAAGAATATAAGATGATAAAGGTTCTTTGGAAGCACCATGGAGAGGATGAAGCCACATGGCATCCAATGATGGACATAAGAAAATCTTATCCTAAATTGTTTGTATGCTTGATGGAATTTTAAGGGCAAAATTCTTATAAGAAGGGAAGGATGTTACAACCCCAATTTTGGGTTCACATGGTTGGCAATGTAATTTCCCCAATACATGCATGATTATGGGAATTTGTATGAATTATATGTATTGAATGGATTCCCTTTGCAATATTTCCTTTGTGCATGAGATTTCGTGGATCATAATATATTAATGAGTCCAATGTGATTAAAAGAAAAAGAAGAAATCAAATATTGCTTTATTAAGAAGGAAATTTGAGATAATGAGGAAAAGAAAAGAAATATGTGGAAATTTGGATAATGGAATCATCATGGATGGGATTTCTGGCCCACATGGTTTCTAATGGTAAAAGGAATCCAAATAAGTAATATAAAAGAATAGGAGAGAAAATATGCATGAAATATGTCTTTATAAGTGATAACTTGCATATGAAGAAAAGTCTCTCATACTTTTAAGTTTGAGTCCCAAACTCGGTACATAAGTATTTTAATTCATTATGAACTGTCCCTTAAAATTTGGTATTAATTGGACATGTGCTTTGGGAGAGATGATTTTTACAAGATTCCCTAAAGTGAAAAGGAAACCATTAAATGTCACAAATTTTCAATTTGATTAGAAATGTTTTTCTGATGTGTGGAATCTGGACCGTCGGATATGAGATCTGATGGTGGCTTCTCGTCACCTACCTCAGTCCAGAAAGGAAACTGGAGCTCGGTTTTGTTAGTTTCCCACTCAATTTTCTTGCAATCCAATGGGTGTGCGAGATTGGAATTCACTCCAATAGATTCGTATGGGGAAAATGCTCCTTGTCATACCAGGTTTTGCCTATTTTGGAAGGATTGTTGATAAAGTGTCGCTTAGCACACCAATCACTAAGATTGTTAATCCTAGAGTTCAAACCTTTTTTAACTTTTCAGGACTTTTTTAATCCCACAGGATAACTTTTTAAGATTGTTTAATCTAAACCCAATTATCGAAGAACTTTATTGTTTATTTTTGGTATTTTCAGATTTGGAACAAGAATGTAAAAGTCATTTGGGGGTGATTGTTGATTACACTAAGAAAGAAAATTGCAGAATTTAAAATAAAGCACTAAACAAGAATTTTATTTGCCCTGCAAAAGGTAAACAAAGATTGTTGTTAGCACAAAAAGCTATTGTGAATTGAAAGACTAAGAACTAAAGTAAGAAAAATAATCGGTGATTGAAATCAAGGGGAGAGAATCGAGGCTTTAGGGGTTTTCACCACCTTAGCCTAGGCAAATGACTAATCCTTAAACGACGGATTCGATGAAGGCAAGTGAATTAAAAATCCACTAAAGATAATCTCCACATGAGCCCATTGGTCCTAGCATCCATGTTTCTTAGTTCATCATCCTAAAAAGAGAAAATCCACGGTCGTTTCAAAATGCTTATGCAATTGAGATTGTTGTTCTAAATCTGAATTTCCAAGGTCATATCCATTCAGATTAACTTTTGATATTATCAATTAATTACTTTGATATATCAATTAGTTATCAATCTCAAAAGCCATCTAGAATCATTAAGGAAAAGCTAAAAACCATGGCTAAGGGGTTATTCCCCTTGCCTCGATAAAGGATTACTCACTCATGGAGAAGGAGCAAAGAGAGACTGAGGAAGGAAGTGAACTAGCCATATTCGAGTCTTACGACTACTAATCCTCAGTTGGAGACAATGAAAATGGCTATCTCTTCCTACCTTGCTTGATTTCTCAAGAGAGGGGAGGAGAAGATGATGAAGAACTAGATCTAACAAAATGGAAACAACAGAATTGAAATAACACTTAATTGAGATGAAATACTACTTTATTTCTTTAAGAACAAGGTTACAGAAATAAACTACTCCAGAAATCTTTCGTACAAAAAGTGATGTGAAATGAGGAGGAAGTGCCCCTTCTTTTATAGGAGATGGGGGGGGGCAACTTTACACTAGGGTTTAGGGAAATGATGGCTGCAAGCTGGCTTACTGGGATGTCTGCACGGCGCCAACTGATCTGTTCAAGACTGAGCCGATTGGTTAGTGGCTGGGGGGAAACTGGCAGTGAAGGGAAAAATTGCCAACCCTAATTTAGGGTGGCAGCGCGAGCTATACCCGCTCGGCTGGGTTGGATTGTCTCCCATTTTTAGGGATTTGATTGAGCGTTTAATCTTGGAAAATAATTTGCTCTGGACGATCGTCTGAACAACTGCGACGATCGGTGCTGGACAATGAAATGATCGGTTGGAGACATGAGCCGATCAGCTCATGCTTCGAACCTACGAGAAAATGCACATAATTGTCAGAATCAAAGTTATTTGGGATAAAAACAAGAAAATATGGACTTGTGCAATTTTAGGGGATGAAATGAATATCTTTATTTGACAAGCTTAAATAAATTGTGCAAAAAGGGTGCTAAAATAGCACGCATCAACTTTGAGGTTTTCCTTAAATCTCATTGCTGCTAGCGGCCATAGCCTAGAGCTATATATATGATAGAAACCACTCTGCGAAACAAGTTCACAACTAACACACTCTACCTGACTCTAGGGTTTCCTCTCTACTACCAATTCCTAGTCTAAGCATGGTATCTGTCCCCTTTTCCACCCTACAACTGACGTGAGATCTCCTTCTCTGTCCTTCTAGTATGCGCTGCCTCCGGAGGAATTGGGAGTGGGCATGAGTTTGTTGAGGTTCGGCGAGGGCCTCTACACAATCAGATGTCACTCTGACACCGTGTAGCTCCAAGTCAACCTTTTGGTTGACTGCGTGCATTCATGAGGGAGAGGCACGAAGGTCTTTCACCATTTAAAAGTCGGCCCAACTATAGAATTAAGCAAAACAATTTTCATTGATGTGTCAAGCCGCCATTGGCCAAAAGGTAATTATCTCGTGAAATTAATATCTAATAATTGGTAAATCGGATCGAGACTATATATATATATATATATATATATATATATATATATATATATATATATATATATATATATATATATGAAAATTGATCAGGAGAATGTAAGGAACCCATTAAAAATATTATTGAAGCCTAATTCTGTTTGCAATTCAAAAAGTACTTAAAGATATCACTTTTAATGGTGTTATTAATGGAAAATCCTAAGTTTTGATGATTAGTGGATTTGATAATGTTCTTTGGATAATCTAAGACAATATTAATCTATTGTTAATAAAAGGAAGATTTATATCTAAAAAGACGATCTTTATGCATAATTGACTTAATGTAGGGTTCCATGTACATGAATATGTATTAATGGGCTTAGAAACCTTAATTTAGGTAAATATGACTTCTAATGGTTTTAATTGTTCAAATCCATGAATAAATAGAGATATGATGATCCTAAGTCAATTTGAGTATAAAAGACCCTTAATATGGATAATTTGAGCAATTAGGGTTTATATGAGTAGAAAAAGTATTTTAGGGTTTGTTGACCCAAAAGGGGTAAAGTTTGAGAAATTGATCTAAGAAACCCTAATGAATCCTAATAAAACTTAGAAACCTTGGAAAGGTGTCCCAAGATAATGAGTTGTTTGGGATATGTTTGTGGCAATTAGACATTATACATACTTTCAGGATCAAAGTTTGCTTGATTGGTTGCTTGTTTTGCTTGTTTGGACATCTAAGTTGGATTTGGATAAACTACTTCTTTGAGATCTCCAAAACAGGTATGTGGTTACGATTATGGTTAAATCGCTTTAGTTTCCCGACGATTCCCAAGGTTTTAATGGTTTCTTGGAAATAATTGCTTGATTGACTTTTACTTCATGCAACTATAAAGTGATTATGACTATCACCATAATTATACATACATGACTAGCTCAGATCCTGATCCTCCTCTGTAGCTTTGTTAATGATGAGAAGGATGACCTAGTACATGGTCTACCCACAAGGTAGGATCATTAGGTTATCGGATGACCTAGTACATGGTCTACTCATGAGGTAGGATCATCAGGTTATCATGAGTCGATGTGTTGGTCTACCCTTGGGTAGGACCATACGACTCCACGACCCTATGTATTGATCTACCTGTACGGTAGGATCATGGGGGTTAATTGAGATCTACTATATGAGAGGTAGTATCCATGTCCACTGCAGGGACATCACAGAGGCTGGGGTATGTAAGGATTGAGTAGTCATGTTTAAAGCGTAAAGTTTGTTTTATTAAATCATAATTGCTTGTGATATGTTGTTACATTAAATGCACGATTATTGGTTCCCCCACATACCAGTATAATTCGTTATACTGACCACCATTTTGTTTGTCAGTATTTTCGGTTTATCAAGAATATGGATATTCCTTTAAAGTGACAATGATGGAATAAAGCTTAATAAAGATTGGAGGATTTTAGATAGATAGTTGTTATATGGGGTAAAGTCCCTCAGCTCTTATATTTTGCAAGGTATGAGAAAAGAAAAATTTTATTCCATTTTAAAGCTTAGTTGTTGTAGAATTTATTATTTATTATTGATTATTTGCAAAACCACTGATCCTGTATTGGGATAACGCCTATGACCTCTTGGTCTCCCTTTAGTGGGGGTTACCGGGAGGCGGGGTCGTTACACTTCACTATTTGAATGATTTGACAAGAGGGGCTCTTAATTTTTTGGCTTTCCAAAAGGACAAAAACTCTATGGTGGAAGTCTTGTTAAGAGTTGGGAACTTGTTATCAATGGCCAAGTCGGGGGAGGCATATATGTGACCGGTCGTCAGCAAAAAAAGAGAACAATTGTGCATACAAAGTGCTCCATTGTCCAGTGGACAAAGGAAATGTTTGAGGCTGCGTTTGGCATCCAACTTGTTTGTTGTGGGTACGTTAACTGGCGGCAAGTTAACCTCATTTTCTGCCATAAGGAATTGTTGTGGCACATAAACTATATTTTTAGCAGTTAATTAGTCCATACGACAACTTACCTTGACCTATTAAGTGTGTAACAAATACAAGTTAGTATATTTGGCTGTGTTTATTTGTCATGCCGCCGAAACTACCGACATCCCAAACACAGCCTGAATGTGCCCTATCCTGACATGCTTCCAACGGTTTCCAGCTGGATGCAGATGCACTATTCCTTTCTGCATCTGTTACATCACTCGGTTTCTTTGATGGCGATGTCTCACCTAGTTTATATAGGAAAAAACTCACTGATCTAAGGAAAATAATATGGAGCCCCGATTCAAGACCAGAAATGATACTCGATTTGGATTTTAGTGGCGACGTGACTTGTAATGACCCCGCCTCCCGATAACCCCCAATTAAGGGAGACCGAATGGTCAGAGTCATTAACCAATAACCCGAATCAAAGGTTTGACAAATAATCAGTAACAATTAATAAACTTTACCAACTAAACTGAAAACGGGTATAAAATAAAACTTTGCTTACCTTTTAAAAACTGGGATTTCTAAACTTCTATCCATGAAGATACCCATCTAACTAATCCTCCCAAGCACATTAATTCTCATTTAATTCCGAATATGCCACTTTACTGTTTGTCCTTTTAATTTGTACCTAAAACACCAACAAACAAAACGTCGGTCAGCAAGAAGCTGGTATGTGGGGGAAACAATATTTGTGCAACTATAATAACAATGTAGTCATCCAATATCATTTAACATCCAAGATTATACTTTTAAGCAATACTACTCAATCCTTACCTATCTCCTATCTCTGTGTTGTCCCTGTAGTGGACATGGATACTACCTCTCTCATATGGTAGATCCTTACCCCCATGGCCCTACCACACAGGTATCCAATACCTAGGGTTATGGAGTCACATGGCCCTACCCAAAGGTAGCCCAATCTATGACTCACGATGACTTGATGGCCCTACCCCATTGGTAGCCATGTACTAAGTCATTCAATGACCTGATGGACCTACCCCATCGGTAGCCATGTACTAGGTCAATCTATTAAGCTACAGAGGGGACTAGGATCTGAGCTAGTAGGCACATATCTTAGGTGATAGTCATATCCACATTATAATTTGCATGAATTAAATTCATCCAACAATTAATTCAAGCCACGATGTAAACATCGATAAAATCCTCAGAAAACTAATGCAGGGTAATCATAAGTGTAACCACATACCTGTCAAGTTGATGTGAGACAGAAATAATCCAATCAACCCATAGGCAAGCAAGCATTCAATAAGATCCTGAAACAATTATACAATTTCCTATTATTATTCATGTCATTAAGATCTATTAAATCTAGCTCGCTTCCTAGGGTTTCTAGTCCACTTTTAGGGTTTCCATTGCAATTAGGGTTTCCCTTCATCTTTTACTATTTCAAACCCTAATTTAACACAATTGATCAAAAACCCTAATTATTTCAACATCTAATCCTCAGCTTTGGATTAAAGGCATAATTAATCATTAAATAAGTCCATTAAGCCTCTTTTCATTAAAGATAACATTTTTATCCTCTTTAACCCATGACAAAGTCATTATGCTCGTTTGTCATCAATTCGTAGTTCATTATGGTCTAATACTCACATGAACGTTATTTATCCACAAATTAGGAATTTTAATGCTCGAAATAACTTATAACCATGAAAACGCAGTTCTATACATGAAATCGAATAATTAAAGCCATTAGTAGTCCTAATTACTATCATTAGGGTTTTGAGGTCCATTAAAGCCTATTTATGCACATAAACTCTAAATTAAACGAATTACGTGCAAAGTTCATCTTTTTCAATCTTAATGTAACTCTCATGATTAACAGGTTAATATCAACTTTAATCATCCATTAAACCCTACTAATCACATTAATCATATTAAAATAGGGTTTCTTAATCTTTAATCACTAAAGTTAATAACTTCTATTACTTTTCAAATTGAAAGAGGAATTGACTTCTAACTATATTTTTATTGGATTCCTCTCGTCTTTCTGAGCAAAATGAATATACTATTCGTACCCATCCGAGCTACCGATTATTAGATATGAATTTTGTAAATTTGACTTACTTGAGCCAATCCGGGAGTGCCACGTCACCCTTGCCATGCAATGTTAGCTTTTGGGAAACATAACTGAATTACGTTTCTACCCTTGACTTAACCAACTGGCCCAGCATAGTGCGGAGGGTAGATCTGTCCAATCGACCTTAAGTCATCTTCCTCCAAGGAAGACCCTGCGCGGCCGCTGACCTGCAGCCTTGCGCGGGTTCTCCTCACCTCCTGGGGCCACAATCGTTGCCGAAACTCCCTGCCCTAGCTCCGCCTTGCTCTGGCGCACCCAGGGCATCCCTTACACGTGACCATGGCGGCGGTTTCAAGCGACCTCGGCCTGTGCTTTGTGGCTGGACGGGTAGCCTGTAGCAGGTCGTCTGCGTGAGGACCACGCACGGAGATGGTAACCAACCATCCCCAGGTTACCGTAGGGTCATCAGGCTTCCGTCACCCTTCCTCCCTATCCCTCGTTGCCCCAGGGTAGGTCCCTACTATCAAGGTTAGGGTTTAGGCAGAAAGAAGAAGAAGAAGAGGTAGTATTGCGTGAAACTTCTCTAGATCTCGACCAGGGCTTTACCCCTTTTTATAGGGTGAGTATCCACACCCCAGTAGGCTTGCCCTCGAAGCAACCAAGCCCTCTTCCAATTAGAAAAGTGCTTCCTTCACTACTAAGTAAGTTTCTCTCTCTTAATCATCTTCTTAAAATAACATATTCATTGGGTTTTTAGGAATACGAAAATATTCTCCCTTATTCTCTTTTGACTTGCTTTTTAATCCATTAATCATGAAATTATGTTTTCCTTAAGTAGAAAATACCTCTTCTTTAACAAAGCTACAAAAACCATTAATAATGTATCATATTATCCTCTTATTTTGCAAATTTGGTATTTTCTCTTTCCTCTTTCTTCATTGGGTCTTCTTGGATCCCAAGGAACTTTATTATTTCGAAATCCTTTTTATTGGATTCTCATTATCCTTCTAGATGCATCTAAATACATTATTTCTCATTATCATGTTTATTTCTTATTAAAATATCTCTTTTTGAGGATTTCTCTTTTATTTTCCTCATTGGTATTCCTCTTATCCTTAGAAATCCTTGGGATACGGAATTCCACCAAGAATAACTCAATTACACCTCTTTTCACTTGTTTTCCACATTTTACCATTGTTTTCAATTTCTTTCTTAATAAAGAAATACTTAATTGATCTTTTCTTTTTCTTATTGATTTTCTTTGCAACTTTGGACTCCTTGGAACCCAAGGAACCCAAGAGGCACGAAATCCATCTTTGGATTATATTATTTTGCCTTCTAGAGGTTTCCACATCTTTCTTTTCTCAATTATTCATTAATTAATTGAATTTCCTTGATATTGGGCCCAATAGCCAATAAAGCCCATAAAACAATCATCAAGGCTATTGTAAACGAAATTACATCTTTATATGTCCAATATGAGAGTTTACATTTCTTTTCAGATGAACCCAAAATTGGGGTCGTAACCTGACTGGTGTTGTTGCACCCAACGGGATAGTCATATTGTTGTACAATGAGACTGCTGGTGGTTGACGTGATGGATAATTGCTGAATAAAAGGATGGATGGCTGACTAAAAAAGAGAGAGAATAAGAGAGAGGGTTGGAGAGAAAAGGAGTTATTGCCAGGAGAGAGAAAATGTAGGAGAGTCATGCTTATTTTACTAATAACTTTTAAACAGTTAAGTATTTTTTAACGAAATAAAATTATTACATCTTTGATGAAAAATGTATTCTAATAAGAGTAATGTCAACATGTTTTTTAAAATGTAACGGAGAGAGAGAGTAGCTGAACGGAAAGAGAAAAAATGAGAGAATTTTATTTTGCTAATAATTTTCAAACCACAATGAATTTTTTGACAAAATAAAAACTGTTAGATTTTTCATGAAAAATAAAATCCAATAAGACCAGTGTTGACATGTTTTTGTGAATAATGCACATAAATTTTTTTAGATTAGGGGTTATTTTTGGTTTGGTTTTTGTAAGAGAGAGAAAATATAAAGAATTGGAGGGAAGTAGTGTCATCATTTTTTAAAATTTAGTCATTATATTTTGGTCGGTTTGTTTTTGTCTAATCCAATTTGTTATCGTTGTAAATGTTTTGTTATCTCTAATCAAACTTTAGATTTTATTTTACTAATAAATTTCAATCCGCAACAAATTTTTCGACAAAATAAAAACTGTTAAATTTCATATGAAAAATAAAATCCAATAAGACTATTGTCGACATATTTTTAAAATAGTGCACATAATTTTTTTATTTAGTGTTTATTTTAGGTCTGGTTTTTGTAAGAGAGAGAAAATATAAAGAATTGGAGGGAAGTAGTATCATCATTTTTTAAAATTTAGTCATTATTTTTCGGCCAATTTGTTGTTATGTCTAATCTAATTTGTTATGTTTTAAATGTTTTGTTATCTCTAGTCAAACTTTGTATTATCCAAGTACTATTTTTTTGAAAATTAGTTGTTATCTATAGAGAATCTTTTTGTTATCGTTAGCAAATTTTTTGTTGTCCTAAGCAACTTTTTCTTGTTTTGCCTAGTAAATATTTTTTTATATCTCTTAGTTTTTGTTAAAAAATATATAACAGTTTGAAAGTTATATATCAAAACAAATATAACAAAACATATAATAACTATTTAAAAAAAATTACTACTTGGATAAAAAAATGCCTAGAGATAACAAGAAAATTTGCTAAGGATAACACAAAACATTCTCCACAGATACCGACTAAATTTTAAAAAAAATACCACTTCGATAACAAAGAGTTTGACAACATATAACAAAATATTTACTAGGATTTACTAGGGATAACAAGAAAATTTACTAGGGATAAAAAAAATTCTACAGATAACAATAAATTTTTAAAAAATAATATATATATATATATATACTACTTGGATAACAAAAGGTTTGTCTAGAGAAAACAAAACATTAACCATAGATAACAAGAATATTTGCTAGGGATAACAAAACAATTACTAGGGATAACAAGAAACTTTGTTAGGGATAATAAAACCATTCTCTATACATAACAACTAATTTTCAAAAATAAAAAATATTACCTGGATAACAAAAAGTTTGTATAGAGATAACAAAACATTAACTAGAAATAACAAAAACTTTGTCTAGAGATAACATACAATTTTAAGAGATAACAAAACAATTTTTCTAGAGACAACAACACCTTTCTATTTTTTTTTTTTTGAAAAGTTTGTATAGAGATAACAAAACTTAACTACGGATAATAAAACTTTACTTAGAGATAACATATAATTTTAAGAGATGACAAAACAATTTTGCTAGGTAAAATAAGAAACTCTCTTATGGATAAGAAAATAAATCTCTATAGATATCAACTAATTTTGAAAAAAATATGAACCAAGGATAAGAAGAACATTTTCTAGGGAATACATAACATTTACTAGGGACAATAAAACTTTTTTATTTTTTTTCAAAACGTTTGTATAGAGATAACAAAACATTAACCATGGATAACAAGAGTATTTGCTAGGGACAATAAAATATTTACTAGAGATAACAAGAAACATTACTAGGGATAATAAAATCATTCTCTATAGATAACAACTAATTTTAAAAAAAAATTATACTACTTGGATAACAAAAGCTTTACCTAGCGATAACAAAATATTTATTAAGGATAACAAGAAAAATTTGCTAGGCATAACAAAAAATTTCTCTGGAGATAAAAACTACTTTTGTAAAAAAATACTACTTAAACAAAAAAATTATTTTTCTTAAAAAAAAGGAACCAAATATAATAATTATTTTTTGAGTGCCTATTAAATTTCTCAAACTACATCGACATTGGTCTTGTTAGAAAATATTATTGATAAGGAGTCTAATATTTTTTATTTTGTCAAAAAATACATCATGGATTGAAAATTATTAACAAAATAAAAATCTCTCTCTTCTTTTTTCTCTCTCCTCCGGCCTTTCCTCTCTCCTCACTCCCTCCCCCCTCTTTCTCTCTCTTCCCTCTCTCATTTCATCCCCACGTACACATTTTCAATAGCAACCAGCGTCTTGGGCTGTACGCAGCAAATTGCAGCTGTCATCTGTGCACTAGGAGTAAAAACCACGTACGTTTTCAATTGTTGCACCTAACGACAACTGCTGCAATCTGCTGCACCTGACAATAATTAATGCGTTTGGGACTGTGCACTAGAAGTCAAAATGGGTTCAATATCTGGTGTGATATCATGATGATTATTATATTCTCTCCACTAGCGAGGACATGTCTCTCCTCAACCGTTACGTATATCAAAGAACATCTTGTCCTGATTGCTCGTGCATTCAACAACACGTGAATTGAAGATTAGTCATTCTTGAGTTCTTACGGCCAACAAGCTAAAAAGCTTTTCTATTTATGTACTTGTTTATTGAATATGTTAGATTATACATAAAAAATTATTGTTATGTATGTCTTGAGAGTCGGTCATACGATAATTGTAATGAGAAATCATGTACTAATTTTGATTAATAATAAAAAAATCTGTCTATATATTTGTTCAATTTTGAGACAATGGCATAACATAGTAGATGTCTAAAAGAATGATATTACTCGATGACATATGTCTTTGAGTTGAGGATCTGAACAATGAGATCATATGTATGATAAGAGTATATACATTTTTATTATGTCCTTAGTCGGATATTATTGTGGAATATAGACAATAATAATACATAAGACCAGAATATGTGTTAATAGATGAGTAATCTCGTTTATCATGATATATGATATCAAACCACACACATAGATACTTGTTAGAAAATAAGTGTACTCGATAGACCCACTTTGAGAATGATATATGAAAACTATTGAATGGTAGTCAGATTCAGCTCTTATAGTGATAGTGATGATTGTTGTTCTTAGACCTGAAGTCACTACACTCATCATATGTCGTTCGATGTCCTTTGACATCGTCTAACGTGACCTTGAATAAGGATTACCATACAGGTCATATTTAGGTATGTTGTGACACATTGGGATTGCCTATGAGCGATGTAGATGAGATGTTTCCCTCCTGTCAGAGTTGATTTCCAAGTCGCTTGATAAGCAAGATTGAGAAACGCATGACCATACTAATGTGAATCAATATGTGATATGTGAGCTCACATGCATGTCAGACAGTCTGCTCTAGTTCAAGGAACATGGATTAAATACTAAGAGGATGGCAATTCCATACCTTGAGTTCAATCTGGATATCAGAGACGAATGACTATACAATTATGATAACACTGATCACATATATAGGTTGAAGTTGTTCTCTAATTTTCCAATTACTTGGATAGCAATGATGTTTTGCAAGATACCGCTCATTGTTTGTGATGTCATAATCTAGTTATGAACATTCACTACCAATGTAATTTAGGATCTATAGGGTCACACACATATGATGCACCTGAAATAGGAGTTTACTCATGATAAGGTTTGACTTGATTACTAAAGTATTTAGGTAATCAACTTAAATAATATTGGCTGACAGTTGCCTGACTAGAGTGTCCAGTCGATCGACTGAGAATGCCAGTGGACCGACTGAATGAATAGTAGGACTAGATCAAGGATTAATGTTGATGTCATGTCGTGCATTAACTATCAAGTTAAAATTTAATAAGTTTGCAAATAGGAAATATACTCAATCGACCGACTGGAGTGTCCAGTCCACCATCTGTCATGCCAATTGATCGACTGGGAGTCCATACGAACGACTCGTGATTCAAGTAGCCAAAAAATCATAAAATTCATCTCCTCATGTCAATGAATTTGTGGAAACTCTAACATGTCCACTCTTATATAAGGGGGGTGGGGGTAGCCAAGGATCTCAAAATAGACCCTCCTCATCTCAACATTGTTGTAAAGTGAGAGTTAGAGGAATCATACATGTAAATGGGAGAGATAGCAAAAGGGGAGAAATTTGACACTAGCATATTGACAACACGAGAGACAAGTCCTTCTCGTCAGCTCTAGAAGAATGAATGGACTTCCCAATGGTCCAAGTGGACTATGTAGAGGTGTGGAGGTTGTTGCCATCATGCTAGGAGGACATCATCAACTACCATCTTTGGTGCTACACCAAGAGGCCACCACTGACAACCATCCAGGTGTTGCCTGAGAAAAAAGCATATTGCTGCAAAGATTGTCGTTGGACTTGGTCCAGGACTAGGTGGATGTCTTGCAAATCCTCATTCTCAATCATAGTTGTCAACCCGGTCCACTGATTATGGGAAATATGGATTGCATTTTTTTATCTCCACTGCCATCTCTGTCATTATATTTCTATATAGTGGTATCAGAACCACACCAATTTACTATGTTTTGAGATTTAATCGATATAATCATTTTTTATTTATAACATTTGTTTCATTACATGTGATGTGAATATTTAAATGATTAATTTACATATCCCATTAAATATCACATACACTAGGGAATGTCACATAGATCCTACACACACACACACACACATATATATATATATATATATATATATATATATATAATATGCAATTTATACGCATCAACCAGAAATAGTTTTTATGGTGGATATACACGTGGTTATGGCTAGTACCCCCTAGATATGTTCATGGTTTAGTGGTTTATTTCCTTCCTTTTTAAAAATTTTGTTTGCATACTAAGTCTCACTCTCTTTCTCCATATGTAAGTTAATGTTTTTCTCCCTATACTATATTTGAATATAACTCGAGGTTACACTTGTACAATGTAATACTTAATATGATAGCTTTAATTTCTATTTCAGAAAAAGAATAGACACTAGTACAGAAACAATATTCAGTGTCACTTTTCTGGGTGTCAGTTATTTAGTTAAACCGATGCCTATACTATTAGACGTCGGTTATTAAGAAAAACCGACATCTATATTCGAAGACCAGCCAGACACGGGTACCGCTTTGTATTCAACGTCGTCTGGGTATAACAAACTGACGCCTAAAATCGCCCGCGAAAATCCAATTTTTGAGCGAAAAAATTTGTGTCACATATAGCGTCGGTGTTTTAACTATTCACTGACGCCTATTTAAGATGAAAATTTGCACGAAAAGTTCCACTTTCGGTGTCGGTTATCCTTTGATAATCGACGCTGATAAGGGTTCCTGCCAAATAATTTAGGGTAAAGATTGTCTAATTTGACGTCGGTTTTTTACTATCAACTGACGCTGAAGAGTAATAGACGTGACGCTGAAGAGTAATAGACGTCAGTTTTGTAGATAACCGAAGTTGGTGACCAACTTAATAGACCCGATCACCCGGCTCTTCCCCCTTTCTTCCTGTTTCATGCATCGCGATAATTTTCCTGTGCTCGCTGCTCTCGCCTAAAATCGCCGACGACCCCCGCTGCTGCTGGTGCGCCTCTGCTCGCCGCCGTCGCCGCCGCGTCCTCTTTCTACCGCTGTCGCGGCCCACTCACCGCCACTGCTGCTCTGCTCTTCTTTGCTGCTCTACTCGTCTCCTGGTGCCACTACGAGCGCCTCTCTGCTCTTCTCTATAAGCAGTTGTTAGTAAAATATCAACATATAGTTTATTTATATAGAAAACTTGAGGTGTATTCGCTTTTATTTTAGAAACTGCCATATTTTTCAGGCGGGATAGGAGTTTATCAGTTAGTCAAACCATATTATTTTTATTTGTCAATACATAAATGGGATTGACGTCACGGGTTCATAGGACAGCCTGTAGTTCACATTTCTTTAGGCGTTGGTGCTAGGGTTGTCAACTGTGGGTTCATGTTATTCCAATTAGAAAAAGCTTATCGGATTTTCTGACAGTTAGTTCCAGAATTATACATGAACCAAATGCCGTCCACTTTGTCCAACTTAGAACTGATCCAGATAAAGAATCCATCAGCCTATAAGCTAGGTGTGTCAAAATTCTAATTCTACATATCCTAGTTTTGTTATAAATCTATCTTCTAACTAACCCAAAATATTTGTTTAAATCTAGAGCCAAGCCGAAATTTTGTCCGATCCGAGAACTGACTGAGATTGTGAAAATTTGAACTCAGCACTGACTCAAACGTGAATTCTAATATGACTATATGAACCTGTAGACAACATGGATAATCATAAATTGAAATAGAACTAATTTTTTTCCCAGGTCAGTCATGAGCAGGTTCAAGGGCTTGGGCATATCATTGACAGTCCTAGTAATGGCTGATCAAATCACATGTGACATAACTTGTATAGAAAGCATGGGATCTTGACAACTGATTACATTGGCGGAATTTGGAGAAACATATGTTTACACTACATTTAGCATAATGTAATATTTTAGTTACTAGATGTGATAGCTACAGCAAGACGATATATTAATATTACAAATAATTTGAATGAAAATGATTCATAAATCACATTGTAGCACACCACCAAGACCCATAATGGCCTAACAGAAATCCAATGGTCAAACAACGGGGTCCAAATTCTTTGTGCTTATATGTGTGCCCATCTATGTGACCGGGAGATGTCATCCGTTGGATTGTAGGGTCATGGGAGAGTGGACGGTTTGGATTCAGTGGGCATACATGTGACGGGCATAGAAGATTTGAGCCCCAAACAACGGCCTAAAACGGTCCATTAATCTTTTCATATAACAGCCCAAAAAGTGTTGCCAATGATCGTATATGAATGTGAACAATTCAATGTATTTGTGAATACCGCTATAGTTTGAGTATTTTTATTTGTATTTTGAATACTTGTTTTGCATCAAAACTTTCATAACGCCTAGTGAGCATAACATCAAGAAAAGGTGTTAGATGACTTATATCACAACTATATTTCACAATACATTTTAATTCAAGTAATAGTATATATTGTTACGCAAAAATAAACATTAATACACATCAATACTCACTGAGACATGACCGCTTGTGGGTCATTATCCAAATAAGTTCCTAAGTTTGGTATGTTATTATGTATTGGAGTCTGAGTTTTAAATGCAACTTAACCACTAGGACTTATCATTTGATGCCATGTAAACTAATTTTTGGGATGTTCAACAAAGTTTTCCTTATTTTTCTTTAAGAAAAAAAAATGATTCCATCGTTCGGCCGTAGTAGCTCGGATGGTTAAAGCTCGGTAAGTCTCAATGAAGGATTCTGGTTCGAATTTCACTGAAGATACTTTGTGAACGACAATCCACGCTAATTTGGCACGGGAGGGGATGATTGAACCACACCCTCTCATGCCTTAAGAGTTTACCATGTCGGGCTCTCCCGGAGTGGATTTTCTCGGTCACCAAAAAAATGACTCCATCCTTTATTCAAACTAGGATCTATATACTTTAAAGCTTTAACACTTGTGAAAGAATTGAAATAGTGATGTACCACAACCAATTGTTTAATATGCCTAACGTCTAAGTGTTTGGGTTGTACTCTACTTACATTTGACTTTAGATCAATGGAATAGGTACCTCTCTAGCCAAGCGAATAAAGTAACAAAATTTAACCTTGTTCAATAAAATGACTTCAAATAAAAAAATTGGTTGCAGCACATTTAAACTATTTAGATTTAAGAATTGACTCAGTTGTTGGTCAAATGTGTAATTAGATGATAAGACAAGTACAACCTAGACAGTGTGTGTAAGGGATACAACCAAATTGTTATGATCCCATATGGCTATTGTAAGCTAATTGCAACCAATTGATACTATATAATTCGTAATAAATCAATATGATCATATATATAATTTTTTATAGACATCCATATCAAGGTTTTGACCTTGTTAAGTTATAATAAGTTAATTTAAAATGTCAAAATTAGGAATAAAACGTCATTAGGTGTTGGTTAGTATTAGTCAAATGGACACATCAAAATTGTTAGTAAATGGTGGCAGTTGTGTTATTAATGACTTTTAAGTGGTCATTATAGCTTTCAAGATAATTAACTCAGTCAAGCATGCAAGTATATTCAACTTTTGACTCAAGAGAGAAAATGTAAATCGTCACAGTAAACATAAGTACAACGTATTACATCCATAAGTACAACGTATTACATCCCTCTTCATCAGCAATCCTTCTCTCTAAACTCTCTTGTAATCACAATAAAGACACTAAATGATGAACATTGGAGAAATTTTCAAGTCTAGTTATTGCATACACGTTACGAAGAAATAAGCTACAATGCATGACATGATATGCTAATATGATTTTGATTCGTTTCATGGCTACAAATATAGTTCCTAAAACTTATAAGAGTTATGACATTAAGAGTGGTTCCTTAAGAAGCCAACCAGTAGCTGGCTCACTTCATGAGGTGACTGCTCTTGAACAAAATGGCTTCCATCTGGCATAACTTTGATGTCCAAATTTGTCATGAAATTTTTGATGTCCTTACTATTTATATAATCTTCCACACCTGGAAACTTGGTAAAATAATCTTTTCCTCCAACTACTAGTAGTGTCGGCGCTTGAAGTTTCAGCTCTAATTTTGGTGCTTCAACTGATGACCTTGCTATGGCTCTACAAAACATTGTAATTTGCATTAGGGTATATTATACCAAATGATAACACAAAACAATTACAAATTTGTACATCTTTGTGTGTATACATTTATTACATAATTTCTATAATGACTTATTATGCTTGTTTGGTTAATGTGAATTCTATGTTTTGGTGAAATGTAAAAATCTAGATCAAGCAAATCTATCAACACATATGTAGCCTATACTAGAAATATTATATCTAACATTCAAATGAGAAGTCATTCCATAAAACAAACTATATGATTATTTAGTCTCAAAGATAAGAACATTACATTTGAATAATGAAGGTTCACTCAATGGACTGAATTTTTTTATCTATCAAGCATGTTGATATGGTTTCTTCAAACAAAATATTCCAAATAATGTCATTGAGGGTCCCAAAACAATGCCAACAACATTTTCCCCATCTCTATCATAGGTTCACCAAAATATCTTCCCAATCAAAATGAAGTTATTATGTAATGTTAAAATTATATGTTTATGAAAATATAAGTTTTGATGGTTTTATCATGCATTTAACTTACTCAACACTTGTGTAATTCTAATTCCATAAAAATATATCCTAAAGAAAACATTTACATTGTCTATCTCAATTTTATTAAAACCTTCCTAATTGAGTATTTAATCAAAACTTAATGCGGTCCTACATTATAAGATAATGTTGCTCTAGATAGCATCTATCAAAAAATTGAGATTGTCAAAAAATAAAAATTTGGTTAGTTGTGATGACAATGAGAGACTTCAATTCTTTTCGATTGGAAGTCAATCAACGAAGATATCATTTTCCTATTCAAAAAGTAAGAAGTGTGGTGCCAAAAAGAGAAAAGAAATGCAACTCTACCAAAAGGATACTTTTTGGATATATTTATTTTTTCCATTTTAGAAACTCAAACTTATTCTTTAACAAATTCTCACTTGTATAACCAAATCAAACTCTACCAATGTTTGAAGTAAGCAAAATGATTGTTGAGGTTAAGACTTTTAGTTTGATCATCAAATATTTGGAGGGACTTACAAAGTAAAGTATACATGGAGAATGTTCTAACCAAAGTCAAGTTTATTTTAAGTTATGCTATCAGTCAATATAGGCCATGTAACTCTACAAAGTAAAGTATGAGATATCAGCCTTAAATGTAAATCTTAAGATTTTATTGGGATCTATCAACCTTAAATGTAAATCTTCAAATTTTAATGGAATTGAAACTTTGATTCTTACCTACACTTGCCACTAACCTCTTAAGGGATGAGGGTAGGGATGGCAGAATTCCCCAACGCACCCATATACCCACGGGGATCTAACATCACTGACCCAATTATAATGGGTTTAATGGGTCTTAACTAACAGTTGGGTCTTAACGGGGATAGTAATATAGAACCCATTTTCAAACCAATGACCCACTAAAACCCACTGATACTCACTTATACCTACTCCCCTTCTGTGACAGATACGGCTCCCCTTGCTCATCTTGTTGTAGCACAACTTTCCCTAATCCCCTCCTTTCTTGGCAGAAGCAGCGAGTTATGTGTCGTGGCGCTGAAGCTGACCCTGGTAAGTTTTGTGTCGTGGTGCTAAAATCGACCTCAGAGGCTAAAGGCTCGTGGCGGGCTCTAGGAAGACTCTGATAGGGCTGCTAAGATGACAACCATTTGGGAACTCATCAGCCCAGAGTGTGTTCCTTGGATAGGTCGTCAGTCGCCACACACTTTCATCTTTATTGGAACGTAACTGTTACAACCCCAATTTTTTGGTTCATATGGTTGGAAATGCAATTCCCCAATAAATGTATGATTAAGGGAATTGTATGATTTATGTGTATTGAATGGATTTCCTTTGTGCATGTGATTTCGTGGATCATAATATGCTAATGAGTCCAATATGATTAAAAAAAAAAATCAAATAATGCATTATTAGGAAGGAAGTTTGAGATAATGAGGAAAAGATAAGAAATATGTGAAAATATGGATAATGGAATCATCATGGATGATATTTTGAATCCACATGGTTTCTAATGGTCAAAGGAATCCAAATAAAGAATATAAAAGAGTAAGAGAGAGAAAATATGCATAAAATATGGCTTAATTAGTGATAACTTGCTTATGAAGAAAAATCTATCGTATTTTCGAATTTGAGTCCCAAACTTTGCACACATGTAGTTAATGTCATCAATGACTTTCCTTTAAAATTTGGTATTAATTGAACATGTAGTTTGAGAGTTATGATTTTTATAAAATCTCCTAAAGTGGAAAGGATAAAGGAAATACATTAGATGTCACGTTCGATTTTGGAAATAGAAACCTTGGGCCCAGTCCAGGCATGTGTCAGGCCCAACGGAGGTCGTTGGATGACAATCGGATGATCATGAGATCGTCTTTCATCTCGTATTGGAATAGAGGAGACCGAGAATGGTAGGTAGAGATCTACCCGATCAGAATCCTTGCGATCCAAGGCACAGCTGGATCAGGAAACCTTTCCAAAAGATTTGGGGGATCAATCTGAGTTGATCTACCCCTACTTTCTTTGGTTTTCGTTGCCTCTAGGCGTTTTTCCCAATCCAAGACTCAGAGACTTCTCGGCAACCATGGGGGGTACACCTATAAATACGGGTCCTTGGATCCCTTTCGAGGCTATGGTTGGATTCTTCGAATTCGGCCGAGTACCGCGAATGATAGAGTGCTATCAATTTTCCTAGTTACCATGTCTACTCGCCCCAGTTGTTGAGATAATCACATCATGTCGAGCTTCTCCGACCAGCCATCCCCGATCACCTCTTGCCGAATTGAGGGTACGGTCGAGTCCGGTGGAGAAGGGCGGAGGCAGAAGGCCCTTTTCCAGTGAAAGAGGAAGCCTAGGGCGCAGAGTCAACCGGTGGGTTGACCACCAGTTCGTGAACTGCAAAAGGCTCGCGAGGTTGAAGAAGACAAAGAGCGGAATTACCTTTTTCCCCTGACCTGACACTTTGGAGGAACGGGTGAAAAGGGCATTTTGTTGGATTCACGGGTGACCAAGCCACGTCAAGTGCAACGCTAGGTGGCACGCAACCATTGGTCCATCCGGGATCGGTGTGGACCCATGGTTTCGAGGTAAGTTAAGTGTCGACATGGCGTTTCCTTATTGGTCAATAAGGAATTACTTTGCGAAAATCATAATTAATTATTGGTAGCCCCGATTAAGAAAAACCATGTATGAAAATTGATCAGGAGAATGCAAGGAGTACAATAAAAATATAATTGAGGCCTAAATACACTTGCAATTTGAAAAGTGTATAAAGATGTCATCTTTAATGGTTTTATTAATGAAAAATCCTAAGATTTGATAATAATTAGATCTAATAACGATTCTTGGATTATTTTGAGCAAATATTAACTTGTTGTTAATAAAAGAGATAATTAGGTCTAAAAGATGATTTTTATGCATAATTGACTTAATTTAGGGTTCCATGTGCATGAATATGCATTAATGGGCCTAGAAACCCTAATTTTGATAATTATGAGTTTTAATGGTTTTAATTGTGCAAATCCATGAATACGACAGATATATGATGTCCAAAGCCAATTTGAGTATAAAAGACCCTTAATATGGATAATTTGAGTAATTAGGGGTTTTTATGAGTAGAAAAGCTATTTTAGGGTTTGTTGGCCTAAAAAGGATAAAGATTGAGAATTAGATCTAAGAAACTCTAATGAACCCTAATTCAGATTAGAAACCTTAGAAAGGTATCCCAAGTCAATAAAGAGTTGTTTGGGATGAGATGGTAACAACTAGGTGTTATACATGTTTTCAGAATCAATGTTTGCTTGATTTGTGGTGTTCTCAAATTGCCAATGTGTTGGTCTTCAGGAGAGGAAGCAGAGGAACCTGCTCTAGGACAATAGCTTGAGGATTTGTTGAGATGTCCAAGTTGTCCTCTGAAATTAGTCATATATCTAGATTAGTTCATATTTTTACAATTCTCTTATGCCATGTGGGTGAGGAATTTTTATGACTCTATAGTGACATATTCCTCATGTTGTAGTTGGCATTGCATTGGTTGTTCATACTTGATGTATGTGCAACATACTTCCTCTTATGAAAGTTGTTGTATGTGTGGATGATGGACGTGTGTTTTGTTCTTTATGTAATGAGTGATGCCCTTCTAGGGTACCACTCATTACAAGTTTAGTGGTCCAAGCAAAACAATTACACCAAATTCTTGAAACCCAAGAAAAAAAATTCAATGGAAAAATGAAATAAGAGAAATATAGGTCATTTTTTTTTATTTACGAGAGAACTGCCCCCGTAGAAGCGCCACAATCGTGACCCCCAGACAACGTAAACTCTCGGGGCATGAGAGGGTATGGTCCGGTCACCCCCCTCCCACGCCCAATCAAATTCATGTTACTTTTCGCAGAGCGCCTTCGGCGTGATTCGAACCCGGGTCCTTCATCTGGACTTACCGAGCCGTAACCAACCGGGCTAGGTCATTTTTCGAAAGAGAAAAAATGTGATAATTGTGCTCCGCTTAAGGAATGTCCCTAATTAGGTATTAGGTGTGTGTTATACTCACTAATTTTAAAAATAGGGTAAATCTATTCATTCTACCCCATCGGGTTTTGAACTAGAGACTTGTTCTAACAAATCCGCCAACTTAACCAATCTGATGCCATTACTTTGGCAACAATAAAATTGAATATATGCACCTAATCGTAAAGCTTTAACTTAAACGTTAGAACTCTCACTTGAGAAAGGTGGAGCATACCCAAAAAAATATCAACAGTTATGCTTTGAAACATCTTAAATACATTGAAGTTGTTAGCCCACGGTGCCTTGATGATCAAGCGTGATCAATATAACTCGTTGAAGATACAACGCCCTAGGAGGCAGTTAAACGGAAACCATAGAAATTTGACTAGAAGAAAGCAGTTTAAAACCAACTTGACGAAATTAAGTGCAATTGCACTGCAATACACGCTGCAGATGAATGATTTTTCGATTTTCTATAGTGAAATAACCAAACCTGGAAAGCATATGTACCTGTACGGCATCTCCAGTGGAAACCGGAAACCGGATTTCTCATATAGAGCTGCGTAAGCCGCGAGATCCTCATCGGTGAACCAATAGGGCAGGGGCGTATCAGGACCCACCATTTCCATTATCTCTTGGTCTTCGTTAGCGATAGGAATTTCGCTGCTAGAGAAGAGGATGTAAATGTTGCGGATCACTGTCTTCACATCAAACCGCCCAAAGTCCTTCTCTGCCCGACCAGGCTCCTGTGTGACCATTATACTTAGATTTAGAGGAAACGGTCTCTTAGATTTAAACCGTGATGACAGCCGGTAGAAACAAACATTAGTATGCTAGTAACTGTTGGCCAAGAGGAAGGCATAAACCTGCATCTAATGATAACAACGGCAGATCGGTAGAATGGTTTCAGAGAAGAAATTATTCTTGGAGACCAGAAAATGGACCTAGTTTAGAACATGGACTTCAAGTTGATGACTATGTTTAGATCGGAAATTTTCCAACTTTCTATACTACTAAGTACAATGGTGAACGAAGGAACAATAAAGATTACCTGCCACCGACGAATGTAGAAGCCTTCAGGTAGGAGCTCAGAGTTGAACCCCCGAGGAGAAAATGGTATTCCTAGTGACACCACTCCAGAGACTCTATTAGGATGATACAGAGCAAACATGTATGCCACCTGACATCCAAAGTCCTTGGCCACAAGGAAAACCTGTGCCACGCCAAAAGAAACGACTAAGCCCTTTTACCTTTCAAGAATTTGGCAGTGAAAAATCTAAGATTCGCAGAACATTTTGGACAACAGATTGTGAAGGAGATCTACACATTAAAGTAATGGTTTTATACTGGAAACAGAAAACCTGAAACTCTGCAACTAATAGAGCGCCATGAAAAACAGAAACATTCCGGCGACCTTATCGAAGTGGAGGAAATCGAGGATTCCATGGAGGTCCGACACAAGCGCAGGCCAGTCCGCGGCTTTGACGGCATCCTCCGGCTGTTCCGACAGCCCATAGCCGCGGAGATCTGGGGCGATGGCACGATACCCAGCGTCTGCGGCGGCGACCATCTGGTGCCTCCATGAGTACCATATCTCCGGGAAGCCGTGGATGAAGACAACTACCCCTTGTTCCCCTGTTTGTCATCTCAGGGTATTGGTATAACAATATAAATAGGTTGGGCATCAGGGATAATCTATGCAGATATGGATATATGTTGCTCACCCTTTCCAGCCTGGGCGACATGCAGCTTAAGGCCAGCCACGGTGACATAGGTGTGCTCGATTTGATCCATCGCGGGCGTCAAGCTGTCTAACTCCGGAGCTATGTGAGTAGTAGGAAGGAAAGAGCCAAGTAGCTAAATACTCCGCGCGGCTGTGCCTTGGGATGACCGGCGGTTGTGGTTTTGTGGACCTTGACCTTGTGGTAGTTGGATCGTATTCATTTATACGGCCCCAACCAACCACTCATTTTCGTTAACATTGACGACGAACGAGCATCTACTTCCCAACACGTTTCATTATCCGGAGTTGGACTATCTTTTGGTTTGTCCTGGAACTAGGGATGAATATCCCTATCGGACTTCTTAATTAGTGAGGTATTAGGTCACTTCTCATCTGTTCCCCGGCGGGTTGAAATATCTTATTGGGCCTGTTTGAAGGCCGGCATTTAAAATCACACACATAATGTAGAATGTATAAAACAGTGCAACCGTTAAGTTCAATTATGAGCGAATGTGTGTTGGCTGACGAGTGATTCTCATGCTCTAATATTGTTCAGTATGTACTTCTTTTCTGTCGTTACATTGTCATTCTTTTGTGCGAACACAAGAGTGGGCGTAAAAAATTTGTTAAATTGGGAGGCCGTCAAGATATGTGTATTGCCCATCAGCCTGAACCTTATGGCTTTCTCCCGCTTGTAGTCAAACTTCTCTCAAGTACTAAAGAACTATCCGCTCTTGTGCGTCAGTAATCACCTTTCTCAAGCCATATTTTGCCCCTCGGCGTAAAATGGTGCCTTTCTAAAAGAGTGTCATCAGCCATTTTTCCTTTGTATTTCATCCAATCCACCTCTAGTTGAGCTCTCACATTTGTTCTCCACATACTCATCATCATTATCACCACACTTCACCTCTTTATAAGTTTTGGATCATGAGCTCGTAGAGATGTTGGTGGGCTCTCTCCTTTCAAAAGTATCATCTTCCTCCTCTTCTTCAAGTGTCATCCGCCTCCTTGCTAATGTCAGTGTAGGTTGTCGAGGGAGCTACCTAGAGGTAGATCTCCTCCCTTGTGTTTTTGGTGCGGGTCGAGACAGAAGAGTTGATGTAGATCACTTTACTACCACAAGCAATGTGGGTTGAGGCAGAGCACATGATCAAGGCGTATTAACTTGCTTCTATCCCCTTTGTGCCCGATTCACTACTACAGAAACAACGTTCAACGTCGCTTTAGAGGCGTCAGTTTTTAGTAAAACCGGCGCTGTTAACTTTCAACGTCGGTTAATAAGGACATCCGACGTCTATATTTGAAGATCAACAAGACACGGGTATCGCTTTTCATTCAGTGTCGGTTGAAGAAAAACAACCGACGCCTAAAGTAGCCCGCGAAATTCAATTTTTTCAAGTAAAAAAAAATTGCGCCAAAGTATCAGATACAATGTCGGTGTTTTACCTAATAACCGACGTTGAATGAAGATAAAATTTGCGCCAAAAGTTACAATATGGGCGTCGGTTTTCTTAGAATAACCGACGTTGTTAAGGGTGTGCGCGCCGTCCCTGCCAAAAAAATTAAGGTAAAGGAATGTCCAATTGACGTTGGTTGTCTTTGTATAACCGACACTTAATAATAAAGGTGTCAGTTGTTATGGATAACCGACGCCGTTTAGTAACTTAATAGCCCCCACGCACAGCGAACTCGATCTTCCCCCTTTCTTCTGTTTCATTGAGATCGATTTTGCTCTGACGATTCCCGACCCCTGCTGCATCGTCGCCGCCTGCTGCTGCGTCACCTGCCGCCTGCCTCCGCGCCGCCGCCTACTACTGCTGCAGCTGCTCGCCACCGTCGCCGCCTACCTCTCCTTCTCTGCTCGCCGTCGGCGCCCTCTCCTTCTCTGCTCGACGTTGGCGCCTCTCCTTCTCTGCTCGCCTGCCTCCGCGCCGTCTCCTGCCGCTGGTGTGCTCACCGCTGCCTCCGTCTCCACGCTGCTACCAACAGTAGACCATCCTTTCTTTATCACTGGTTCTCCTTCTCTTCTTCTTCCTTCGCCCTCTCCTTACCAACAGCAACCACGGCCGTGTGGGCTGGCACGGCTGTGGCTGTGTTGGCCGACCACACGGTCGTGCTATCCAACACGGCCGTGTGGTTGGCCAACACAGCCACGGCCGTGCCAGCCCACACGACCGTGGTTGCTGTTGGTAAGGAGGGAGAAGGAAGAATAAGAGGGTATATATTCAAATGAAATCAATTATGAATTGTGATTAAATCAATTATATGATGAAATCCCTATTGCATGATGAAACCCTAACATCTGGTTGAGTCTATTGCATGATGAAACCCTAACATCTACATGAATCCCTATTGCATAATGAAACCCTAACATCTACATACTCTATATGATACCTAAAATTGTGATGAAACCCTAACATCAATTGTGATGAAACTAGGATTATAGGTATTGCAATGACAACATACATGTATTTGTTGGCCTAGAAACCCGTGCAAGATTTACTTATTAGGAGTCAATCTTAGATAGTCCCCGATTTGGGACTATTCTTGAACACCTAATCTCACATAGGACGTAAGTGTATAATGTGTATTTGGTTTTCAAGAAAATTTCGGCAGCATTTCCCCGTATGTTCTCTAAGTACATATGTACTTAGAGAACAGCGGGGAAATGCTGCCGAAATTTTCTTGAAAATCCAATACACATTATACACTTACTAGTGAGATTTGGTGTTCAAGAATGGGATAGGTGGTACACATTTATTATATATAAGAATGACAACACATGTATTTGTTGAAACCCGTCCAAGAGTTACTCATTAGGAGTAAATCTTGGATAGTCCCCGATTTGGGACTATTCTTGAACACCTAATCTCATGTAGGACGTAAGTGTATAATGTGTATTTGGTTTTCAAGAAAATTTCGGCAACATTTCCCCGTATGTTCTCTAAGTACATATGTACTTAGAGAACATACGGGAAAATGCTGCCGAAATTTTCTTGAAAACCCAATACACATTATACACTTACTAGTGAGATTAGGTGTTCAAGAATGGGATAGGTGGTACACGTGTAATTGTTGGCCTAAAGTTTTAACCATGCAAAAACTCTAATCTATTAACCCTAATCTTGTTGTAATATATACTTGTTTTCTCTTTAATCATAGAATGGATAGATCATGGATGTCCATTCGCAATCGCTGCACCCCAGAGTTTTATTCTGGTCTTGACCAGTTTATTAGATTTGCCGAGGAACATAGGAAACAACATGGAGATAGGTTCTACAGTCCATGTAGGCATTGAGGTAACAACTTGAAAGTCAGCACTGGTGACGAAATCAAAAGTCATGTCATGTGCAATGAGATTATACAAGGCTATACAGAATGGCACTGGCATGGAGAGATTTCAAACCCGAAACCATTGGATGTCGATAGCAGTGCTTGTGTGGAAGAAGAAATTGCCTATGATGACGTAGATGTGAATGAACCAGTTCCAGTAGACATCGTTGATGCGATGCTGGATAGTTGTGGGATAGAGCACACTGATCCACCTCCCATTTTTAGAAACATTGTGCATGATGCTGAGATATCATTATACACAGGTTGTACTAAGTTTACGAAGCTTAGCTCTATGTTGAGATTGTATAATCTGAAAGCTAACAATAGATGGAGCGACAAAAGCTTCACGTCATTGTTGTCTTTGTTGAAAGAAATGCTTCTTGAAGGAAACAAGCTGCCAATCTCAACATACCAGGTAAAGAAATTGTTGTGCGCAATGGAAATGGATGCCAAGAAGATACACGCATGCCCGAATGATTGTGTATTATTTCAAAAGGACTATGTGGATTTGAAAGATTGTCCAAAATGTGGTGCGTCACGATATAAATTGATGACTTTGGGGGAGTCCAAAACTAGTTCTCCTGCCAAGGTGATGTGGTATCTACCTATAATATCACGGTTTCAACGCTTGTTTGCCAATCTGATAGATGCGAAGAATTTGAGGTGGCATGCAGATGTTAAGAAAAATAATGATGGGATCCTACGACATACGTCTGATTCCCCACAGTGGAAGAAGATTGATCTATTGTACCCTGAATTTGGTGAAGAAGTCAGTAATCTAAGATTTGGGCTTTGTACAGATGGGATGAATCCGTACGGGACATTGAGTAGCCAACATAGCACTTGGCCAGTCATGCTTGTTATATACAATCTTCATCCCTGGCTGTGTATGAAAAATAAGTACGTAATGCTTTCGTTGTTGATATCGGGCCCTAAACAACCTGGAAATGACATCGATGTTTATCTTGAACCTCTGATTGATGACTTAAAGAAACTCTGGGGTGAAGGTGTGATGACCTATGATGCTTCATGAAGAGAGAGATTTCGTTTGCATGTTATGTTGTTTTGCACTATTAATGACTTTCCAGCATATGGGAATTTTTCTGGATATAGTGTCAAAGGAGCTAAAGCGTGTCCTATATGTGAAGAGAACACTGATTCAACAAGACTAAAACATGGCGGTAAGACTATATATCTCGGTCATCGAAGGTTTCTTACAAAATTCCATCTGTATCGTAGGAAGCGCAAAGCATTCAATGGATTGAATGAGGAACAGAGTGCACCTAAACCTATACCAGGGGAGATTGTTTATGAAAGAGTAAAAGACTTTGTCAATGAATTTGGTAAGAGATCACAATTTACTATGGCCACATAGAGTGACAAATCTTTATTCAAGAAGAAGTCAATATTTTGGGATCTTCCTTATTAGAGTTCTTTGACAGTCAGGCATTGTATCGATGTCATGCACGTTGAGTAAAATGAATGTGATAGTGTCATTGGTACTTTGTTGAATATACCAGGTAAGACTAAAGATGGGATAAAATCCAGACTGGACCTACGTGAAATGGGAATAAGGTCAGAATTAACAGAATTTCGTGAAATGGAAAATCGGAGAACATACTTACCTCCCGTTTGTTACACATTGTCTAGAAAGGAGAAGAAAACTTTTTGTGAATGTTTGGTAAATGTTAAGGTTCCATAGGGTTACTCATCCAACATCCGTAGATTGGTATCAATGAAAGATCTGAAGTTGATAGGTCTTAAATCTCATGATTGTCACACTCTAATGCAACAAATATTGCCTGTGACAATTAGATCTATATTGCTGAAGCATGTAAGGTTTACAATCACCAGACTTTGTTTCTTTTTCAACAGTCTGTGCAGCAAAGTTATTGACCCTGGTACTCTCGATAAATTGCAAAGAGAAGTGGTTGTTACCCTATGTAATATTGAGATGTATTTTCCTCCATCGTTCTTTGATATCATGGTACATCTTGTTGTCCACTTGACTAGGGAAGTGAAAATGTTGGGACCAGTTTTCTTGCATTGGATGTATCCCTTTGAACGATACATGAGCATTTTTAAAAGTGATGTTCGAAACCGTTATCGGCCTGAAGGGAGTATTATCGAGGGTTATGTGGCGAGAGAGGTTATGGATTTTTGCAATGACTTTCTCAGTGGTAATGACACTCCTGATAATGACAAGAATATTGACGAGCAATTTGGCAAAGGAATTTTGGGATCACGTGTGAAAGTAATTAGCTGTGAGAAGTTGGAACAACATCACTTGTATATTTTACACAACATGGACGAAGTGAACGTTTATATCGAGGAACATACCAATTTCATCAAGAGACAATATCCTCGAGCCAATACAATGTGGCTTGCTAGAGAGCATAACAAGACATTTATTAAGTGGTTTGAAGATAAAGTCTTACATCAACTATCTCAAACACTAGATGATATTACTAAAACTATCAAATGCCTCGCCTTTAAACTAAAATTGACTGTTATGTCTTATGAAGGGTATGCCATTAATGGATTCACATATTACACAAAGCGCCAAGATGACAAGAGTGTCGTCCAAAACAGTGGGGTCACCCTTCAAGCATCGACTATGTTTTTTGCAAGTACAAAGGATAAGAGTCCACGTGAAGCTAAAATGTCATATTACAGTGTCATTGAAGACATATGGGAGTTTGACTACATAGATTTCAGAATTCCGCTCTTCAAATGTAATTGGGTTGATAACACCAAAGGAGTTATAGTGGATGAATTGGGTTTCACTTTAGTGAACTTTGAAAAGATTGGCGAGAAGGGTGAACCATTCGTATTGGCATCACAGGAGAAACAAGTATTTTATATCGATGATCCTGCAAATGATAAATGGTCGATTGTTCTTCATGGTAAAAGACAGTTCATTGAAGATCCTATAGATGAAGAACAGTACTATGATAAGTATGATGACTTCAGTCTATTCTCAGTTGGGTTGCCCACACCAGCAAATATTGAAGCTAATGATGACTTGTATGTGCACGGAGATCACAATGAAGGATTGTTAATTAATTTATAAAAAATCGCAATATTAGAGGCATGTTTATATTTTTTTATATGTTTTATTTTTCTGAATGTGAACTTTACAATGTGAATTACTTTACAATGTGAGCTTTACAATGTGAATTACTTTACAATGTGAATGTGAACTTTAGAATGTGAGCTTTACAATTTGAATTACTTTACAATGTGAATGTGAACTTTACAATGTGAGCTTTATAATTTGAATTACTTTACAAAGTGAATGTGAATTTTCAGATGGCTGAGCATTCTCCTGATGACCGTGCTGATGATTACCGTGAGGGTGAGGACATCAATGCACCGCCTCACAATGTAAGTTTTAAAAATATATCATATATTTATATCTATATGTCCATTTATAGTTATATCTTGTAAATGTGTTTATTTTGTCAAATTTTAGGTTGATGATGCACATGTACCATATGAAGCACTTGAGAAACTTGATCAACAGCACCAAAATGTTGACAAGAGAAGGGGCATCACTATGATGAAGAAGTTAATAGCACAAAATGGGCAATGGACCCAAACTTCTTGTGGATTTTGATAATGCAGGAAATGCATCTGGTGTGAATCGCAATTCGTTTGTTTCATATCTTGGGTATGTTTCTTGTAGCCATTGCGGTTGTAAGATAGATTCTTGGCATAAAGTTCCTAAGGAGAAGAAAGACGTAATATGGAAGGATTTATGCGTAAGTTATTATTAATTTGCAATTCTATTTTGTAGATTACTAATTTTTTTGATACTAGTTAATAGCAATTCTATTTTGCATAGTATATTTGAATTGGATGATAAGCTGCATCGTAAATGCGTGATGCAACGTTGTGGGAGAGTCCTAAGGAACTATAGGACAAATCTCACCCGAGAATACATAAAAGAAGGTAACAAGAGGAAGAAGACAACCACTGAACAGTGGAACTTCCTGGACCAAGAAGAATGGGACGCATTTGTTGCTTCAAGACAAACTGATGAATTCAAAGTATTAGGCGTCAGTCCCAATCTCATTAATATATGTTGTATTCACCTATTCAAGATTAACATTTAGTGTTACTAACCAAATCATTAATGTGCATACTAACTAGGCCCTCAGTGAGGCACAAAAATCAAGGCGTGCACTGAATGTGCATGACCACACAATGGGTCCAAAGGGGTATGCAGGCATTCGCCAAAGACTACAGTCTGAGGCTATTACTCAGTCTGCTGCTACTCAGGAGTCCTCTACTATAGGTAGCACACCTCTGCCTCGCCATGATGTCTGGATAGCTGGGAGGCAAAATAAGAAGGGAGAAATAAGGAAGCCCGCAACTGTTGAGGCGGCTGCAAAAATGGTAAAATACAACTCTTACAGCAATCGTTCAAATATTGATTATTTGTGGTGTTTACTTAATTACAAATTTTTGTTTTGGTGATTAGCGGGAGCTGCACGAGCTGAGGAAACAAGACAAGTTCATCCCTGAGGGCACAAGGGATGAATTGACAGTTGCTCTGGGTAACCCAGAGCATCTTGAACGTGTTAGGGCTGCAGGCGCTGGTGTGGGCATCAAAGCTTTTTTTGGGCCATCCCAACGCAAACATGTCCCAAAAGCAGGACTTTCACAAGAAGAGGTAACATATTCTTTCTTTATAATGTTACTGTAAAAGAGAATTCAATAATTAGAAGCTAACATCTCTTTTATCCATGTATATGTAGATAAGCTAGTTGATAGGAAACTCGAAGAAGCACAGAAAAAGTGGCAGGCATCTCAGACTTCCACTCAGCAGATAGTACCTATTATGGCATCCCGCTCTACTCCTACTGCAGAGGTTGGGAGTAATCCTGTAGACCCACCACCTAGAACATCCGCTATAAGTATTTTTATGACATAGTAACTAGTTTTTTAATTCAAGATGATATGTATATATGAAATTGTAGTCGTTTCAAAAAAAGATGATATGTATATATGTATATAACATTCTTTACACAAAAATTTGTAGGGGTTGAAGCCATGCCGTCTAAAAAGTAAAGAATATGTCGTTGCAGAGGTGTCTGCTTACCCATCCCTACCAGGGGAAATGTTTCACGGGTCTCCATTACTAGCTGGTTGGATTCGTGTGAGCCCGGTACATATATTCTCCAAGTGGATGGATATTTCATTGCCATATGCCCACCCAGATTGTGTAACGCTTAGTGAGGAAGAAGGCAGAGTGATATTGTGGCTAAAAGCGGATGTCCTCTTTACTGAAACTGTATGGTAAATTTACATTACGTTAAATTATTAGTGTGTGTATATGATGTCAGTTGATCTGAAATTATATATATATACAGGTTAAAAAGAAGACACCCACAACATCTAGGCCTCCACTTCCACCTCCTACATTACCCAGTTGGGTTCCACAGGGCCTACCTGTCCCGTTAGGTCCTAACTGTAGGGGTATGGCAATATGGTTAGGCGAACTTGATATAAATTGCCCTATAACTGTTTCCTTAGATTCAGATACTATAGGTCAATCATACGAAAGAAAGCTATTTATACAAGATATTTTAGAGTTGTTTCGATATGATTGGCTAAATACATCTGTGATAGAGCTATGGATAAGGTGAGATCTTCTTTATACATCCATATACCTTGTGTAGGATCTGGTGATCTGGTTTCTTATTTATTAATGCATGCGTAATTAATACATATTTTGCAGCTACTTAGACAAGATATGTGCAGATTTTGCATTCGAACATGTAGGATTTTTGATTCCATCTTTGATTAGTCTAGTAGCTAAAGACCCTCCGTCAGTTCAACAATACTGTTGTGAGGCTTTTACAAATTTTTCTCAAAATAAGAAGACGGTGATAATAGCCCCATTCAATGTAGAGTAAGTTTACTTTGCTTATTATAATTTGGACTTAAGAAAATTACATTTTTATTGTGGTTTTGAGTTATTAATTTTTAACTTTTTTACCTCTAGTGGTATGCATTGGGAGTTACTAGTTATTGTCCTTGAGACGTTCACTGTCTATTATCTAGATCCTAAGGGGAGTAAATTGAATTCAAAATATGGACACATAATGAAAATGACATTATTCCGACGAGAAATATTTCATTTTCATATCCGTTAACATATGTTATTACATTACTATTTAATTATGCAATGTACTGTGTTACATTAATATGTAGGGGTTTATATGAGTTCAAATAGGCGGGAGGAAAGGTCCCCAAGAAAAAGAACCAGCAAATAATTTGGAAGAACGTGGAAGTAAGTTCCCGGCTGCAATGTATATATTATTTATGTGAACAATGCTTAATTAGTTGTATTTTTTAATATTTTGTATGTTTGAATTTATAGTGTGCTACACAAGGCAACAGATGGGCATGCACATACTATGTGATGTGATTTATGTACATGATTATCAAATATGCCGCAGTGGACATCGATAATATTCCTGAGGTATTATATAGTCTCATTAGATAATATGAAATATATCAATCTTATTTATAGCTCATTAATTATATATATACATCATTCTCTTTACAGGTGTTTAAAGCTGACCACACTACAGGAAAGGCCTTACCAGATGTACATGCTCCCTATACGATGAGAGAATTAAATGAAGTAAGAGAAGAATGGGAAACAACCATACAAGTAGTGGGGGTTTTAACATATAATTGGGATGTTGATAGTGAATAATGACTAAAGAATGATATTTTGTAAATGAATTTTTGAATTATAATATATGTGTGAATGTTTCTTCATGTCTGGATGATTCTACATGTGTCTGAGTGAAAATGAATGAAACTATTGGTTGCTATATGAATGTTTCTACATGTGTGAATGTGAAAATGAATAGAACTACAGATTGCTAGCTACATGAATGTTTCTAAATGTGTGAAAATCAAATGGAACCGTAGGTTGCTAAATGTGTGAAAATCAAATGGAACTGCATGTTGCTAAATGTGTGAATATTTTTGTTATTAATTTTATAGGTTTGTGGCATGTTGTTGGTTGATATCAATGGATGTCGTAAAACCTGCAGTTCATAACTGAACTACAGGTTTCTCATCCTGCGACCAGCCACAACAGGTCTGCAGACTGACAGAAAAAAAACAATGGGCATCAGTTATTTGTATAAAACCGACGCCACATAGTTACAGTGTCGGTTTCCTACTCGTAACTGACGTCGATTTCCTTAACACCACGGCCGTTCTGGCCAGCACGACCGTGGCAGCGGACCAGACACCACGGCCGTGCTAGGAGTGATATGACATTAGTTATTACTAATAAACCGATGTTGATAGTGCCCCAGATGGCGCCCTTTCTGTAGCGCGAAGGTATATGACATCGGTTTCTTATCTAATAATCGACGCTGATAGTGCCCCAGATGACGCCCTTTCTGTGGCGCGAAGGTATATGGCATCAATTTCTTATCTAATAACTGACGCCTATAGTCCCCTGCTGATGCGTTTTCGGTGGCACACGAAGGGTTTTGGTGTCGGTTTTTGAACCGACGTGTAACGGTTGGGATTTTAGCGTCGCCCACATAGGTGTCGCTTAGAAACTGACACGAAAGGCCTTAAATAACCGACACTAAAGGTCGGTTATGTACTAGTGATTGGAACATCCACCTCAAAGGAGTCTACAACATTTTCCAAGCCTCCTCAGTTGGGAATTCCTCCTCCTCCCAATAGTTGAAATTATCAATTGCATTATCATATGAGGAGCATTGGGAGGAGCAGTTGTTGAAGATTGTTTGAGCATTAAAGTTGAAGATGGAGTTGTAAGGGGAGGGAATCTGAGTGTGAGAAGCTAGACTTTATTGAAATGCTTTGTTGGTGAGAGCTTTGTGGTAGACAGTGGATTTCATCCCATCAGTGATCTTGTTTGTCACCTTATACATGATGCACGAAAAAGCAAAAAGGGAGAAGAAAGTGGACGGAGAAGCCATGAAGATCAAGGTAGAGGACTTAGTCTTCTTCTCTAATAACATCGAGCTTTTCCTCATCACTCTTGCATGGGTGGAATGCATAGAAGTATGGAAGGAAATAGTTAAAGCCATAGAAAACTAGCATTTTGGGTGGTAGGTGGGAGTATGTATGGTGGTGCTAAGGGGAGTAAATATGTGAGTAAGTGCTAACCCCTACACTTTAGCCGCCACTAAGGCATATATAGTGGTAAAGGGGGTCTAGGGTTAAGCGGTATTAGTATGGTAAAATTAGTGTTGGAAAGCACTATGATTTGAGGGGTACCATAACCATTCTGAATAGAACACTCGTGGTGGGTGAGTAGGGAACAACTGTGGTGTGTGAGAATGATTGTGGTTGGATAGGCTATATTTAGAGAAAATGGGGGGGATGGATGCAGGTAGCACAACTATTTTGAGTAGAAAAATCATAGTGTAGAGGAGGTAGAAAAACATTTCTGGGTAGAATCTCCATGATGAGTGGATGATGATGAGATTGCGGTTTATGGAACGACAATGGGGGAGTCTGGCAGCCATGATCATGGTGGGTGGAGTTTTCTCCCTTGCGGATGCTTTCTCCCTTGTAAAAACTATAATGGTATGTATCATAGGCTTGTGTAGCATGGATGTATCAACATACTATGATCATTTTGAGGGCTCTCTCGTGCACTTCAGTTCCAAACTTGGCAATCTGTGGATCTCATTGCTTCATTCTTTGATTAATTGGGTTCGGCTGATGATGATCTTGCCTTCATTTTGGACTCCTCTAATCTCACGAAGTCCTAGGGTCAACCTCTATATCTCTCTTCTATCAAGTAATGATAAAATTACCTATAAAGCATGCAAAAATATCCACAAGTTCTTTGACATAAAACACAATTTATTGAGTAATAACATGCATTCTAAGTATATTGATGAAAATAATGGTGGTAAGGTATGCCTGGAGAGCCAATCATATGATGAATGACATGGAATATAGAGGATTTGATTAATAGTAATAGTAATAATAATAATAATAATAATAATAATAATAATAATTATTATTATTATTATTATTATTAAGGCAAGCTTCCAATTCAGAGATAATGAGGAGACTGAGTGAATGCCTAATGAATGACAATACTCAATGACATATGTCTTCAAGTACATGAATTCAACAATGAGATCGTAAAAATGTTAAGAGTATGTACATTCTTATTATGTCCCTAGTTGGTTGTTACTCTGGAAGGTAGATCGACACTAGTAACACTTAAGACTATTGTGTGGATTGGTTGATGAAAGAATCTCACTAGTCATGATATAGTATATCAAACCAAACACATAGATACTTGTTAGAGAATAGTGTATTGGACAGACCCACCTTGAGAGTGACTCATTGAGATAATCATTTGTGGTCATAGTCATCTCTCACATTGAGGGTGGTGATTGTTATTATTGGACCTGAAATCACTACACTCATCACATTTCATTCGGTATGCTTTGACATCATCAAATGCAATCCTGAAACATGGGTTGTCATAAAGGTGATGATTGAGTGATTGTGACACATGGGGACTGAATGTGAGTGATAGAGATGGGATTTGTCCCTCCTATTGGAGTTTGATATCCTGGCCACTTGATAAGTGAGACTGAGAAAGACATGTACATGCACATGTGAATCAACAGATGATATTGAGGTCTCATATATCTCAAACTGTCTACTCTTCGTTCAAGGAACATGGATTGAACATTGTTCGGGTGACATTTCCATGCCTCAAGTTCATTCCAGATATCAGAGACAAAGGAATTATATCATCATCATCATCATCATCATCTAAGCCTCAATCCCAACTATGTTGGGGTCGGCTACATGGATCCTTCGTTTCCATTCAGCTCTATCATGGGTCATATTCTGATTGAGATGTAGAGATTCAAAATCTCTCTTTATAAGCTCATCCCATGTTAATTTAGGCCTTCCTCTTCTTCTATTTATAGTGTTTGGCTCAATAGCATTGCTTCGTATAGGCGCACTAGTAGGTCTGCGTTGCACATGTCCGTACCATCTAAGTCGGCCCTCACGCAACTTGTCCTCAATGCTCGCCACCCCCACTTTATTCCTGATATAGTCATTTCTCAAACGATCTTTTCTTGTCTTCCCACACATCCATCTCAGCATACGCATTTCAGCCACGTTCATCTTGTTGAGATCTTGTTTCTTCACCGCCCAACATTCACTCCCATAGAGCATGGTTGGTCGTATAGCTGTTCTATAAAACTTACTTTTTAACCTGAGAGGGATCTTCTGGTCGCATAATACTCCAGTTGCACTCCTCCATTTCAACCATCCTGCAGTGATCCGGTGACAAACATCATTATGGACATCCCCGTCTATTTGAGTAATAGAACCCAAGTAACGGAATTTATCACATTTTGGTATATCTACTCCGTCCAACTTGGCTCCATCATTCACACTGCGAGATTGGCTGAAATTGCAATGCATATACTCAGTTTTGCTCCTGCTAATCATCAATCCATTTGATTCCAATGCCTTTCTCCAACGTTCAACTTTATCATTCAATCCATCTTTTGTTTTGTCAATCAAAACAATATCATCAGGAAATAACATACACCAAGGAATATCATCCTGAACATTCTTTGTTAACTCATCCATAACAAGAACGAATAGATATGGGCTGAGTGTGGATCCTTGGTGTACCCCAACTGTGATAGGAAAAGTTGGTGTCTCTCCTCCAGGAGTCTTGACACTTGCAGTAGAGCTATCATACATGTCTTTGATCAAGTCAATGTATTGGATATGCACACCCTTTTTCTTCAAAACCATGCATAACACTTCTCTGGGTACTCGATCATAAGCCTTCTCTAGATCGATAAACACCATATGAAGATCTCTTTTGCTTTGTCTATACTTCTCCATAAGCCTCCTTATCAGAAAAATAGCATCTGTTGTTGATCTTCCAGGCATGAAACCAAATTGGTTGTTTGATACCTACGTTATATATCTTAACCTCTGCTCAATAATCCTCTCCCAAAGCTTCATCGTGTGACTCATCAGCTTGATACCTCTATAGTTTGTACAACTCTGAATGTCACCTTTGTTCTTGTAGATTGGGACTATAATACTATTTCTCCACACATCTGACATCTTCTTGGTCTTCATGATCTTGTGAAAGAAATTTGTTTACCATGTAACTCCCTCATCCCCCATACTCTTCCATACATCAATGGGAATGTTGTCTGGTCTGCATGCCTTTCTCATTTTCATCTTTTTCAAAGCATTCTTGACCTCAGATGGTGAAACTCGTCGTGTGTAAATGATATCTCTTGTATTCATGTCACATGAGTCGCTAACATTATATGCAGTATCTCCATTGAAAAGCTTATGCAAGACAAAGGAATTATATAATCACTAAAAAAACCTTATCATAGATTGTAGGTTGAAGTTTTTCTCTAACTTTCCATTCATAAGGGTAGCACTGATGTGCGACTAGGCACCACTCTTTTCTTGTGATGTTATAAGATAGTTATGGACATTCAATGCCAACGTGATATGGGACCTATAGGGTCACACACATAGGAACTCATCTAGAAGAGGAGTTTAATCATGAATGGTGATTGGATTGATTACTACAATGTTTAGTGTAACATCCCTGACCTGGGTTACACTTTAACCCTAGGAGTTTTGATTAAGAAAGATGATTATATGTTTAATCTTATCTTGTGAAAAGTAATCAGGGCTCATGCGAAACTTATGTTTCAATTTTGGTCCTGTTTGAACAATGTTGAAGTAATGTTTGCTTATTTTGGACTAAAGTGTAAATTACCCAAGTTGAGGGGTTAAATTACAAATTTTGCATGATAATATGTTCCTCATATGTTGAAACATCATGAGAATGAAGGTGATGTAGAGGTATGTCTTGTGGTAGCCTAAGTACCAAGGAAAAGATGATAAAGCAATGTTTGTGCATTAAAACCTAGTTTTGGTGTAAAGTGCAATTTACCCAAAACCTAGAGTTCAATATGCAAATTACCACTTCAATAAGGTCCCTAAAGTTTCTTTTCACCATGTAGAGCAAAGAAAATGAGAGGAGCGCCTCAATTCAATTAAGTTGGAGGAGAGATAATCTTGATATTAAAACAATCAAGATTTAATCCTAATTGAAACCCTAATTCGATTTAGGGCAAAAATAAATGTATTAATTAAAGGGCCTTCAACCAAAATTAAAATGGTTGAATTCAGATGTACATGTACATCCTTGAGCCTTGCAAGGACCACGAAAATATCCAAGGGAATGGATAACTCACTCACAATTTTATAAGAAAAAGAAATATCCACTCACATATGGATATTAATATTATATGATTTAAGGTGCTTGATTTGCTTTTCTTTAAATCGTGGATAATTGAGAGGAATAAGAGGCAAACAAGATATACTCGTTCCTAAAGAAGATGAGGGGGAATAGGCAGCCATATTTTTGGGATTAAATGGATTTTTACAAAGCATATTCTCTCTCATTGAAATTTTTATAAAAAGACCTTTTACAAGCCAAATGAAAGGTTTTTTCAACCCCACTTCTTCTCCTTGCTTGGGAAACGACCAAGGGAGATTGGGAGGGTCAGGAGGATGACCTCCAACCTGTTGGTAAGGTTCTTGATCCATTTCACCTTGATTCCATGGTGGAAATTGAAAATAAATTATGGATTTCTTCTTATTTCTATCTCCTCTTCAACCCTAGCTAATCTTTTCAACAAAAAGCTTGAGGAAGAGCCTAGGGGGAGTTGCAAAAGCTTCATCCACCATTTTTGCCATGAGCTTGGATCTTTGGATCTCAATTGGAGGCGGGTTTTATAACTTGAAACCCTAATTTTGTTATTGCATTCAATTCCCCATCAAATAATGATCATTTCTCTATTTACAATTAATGATTTGGTTGATTGATGCAATTTCCATGGAAATCACAGCAGGTTTCGTCGGTCTAGAGCTTGATGATGATGACATCATCATAATCACACACCTCTCCAAATATCTAGACCAAACGGTTTCAATCAAATGTCCAAACGGTTTGTGTTTTGGAACAAACGGTTTCAAACCGTTTGGAATGAAATAGTTTCACTAAACCACATAGAAGCAAACAGTTTAAGACCATTTGGTGATGTTGACCAGGGTTGACCGTTTGGGTACTTGTTCATAATGATCTAGGTTAATGAACCACCAATTATTATTGATTAACTCCAATTGGTTCATGAGTTGAAGGTCCATCAATCACCTAAACCCTAATCGGGTTGAGTGCTGATTTCATAAGTGATTGAGTTTGAAATTTGGGTTGATTGACCCAAACGGTTTCAAAACCATTTGGGAATCACCAAAATGGTCTCAAGACCATTTGGAGGTCAACCAAGACCGTTTAGAGGTCTAGGGTTGAGTATGGTTAAGTATTTTAAGATTTAAACATATGGTATAAACCCTAATCGGCTAAGTGCTGATTTTGCAATTGAATGAGTTGATGCTTTGGGTTGATTGACCCAAACGGTTTCAAAACCGTTTGGGGATTACCCAAATGGTCTCAAGACCGTTTGGGGGTCACCCAAGACCGTTTGGAGGTCTAGGGTTAAGTTTTCTCAAGTGTTTGAAGGTTCAAAGATACCAAATTGAAATACAATTAAGTGTTGATTTAGTGACCAATCCTATGATCCAAACCCTAATTGAATGACATGGTTGATGATGATATGATGGGCAAACGGTCTCAAGATCGTTTGGAGGTCATCCAAACGATCCCAAGACCATTTGGGGGTCACCCAAGACCGTTTGGAGGTCTAGGGTTGACTATGGTTAGGTGTTTGAAAATCTAAATGTACTAAGTTGAAGTGAAATCAAATGCTAACTTGTTGATCAATCCAATGATCCAAACTTAGACTGATTGACTTGGATTTTGATTTTGACATGGGAAAATGGTCTCAAGACCATTTGGAGGTCATACAAACGACCTCAAGACCGTTTGGGGTCAGGTCATGCCCAACTTGTATGATGGTCCAATAGTTTTAAAGTAACTAGTTTCACATTGGTTAATGTTGAAGGATCATCGATTCCAAACCCTATTCCAATTGATTCAAACCCTAATTGATGATAAATTTAGGGTTAATTGAGGGTCAAATCAGTTGAAGTATGACCTAATTAACTCAATTGAAGTATGGTGATGGGTCCAATTGAAGATTGGTTACATGAATTCAATGATTGAAGGAATCAACATTGAGAACCCCAAATCGACTTGATAGGTTGAGACCATCTTTGGTCCATGCGGTTTTGAGGAGGTTTGGACCAAACGGTCTCAAGAACGTTTGAGTCCAAACAGTCTCAAGACCGTTTGGGACCAAATGGTCTCAAGACCGTTTGGGACCAAACGATCCCAAACTGTTTGAGGCCCAATCGATCTTAAGAGTGCTTTAGCAAACGGTTTCAAGTACTTGCTTTAGCAAACGGTTTCAAGTGACCACCTTTACCAAATGGTTTCAAATCATTGTACTTTGAAAGACCAAGACCGTTTGGGGCTCAAGTAGTCAAAATTAATTGAGGACTCAATTGGTTAATCCACTTAGACACTTATTGTAATTGAGGATTCAATTGGTCAAATCAATTGGATACCTTATGTAATGGAGGTCCAATGTGATTGAATCTCTTGGGGATTAGGATGGTGAATGATCCATTGATCCAATGCCTGGCTGTGAAATCAGGTGTGGAAGAGTCCAATACCTGGCAGAGGTGTAATGCATGTAATCAGGATTGGTTAAAGTCCAATGCCTGGCTATGAAATCAGGATTGGTTAGAGTCCAATGCCTGGCTGTGAAATCAGGATTGGTTAGAGTCCAATGCCTGGCTGTGAAATCAGGATTGGTTAAAGTCCAATGCCTGGATGTGTAATCAGGTTTGGTTAAAGTCCAATACCTGGCAGAGGTGTAATGCCTGTAATTAGGGTTGGCTAAAGTCCAATGCATGGCTATGAAATCAGGATTGGTAGTGTCCAATGCCTGGCGGTGTAATCAGGTTTGGAAGAGTCCAATACCTGGCAGAGGCTAAATGCCTGTATTCATAACACAATATTTGTAATAACCCAATGACTGTAATGATGATTTAGGATTGGTATTGATCCAATTCGTGTATTGATGATAAATGAGTACATGGTAGATATATCTGTTTATTTGTTTAACAGGTTGGCTAAGGCCAACAGAATGAAACAAGAATGTTTCATGGGTGACATAACAAGATGATGAGTGTCACAAGAAAAGTTTGATATGATGGTATAACATGTTGGATAAATGATATACATGTCATTCCTATTCCTTATTAAAAGAATAGATGATATATTGCTCTATCATAAATAGTTGCAATGCTTACAAAGTGGAGAATGCTTTAAACTGCTTAACCTCTGCTCAGTTTCATATATTTAATTGCAATACAATGTTTTGGCGGAGAGTTATATCTCCCGCTGGGGAAATTTACAATTGTCTCACCCCCGTGGGATCCAATGTTTTTAGGTGGACGCGGACAAAGAGGCAAGAAACCTTTGGCAGAGAAGGAATAGCAGCAGTATCAAGGACAGCAATAATATCTCAGGTGGAGATACTTCCTGTCCAGTTGTATAGATAGTAGTCCTATGTGTCGTCTCTGTACTCTCAGGTCCTCGGGATTTATAGATAGTGCTTTTATCATCGACTTAAGATTTTGACTTGATGCCTCGAGGTTTTATGTTTTCTGTACATAATGTTGAATAGACCAGTTGATGTTGTAATCCTCGAGAAGAGACAGTACATGTTGTGTACTTATGGAATAGAATGTAAATATTATATTTTGGTTCTTGATGAAAAAGATTTCCTATGTGTGGATCTCTTTGCAAAAAATTTTAATTTTTATTGATTTTCAGTAATCTGCTGCAAATGATTCGCTTCCTCTCAGATAATTTTGTTTTTGCGAGTTGGATGCTACAATTTAGTGGTATCAGAGCTCTAGGTTCACTGAGTCTACATAGACATAGAACTAAGGTATCGAGTCTGTTCTAAGTGTACTTCAGTGTATCTTATAGTGTCTTATGCTTATGTAGAAGAAGATGTATAACTTAAAGATGTCTGAAGGACATGAAGAATACGTTGCTGAGAGCAATGTTGCTGCATCGGTGGGAGGTGCAAGGGATCATGCAAGGGAGGAACCAGTTCCTGAAAATCCTCATGTTGATGAAAACATGAGAGGAAACCCAGATGTTCATAATCGTTTTGGGCAACTTATGACTACAATGAGGTATATAGCAGATTGGATGCCATCATTAACACCTAGGGCACCAGTTCCCAATGAGGGATATGGGTCTGGTAAGTCCTTTGAACGACTACGTCGTGTAGGAGCCATAGAATATGCTCGAACATCTGATCCAGCAGATGCTGATCTCTGTCTCACTGGGTTAGAAAAAGCCTTTAAGATCCTTAGTATCCCGGAAGCTGACAAAGTTAAACATGATGTGTACCTTCTGAAAGGTAGTGATGGACATTGGTGGACTATAGAAGAAATAAAAAGGAATGATGAAGACGTTGGATGGGAGGAATTCCGTCGAGAATTCATTAATAAGTATTTTCCAAGGACTTATTTAGATGAAAAGATCTCACAGTTTGAGAAAATTCGATAGGGAGTCATGTCAATAAGTGAATATGAGGTCAAGTTCATGGAACTTTTACGATTTTGTCCTCAGATGGCTGCTACTGAGGAGGAAAAGATTCGACATTTTGAGAAGGGATTGAATGCTGAGATGTCCATTCCGGCATCTGCCCTAGAAAGTAGAGAGAGATTTTCCACATTTGTGGAATCAATTGGAAGGATAGAAGGGTCTATGATAAAGAAACATGAGACAAACCTTAAAAGAAAGTCTAAACAGTCACAAGAACAAGGAATTAGTGGTACTAAACAATCAAAGATTTCAGTAGTACCGACTCAAGTACAATATAGTGTACCTGAGCAGCAGTCACCTAAAAAGCTTCGAGCTTGGTATAGATGTGGACAGAAAGGACATCTTAGGTGGCAATGTCCAAATAGAAAGTGATGAGGTGACTCAACAGACAAGACATTAGATAACTTGTAATAAGGAAGACTTGTCAAGATAGAACTTTTTATTTTGAGTTACCTTCTGTTTTCTTTTATAAGAAAGGTAGTTGTTGTTTAGTTCATCTGTATAATCCTTTAAGGATATGAGAAAGAGATAGTAGTATGAAATTTGTGTTTAGTTTAATATTCTTTTATATGTTTTTAAGTTTCTCTTTCTCCATGAAGAAAGGGAAGAGATGAAAAAGGAACTCAGAAGAAATCTGAGATATTAAATATACTAAATCTAAAGACATGAAAAACAAAAAATAAAGTAAGTGCATACTACTTGATCTTAGTATTTATATACCCTAGCCAGCTATACAACTATTGATGATAAAGTGAGTATGGAGACTCTTAGATTGTTATCTTTTTGATTGCCCTAATCAAGCAGTCATTCTGATACAATCTGATGAGTATCATGAAATAAGAAGTATGGAATGAATAAATGTGTCCTGTCCTAAGCATAAGAAAGAGAAATATGAGATAACCTCAGATGAGCATGGTTGTATGAGGAATTAAAAGTATACTCCTCATAAGATAAGAATGAAAATAAGGGAGATGAATTTTATCCAATAAAGTTTTAAGTATTATAAAGATCCCTTCCATGATGTGGGAATGGAAAATGTGATGAGATCCTAAGATGATCATAAACATGTTAGATAATAATAAAGAAAAGAATAATGTTATGTGATCATCCTTATAGATTCCTGAGCTTAGGGTAAGGAACTTAGGATGATATGAAGAGTAAATGGTTCATGAATAGTTGAAAACACAGGAATAAATACGAGGAATATGAATCCTTGTTTTCTTTCCTTTCAAGGACATGGCAATCAAGTGGGTCATAGGACACTTGATGTGCATACTACAAAGATGTTTATGTGATGGATACTTAGAAAGGTATCAGTTTATCTTGGGATTTGGCTCCAAGATGAAGATATGTGTAATAAGTAATGTTCCAAGATGAAAGGAAGATAAAGATGTCATGTGTCTTCAACAAATGTGATATGTACCAAGGTAAGAAATCCTGGTATCTTAAGATATATCAGATGATTCATGTTGACTACTTGGAATGGTCAACCATGAAATCAAATTAAATATGTAAAATATTATGAACATCACATGTTAGGGGTTTATGTTTTGCATAAACATAACAATTGAAGATATCTTTGAGATAAGTTCTTAATTGATAAGTAACCTTTCCTTATGATAAGAGAATGTACAACTAATGAGATAGTTAGTGCAGGTAATAAGGAAAGATATTATGGTGTTATCAGGTGAGATGACACAATCAGGGTATGAAAAGACTTATAGTCTCAAGTGGATGATAGAATATAATGGTGATCTTGAAAGAGAAATACTCAACCAACTAAGGAACATGGGAGTATGTGTTCCATGTGAACCATTTCATGATAAATTTGTGTGAAATAACTTTTTGTTGATAAAAACTCTATGGTGTCTCCATAATATTGAGGTGTTATGTGAGGACATGATGATATGATGCATGGATAATATCTGTTTCCCTTTATCTGGGATTTCAGGGACGAAATCCTTGTTAGGGGTTTATAATTTGTAACATCCCTAACCTAGGTTACACTTTAACCCTAGGAGTTTTGATTAAGAAAGATGATTATATGTTTAATCTTATCTTGTGAAAAGTAATCAGGGCTCATGAGAAACTTATGTTTCAATTTTGGTCCTGTTTGAATAATGTTGAAGCAATGTTTGCTTATTTTGGACTAAAGTGCAAATTACCCAAGTTGAGGGGTTAAATTAAAAATGTTGCATGATAAGATGTTCCTCATATGTTGAAGCATCATGAGAATGAATATTATGCAGAGGTATGGCTTGTGGTAGCCTGAGTACTAAGGAAAAGCTGATAAAGCAATGTTTGTGCATTAAAACCTAGTGTTGGTGTAAAGTGAAATTTACCCAAAACCTAGAGTTCAATATGCAAATTACCACTTCAATAAGGTCCCTAAAGTTTCTTGGAACCATTTTGAGAAAATAAAATGAGAGGGGCGCCTGAATTGAATTAAGTTGGAGGAGAGAGAATCTTGATATTAAAATAATCAAGATTTAATCCTAATTGACACCCTAATTCAATTTAGGGCAAAAATAAATGTATTAATTAAAGGGACTTCAACCAAAATTATAATGGTTGAATTAATATGTACGTGGACATCCTTGATCCTTGTAAGGACAACGAAAATATCCAAGGGAATGGATAACTCACTCACAATTTTATAAAAAAAGAAATATCCACTCACATATGGATATTAATATTATATGATTTAAGGTGCTTGATTTGCTTTTCTTTAAATCATGGATAATTGAGAGGAATAAGAGGAAAAAAAGATAGTCTCATTTCCTAAGGAAGATGAGGGGGAAGAGGCGGCCATATTTTTGGGATTAAATGGATTTTTATAAAGCATATTCTCTCTCATTGAAATTTTTATAAAAAGACCTTTTACAAGCCAAATGAAAGCCTTTTTCGACCCCACTTCTTCTCCTTGCTTGGGAAACGACCAAGGGATCTTGGGAGGGTCAGGAGTACGACCCCCAACCTGTTGGTAAGGTTCTTGATCCATTTCACCTTAATTCCATGGTGGAAATTGAAAATAAATTATGGATTTCTTCTTATTTCGATCTCCTCTTCAACCCTAGCTAATCTTTTCAACCAAAATCTTGAGGACGAGCCTAGGGGGAGTTGCAAAAGCTTCATCCACCATTTTTTCTGTGAGCTTGGAGCTTTGGATCTCAATTGGAGGCGGATTTTATAACTTGAAACCCTAACTTTGTTATTGCATTCAATTCCCCATCAAATAATGATCGTTTCTCTATTTACAATTAATGATTTGGTTGATTGATGCAATTTCCATGGAAATCACAGTAGGTTTCGTAGGTCTAGAGCTTGATGATGACATCATCATAAGCACACACCTCCCCAAATATATATACCAAATGGTTTCAATCAAATGGTCCAAACGGTTTGTGTTTTGGAACAAACGGTTTCAAACCGTTTGGAATGAAACTGTTTCACTAAACCGCATAGAAGCAAACAGTTTAAGACCGTTTGGTGATTTTGACTAGAGTTGACCATTTGGGGACTTGTTTATAATGATCTAGGTTAATGACCCACCAATTATTATTTATTTACTCCAATTGGTTCATGAGTTGAAGGTCCATCAATCATCTAAACCCTAATCGGGTTGAGTGCTGATTTCATAAGTGATTGAGTTTGAAATTTGGGTTGATTGACCCAAACAGTTTCAAAACCGTTTGGAAATCACCCAAACGGTCTCAAGACCATGTGGAGGTCAACCAAGACCGTTTGGAGGTCTAGGTTTGAGTATAGTTAAGTATTTGAAGATTCAAACATATGGTATAAACCCTAATCGGCTATGTGCTGATTTTGCAATTGAATGAGTTGATGCTTTGGGTTGATTGACCCAAACGGTCTCAAGAACGTTTGGGGGTCACCCAAGACCGTTTGGAGGTCTAGGGTTAAGTTTGGTCAAGTGTTTGAAGGTCCAAAGATACCAAATTGAAATACAATTAAGTGTTGATTTGGTGACCAATCCTAGGATCCAAACCCTAATTGAATGACATGGTTGATGATGATTTTATGGGCAAACGGTCTCAAGACCGTTTGGAGGTCATACAAACGATCCCAAGACCGTTTTGGGGTCACCCAAGACCGTTTGGAGGTCTAGGGTTGACTATGGTTGGGTGTTTGAAAATCTAAAGGTACTAAGTTGAAGTGTAATCAAATGCTGACTTGTTGATCAATCCAATGATCCAAACTTAGATTGATTGACTTGGATTTTGATTTTGACATGGGAAAATGGTCTCAATACCATTTGGAGGTCATCCAAATGACCTCAAGACCGTTTGGGGTCAGGTCATGCCCAAATTGGATGATGGTCCAATAGTTTTAAAGTAACTAGTTTCACATTGGTTAATGTTGAAGGATCATCGATTCAAAACCCTATTCCAATTGATTTAAACCCTAATTGATGATCAATTGAGGGTTAATTGAGGGTCAAATCAGTTGAAGTATGACCTAATTAATTCAATTGGAGTATGGTGATGGGTCCAATTGAAGATTGGTTACATGAATTCAATGATTGAAGGAATCAACATTGAGAACCCCAAATCGACTTGATAGGTTGAGACCATCTTTGGTCCATGTGGTTTTGGGGAGGTTTTGACCAAACGGTCTCAAGAACATTTGAGTCCAAAAGGTCTCAAGACCGTTTGGGACCAAACGATCCCAAACTGTTTGAGGCCCAATCGATCTTAAGAGTGCTTTAGAAAATGGTTTCAAGTACTTGCTTTAGAAAATGGTTTCAAGTGACCACCTTTACCAAATGGTTTCAAACCATTGTACTTTGAAAGACCAAGACCGTTTGGGGCTCAAGTAGTTAAAATTAAATGAGGACTTAATTGGTTAATCCACTTGGACACTTATTGTAATTGAGGATTCAATTGGTCAAATCAATTGGATACCTTATGTAATGGAGGTCCAATGTGATTGAATCTCTTGGGAATTAATATGGTGAATGATCCATTGATCCAATGCCTGGCTGTGAAATCAGGTGTGGAAGAGTCCAATACCTGGCAGAGGTGTAATGCCTGTAATCAAGATTGGCTAAAGTCCAATGCCTGGCTGTGAAATCAGGATTGGTTAGAGTCCAATGCCTGGCTATGAAATCAGGATTGGTTAGAGTCCAATGCCTGGCTATGAAATCAGGATTGGTTAGAGTCCAATGCCTGGCTGTGAAATCAGGATTGGTTAAAGTCCAATGCCTGGCTATCTAATCAGGTTTGGTTAAAGTCCAATACCTGGAAGAGATGTAATGCCTGTAATCAGGGTTGGCTAAAGTCCAATGCCTGGCTGTGAAATCAAGATTGGTAGTGTCCAATGCCTGGCAGTGTAATTAGGTTTGAAAGAGTCCAATACCTGGAAGAGGCTAAATGCCTGTAGTGATAACCCAGGATTGGTAATAACCCAATGCTTGTAATGATGATTTAGGATTGGTATTAATCCAATTCCTGTATTGATGATAAATGAGTACATGGTAGATATATCTCTTTATTTGTTTAACAGGTTGGCTAAGGCTAACAGAATGAAACAAGAATGTTTCATGGGTGACATAACAAGATGATGAGTGTCACAAGAAAAGTTTGATATGATGGTATAACATGTTGGATAAATGATATACATGTCATTCCTATTCCTTTTTAAAAGAATAGATGATATATTGCTCTATGATAAGATAGTTGCAATGCTTACAAAGTGGAGAATGCTTTAAACTGCTTAACCTCTGCTCAATTTCATATCTTTAATTGCAATACAATGTTTTGGCAGAGAGTTATATCTCCCGCTGGGGCAATTTACAATTGTCTCACCCCCGCAGGATCCAATGTTTTTAGGTGGACGCGGACAAAGAGGCAAGAAACCTTTGGCAGAGAAGGAATAGCAGCAGCATCGAGGACAGTAGTAATATCTTAGGTGGAGATACTGCCTGTCCAGTTGTATATATAGTAGTCCTATGTGTCTTCTCTGTGCTCTCAGGTCCTCAGGATTTATAGATAGTGCTTTTATCATCGACTTGAGATTTTGACTTGATGCCTCGAGTTTTTATGTTGTCTGTACATAATGTTGAATAGAACAGCTGATGTTGTAATCCTCAAGAAGAGACAGTACATGTTGTGTACTTATGGAACAGAATGTAAATATTATATGTTGGTTCTTGATGAAAAAGATTTCCTATGTGTGGATCTCTTTGCAAAAAGTTTTCATTTTTAGTGATTTTCAGTTATCCACTGCAAATGATTCGCTTCCACTCAGTTAATTTTGTTTTTGTGAGTTGGATGCTACAATTTAGTGGTATCAGAGCTCTAGGTTTGTTGATTATACAGAGACATAGGACTAAGGTATCGAGTATGTTCTAAGTGTACTTCAGTGTATTTAATAGTGTCTTCTCCTAATGCAGAAGAAGATGTATAACTTAAAGATGTCTGAAGGGCATGAAGAATACGTTTGGTGATGTTGACTAGGGTTGACCATTTGGAGACTTGTTCATAATGATCTAGGTTAATGACCCACCAATTATTATTGATTAACTCCAATTGGTTCATTAGTTGAAGGTCCATCAATCACCTAAACCCTAATCGGGTTTAGTGTTGATTTCATAAGTGATTGAGTTTGAAATTTGGGTTGATTGACCCAAATGGTTTCAAGACCATTTGGGAATCACCCAAACGGTTTCAAGACCGTTTGGAGGTCAACCAAGACCGTTTGGATGTCTGGGGTTGAGTATGGTTAAGTATTTGAAGATCCAAACATATGGTATAAACCCTAATCGGCTAAGTGCTGATTTTGCAATTGAATGAGTTGATGCTTTGGGTTGATTGACCCAATCACCCAAGATTGTTTGGAGGTCTAGGGTTAAGTTTGGCTAAGTGTTTGAAGGTCCAAAGATACCAAATTGAAATACAATTAAGTGCTGATTTGGTGACCAATTCTAGGATCCAAACCCTAATTGAATGACATGGTTAATGATGATATGATGGGCAAACGGTCTCAAGACCGTTTGGAGGTCATCCAAATGATCCCAAGACTGTTTGGGGGTCACCCAAGACCATTTGGAGGTCTAGGGTTGACTATGGTTAGGTGTCTGAAGATCTAAAGGTACTAAGTTGAAGTGCCATCAAATGTTGATTTGGTGATCAATCCAATGATCCAAACTTTGATTGATTGACTTGGATTTTGATGTTGACATGGGCAAATGGTCTCAAGACCGTTTGGAGGTCATCCAAATGACCTCAAAACCGTTTGGGTTCAGGTCATGCCCAATTTGGATGATGGTCCAATGGTTTTAAAGTAACTAGTTTCACATTGGTTAATGTTGAAGGATCATCAATTCCATACCCTAATCCAATTGATTCAAACCCTAATTGATGATCAATTGAGGGTCAATTGAGGGTCAAATCAGTTGAAGGTTGACCTATTTAACTCAATTGAAGTATGGTGATAGGTCCAATTGATGATTGGTTACATGAATTCAATGATTGAAGGAACCAACATTGGAAACCCTAATTTAATTTGATTGGTTGAGACCATATTTGGTCCATGCGGTTTTGAGGAGGTTTGGACCAAACGGTCTCAATACCGTTTGAGTACAAACAGTCTCAAGACCATTTGGGACCAAACGGTCTCAAGACCGTTTGGGACCAAATGATCCCAAACCGGTTGAGTCCATGCGGTTTCAAAGAGGTACTTTAGCAAACGGTTTCAAGTACTTGCTTTAGCGAATGGTCTCAAGTACCACCTTTACCAAACAGTTTCAAACCATTTGAACTTTGAAAGACTAAGACCGTTTGGGGATCAAGTAGTCAAGATTGATTGAAGATTCAATTGGTTAATCCATGTGGACACCTATTGTAATTGAAGATCCAATTGGTCAATTCAATTGGATACCTTATGTATTGGAGGTCCAATGTAATTGAATATCTTGAAAATTAAGATGATGAATGATCCATTGATCCAATGATGATTAGTAATGATAATCAATGAAGGTACAAGGTTGAAACCCTAATAGTACCTAAGTGATTAGTGACAATTAAGGGATGAACCCTAATTGCTTATAGGAACAATGAGGTGGTACTCTATGTTAATCATAGTTGTATGTACTTGATTGAAGAGTTGATATGACCTAATCAAGTTGATAAGATGATAGCATGAGGTTCATACATGAATATGATTCATGAGGTGATTAAGGGTATGATTCTTAAGCAAAGAAATCATGAAACCCTAATCATGAACATAAACCCTAATTGACAGGGCTATTGAACTCTAACCCTAATTGAGGGCAATTCTGAATGAAACCCTAATCCAGGGTGAGGATGTAACCCTAATATAGGGTAATGATATATGAAACTCCAATTTAGAGAAATGAGATGTAAAACCCTGATTGGAGATGAATAGTAGACCCAGGCTGTGGGTAACCATAGTGGAAACCTTAATTGAGGTTGATTCCATGTGAATCCCTAATTGAGGTTGATTCAATTTGAATCCCTTATTGAAGTTGATTCCATGAGAAACCCTAATTGAGGGTGATTCCATGAGAAATCCCTAGTTGGGACGAATAGTAAACATTAAGTATAGGCAATGAGATGTGGAAGCCTAATGAAGGGTGATGCTATATGCAATCCTAACTCTAATGAAGTATGATAGCATGTGAAATCCCAAAGCCCTATTAAAGGGCAAAAGTATGTGAAACCCTAATTGAAGTTATAATACATGAAGCTTTAATTTGGTGCAACATGATGACAACCCAGAACCCTAATAATAAAATAGTGGGTAAAACCTTATAAAGGTGAAATATCATAAATGGTTGATTATAGGCTAGCTTATTGTAAGCAATGCCTTAACCTGAGATGAGTCCATATCATTAAAGATAGTTGGACCATTCTTATGTGTAACCTATTCACTTCATGGTAAGAGTGATAGGTTAGTGGATGAAAGGATTAAGATGGGAAATACCTTAATCCAAGATAAGTTGATAACTTAAGAAAGTTGGAAGTGATGAGGAAAGTGATACATCAAGATATGAAAGACTTCATAGTTAGCATCTCAAAGTTGATATACTTTGATAACTATGAAATCCTAATGTGAGATGGGAAACCCTAACCCTAAATTGGGTAATGGGACATGAGAAATCATAATATGATATGAATAGTAAACCCTAACCCTATTGAAGGAATAGAGGTGTTACTATTATATTACATGAAGTAATATGTTATCGTTGCCTAATGAGAGGTGACAAGATGTTTAATGGCCTTGTGAGCCATATGGTTAATTGTTGCCTAGTGAGAGGTGACAAGATGTTTAATGGCCTTGTGAGACATATGGTTAATTGTTGCTTAGTGAGAAGTAACAAGATGCTTTATGGGCCTTACGAGCCATGCGAGCAATTATGGCATAGTGAGAGGTACCAAAATGATTATAAAAGTTTATTATAAGAAAGGATAATGTTTTAATAAACTTAATAAATGGAACAACTGTATTCAATAAAGAATGTGTAAAGCCATGCAGGCTAACCTCAAGGTTCAGAGCCTAAAGTAGTATGTGATGATCAATGATGAGTTAAAGGAATTAAATTCCATGAACTGTGTAATCAGGATTAGTTAGAGTCCAATGCCTGGCTGTGAAATCAGGATTGGTTAAAGTCCAATGCCTGGCTGTGAAATCAGGTTTGGAAGAGTCCAATACTTGGCAGAGGTGTAATGCCTAAAATCAAGATTGGTGAGAGTCTAATGCTTGGTTGTGAAATCAGGATTGGTTAGAGTCTAATGCCTGGCTATGAAATCAGGATTGATTAGAGTCCAATGCCTGGCTGTGAAATCAGGATTGGTTAGAGTCCAATGCCTGACTGTGAAATCAGGATTGGTTAGAGTCCAATGCCTGGATGTGAAATCAGGATTGGTTAGAGTCCAATGCCTGGCTGTGAAATCATGATTGGTTAGAGTCCAATGCCTGGCTGTGTAATCAGGGTTGGTTAAAGTCCAATGCATGGTTGTGTAATCAGGTTTGGTTAAAGTCTAATACCTGGCAGAGGCGTAATGCCTATAATCAGGGTTGGCTAAAGTCCAATGCCTGGCTGTGAAATCAGGATTGGTAGTGTCCAATGCTTGGTCGTGTAATCAGGTATGGAAGAGTCCAATACCTGGCAGAGGCTAAATTCCTGTAGTGATAACACATGATTGGTAATAAACCAATGCCTGTAATGATGATTTGGGATTGGTATTAATCCAATTCCTGTATTGATGATAAATGAGTACATGGTAGATATATCTCTTTTTTTGTTTAACATGATTGGCTAAGGCCAACAGAATGAAGCAAGAATGTTTCATGGGTGACATAACAAGATGATGAGTGTCACAAGAAAAGTTTGATATGATGGTATAACAAGTTGGATAAATGATATACATGTCATTCCTATTCCTTATTAAAAGAATAGATGATATATTGCTCTATCATAAATAGTTGCAATGATTACAAAGTTGAGAATGCTTTAAACTGCTTATTCTTTTCTCAGTTTCATATTTTTAATTACAATACAATGTTTTGGCAGAGAGTTATATCTCCCCTTGGGGCAATTTACAATTGTCTCACCCTCGTGGGATCCAATGTTTTTAGGTGGACGCGGACAAAGAGGCAAGAAACCTTTGGCAGAGAAGGAACAACAACAGCATCGAGGACAGCAGATATATCTCAGGTGGAGATACTGCCTGTCTAGTTGTATAGATAGTAGTCATATGTGTCATCTCTGTACTCTCAGGTCCTCGAGATTTATAGATAGTGCTTTTATCATCGACTTGAGATTTTGACTTGATGCCTTGAGGTTTTATGCTGTCTGTACATAATGTTGAATAAGATAGCTGATGTTGTAATCCTCGAGAAGAGATAGTACATGTTGTGTACTTATGGAACAGAATGTAAATATTATATTTTGGTTCTTGATGAAAAAGATTTCCTATGTGTGGATCTCTTTGCAAAAAGTTTTAATTTTTAGTGATTTTCAGTAATCCGCTGCAAATGATTCACTTCCACTTAGTTAATCTTGTGTTTTATAAGTTGGATGCCACAAGTAATATCTCAGGTGGAGATACTGCCTGTCCAGTTGTATAGATAGTAGTCCTATGTGTCGTCTCTGTACTCTTAGGTCCTCGGGATTTATAGATAGTGCTTTTATCATCGACTTGAGATTTTGACTTGATGCCTCGAGGTTTTATGTTGTCTGTACATAATGTTGAATAGAACAGCTGATGTTGTAATCCTCGAGAAGAGATAGTACAACTTGTGTACTTATGGAACAGAATGTAAATATTATATTTTGGTTCTTGATGAAAAAGATTTCCTATGTTTGGATCTCTTTGCAAAAGTTTTAATTTTTAATGATTTTCGGTAATCCGCTGCAAATGATTCGCTTCCGCTCAGTTAATTTTGTTTTTGCGAGTTGGATGCTACATTTAGGTACTCAATTCATGCAACAAATTGACTGATTGGACTGAAACCGATCACTCAAGTGTTGAGACAACCATTTAGAGTGTCAGGTTGATTAGAAACTGAATTGGCTGATGACTGGTTGAACTAGGGAGTGAAATGACCATTTTGTATAAGCAAAATGACTATCTCGTGGTCATGATACGAATGAATCATGAGAGCGAGATGACCGGTTAGTGCAGAAATTCAATTACATCAAGGATTAGTGGTGATGTTATGTTGTGCATTAATTGGATTTGAATTGTGAATTCATATGCGATTGGGAAACATGGAAAAACAACCAGTTTGTGGATTGAAATGACCGTCTCGCATGTGAAATGATTGTTTCGATTGTGAAATGACTGTTTTGGTTATAAAATGACCATTTCGGGTTTTACATGTTGTGAAAAAAATTCATGATCTTATGGTCCTTTCCACTCCCACATCAACTGGGAACCCTGACCCTAACCTCTCCTATAAATAGAGGGATATTGGGGGCTTCTCAAAACACACAATTGAGAATTAATTGCTCTGATAATTATTGTCCTCTCTAGTTGTGGTAACTAATAGAGACCCTGCACAAATCCTACCCGTGAAAGGGAGGGATAGTGAGGGAGAGAACAATTGAGGATCATTGTTGTGAGAGAGCAAGTTGGTGACTAGTACACTAATGGGAGGGACAACTCCTTCATGTCCATTCTACTAGAACGACAGGAGTTCTAATTGGTCTGTTTGGACTAATCTAGAGGTAGGAGTCCTTCAGCTGCTGCTAGGAGGGCAAAGTCAACTTGTAGTCTATGGTGAGACCCCAGGAGCTATTGTAGAAGTTGTCCAATCCTCCATCTGTGGTGAAGACCAGGAGCTGCACATACACCTTCCAAGAGAAACTAGGAGAGTTGCATTGCAACGAGTTGTAGTTGTTGGACTTGCTCTAAGACCAGGTATAAACTCATTAAAGCATCTTTCCTATTTCATAGTAGTTGACGTGATCTTGTTGTTATGGGGAATATAGATAGATAATTTTTTTTGTTTCTGATGCCTTATTTTGTTCTAATATTTCCCAAATAAAGGGGAAAATGAAACAGTATGAAGAACCAAATAAGGGTTTAATCACCATCCCAAGCTCAAAAATATCTATCCTCAAGTATATTCCAACTAGATCTCTCTTTCAATTCAATCAATTAGGGAATGACAAATTCACTCAATAAGATGAGTATTGACTAAATAAACTCAAGCATGTTTTCATACATATGATTCACTTTCCTTCTGTCATCTATAAAAAAAATGCAATTAAGGTACAGAGCAGAAAGGCTTCCCATAGGGTGCCAAAACTCATGCAAGTAGTGCAGCATTTACAAAGCTCTAAGTAAATTGTTTGATATTTAGATTTGATCAAAGTAGCTAGGAATGTTGTTTCACTTGAACACATTCAACCCTATATGTCAATCCACTCCAAGTGATCCATTTAGCTATGAATGGAGCCTTGATGTGCTAGCCTTGATGTTTACTAGCCCAATGGGATGTGTAACATCCCTGACCTGGGTTATGTGTTAACCCTAGATGTTTTTCTTAAATGAGGTTGATTATATGCTTGCTCTTATCTTTTTAAAAGTAATTAAGGATCAATAGGAACTTATATTTCAATTTTAGTCCTTTTAGAATAATGTTGAAACAATGTTTTACTTGTTTTGGACTAATGTGCAAATTACCCAAGTTGAGGGGTTAACTTGCAAATGTTACATGGTAAAATGTTCCTCAAGTGTTGAAGCACCATGAGAATGAGTATGATGCAGTGGTATGGTTTTTACAAGCCCGAGTACCAAGAAAGAGCTGATTAAGCAATGTTTGTGCATTAAAACCTAGTTTTGGTGTAATGTGCAATTTGCCCAAAACCCAGGGTTCAATATGAAAATTACCACTTCAAGAGAGTCCCTAATGTCTCTTGGAATCATGTAGAGCAAAGAAAATGAGAGGGTAATCTCATTTGTATCACTTTGAAGGAGAGAGAATCTTGATATTAAAATAATCAAGATTTAAGCATAATTGAAACCCTAATTCAATTTAATGCAAAAATAAATATAATAATTGAAGTACCTTCAACCAAAAATGAAATGGTTGAATTTTCATAAGTGTGAACGTCCTTGTGCCTTTCAAAGGCACGAAAATACCTCAAGTGAGTGGAGAGCCCACTCACATTAGTTAACTAAAAAGTAATATCCACTAAATATGGGATATTATTATTATAAGGGTTAAGGTGCCTAATTTGCTTTTCCTTTAATTCAAGGATAATGAAGAGGAATATAAGGCAAAGGGAGGTTCCTTCGTATACAAGGTAGAGAGGATAGTATGTGGCACTTTTTGGGGAGTTGAAGAATTTCTTTTCAACTTTCTCTCTCCTTGAAATTCCTTTATAAAAACTTCATTTTCCACTCAACCAAAGACTCTTTTTAGGATTTTCTTTCTTCCATGCTTTAGAAAAGCACAAGGGAACTTAGGATCAACAGGGGAATGAACTCCAACCTATAGGTAAGCTCCTTAATCATCTTCAACCTCGAATTCATGGTGAAAATTACAAATCAATGCTTGATTTCTTCTTTTCTTCAATCAATCTTCAATTCTAGCCAATCCTTTTCACTCAAAAGCTTGAGGAACGAACCTTGTGGAGTGAGAAAGCTTCAACCACCATTGGTAAAATGAATCTTGATGCTTGTCTTCCACTTTGAATACGGGTTATATAACTTAAACCCTTGAACATTGTTATTGAATTCATATCTTTATCAATTGTTGATTTCTTCTTTATTTCTAAAATTTTAATTTGGTGGATTGATGAAATCACCATGGAAATAACAACAATTTTTATGGGGTTGTAGCTTGAAGATGATGATTTCATATCAAGCACACACCTCAATAAATATCCTAGGCAAACGGTTTAAAAAATTGGGACCAATCGGTTTCAATTGATTTGGTCAAACGGTTTCATCAAACCATTTGAAACCAAATGGTTTCAAACCGTTTGGAGTGGTTGACCATAGTTGACCGTTTGGAGGTATAAATTGATGTAATTGGATGATTGATCCAATGGTTTCTCTTTGGTTTGATCTCATTGGTTTCAAATATAATTGAATCATCAATTGAAACCCTAATCTAATCGGGTTAAAGTATCAAAACCCTAATCAATTGATTGATTGAGAACCTAATTGGTCCATTCGGTTTCAAGGACATTTGGACCAAACGGTCTTGAGACCATTTGAGTCCAAACGGTCTTGAAACCATTTGGCATCAAACGGTCTCAAACTGTTTGGAGGTCCAATCGTTTTCTAAGTTGAGTCAACCAATCGATTTCAAAAGTTGATAGGTCCATTCGATTTCAAGTATAATTGCTCAAATGATTTTAAGGGCTAAGTGCCCAAACGGTTTCAAACCGTTTGGAGGGTTGAAGAGTCAAATCAATTGAAGGATGAATGGGTTCATGAATGAATAAAGAACTAATGGTTACAATTGAATGATCAAATTGATAGATAGTTCAATGTTGAAACCCTGAATCGATTTGATTGAAGAGAACCCTAACTAATCCTTTCAGTTTTCAAGATGATTTGGACCAAACGGTCTTGAGACCGTTTGAGTCCAAACGGTCTTGAAACCGTTTGGAATTAAACGGTTTCAAAACCGTTTGATGGTTTAAGGGGTCAAACCGATTGAAGATTTCAAAGGTCAAAAAAATCGTTTGGAGTTCAATATACCCTAAATCGGTTGGAGATTCAAGGTGAAGATAAATCAATTGATTTCTGGATTGATGGTTATATTTATCAAACATATGTACAATGGTTGTATTCCTAAGGTACGTAATGAGTAAGAATATTTAAAGGGGTTAACCTTTGGTACTTATGGAAACAATGACTCAATATACAATGCTTACCCTATATGTATGAATTTGAATACAAGATTGACTCAATCTGATCAAGATATGAGTAATGAATGTCCTAGAGAGGATAAGAGAGATAATTACATACATGTATAGTGATCATGTAGTAATTAAGCCCTAACACATTCAAAATGAATGGGATACCTAATTAGGGTATGATCCTTGACAAAGAGATCATAAAACCCTAATTGAGGTGATTGATGAACCCAAAACCCTAATTTAGGGAAATTCTGAGTGAAACCCTAATCTAGGGGGATAATGTGATTCTAATTCAGGGTATTTTGATAATAAACTCTAATTGTATGTAAATAATAAACCCTAATCCTAATTTGGGTATTGGGATATGAGAAACCCTAATTTGAAGAAAATAGTACATCCTAACCTCGATTTAGTTAATGGATGTGAGAAATCCTAATTGGGATGAATAGTAAACCCTAATTATGGGTAATTGAATGTAAACCCTAATTGGGATGAATAGTATATCCTAATTGAGGAGGAATCCTAATTGAGATGAATTTGGGAGATCCTAACCCTACTAAGGGAATAGTGATGCTACCCTTGTATTGCATGGTGCTGAATTATATAATTGCTATCATGTATACTAACCATGCAGGTTTCATGAATTGATAAGTATAGTCAGGTATGATCTATGATATTTCATTTATTTCTTTATGGGCCTTGTGAGCCGTAATATACTTTGTTGCCTAGTGAGAGGTAACAAGAGTTCAAATGGGCCTTGTGAGCCATGTGAGATACTTATTATACAAGTATCATGTTTACCTTGGTCAGATGACCTGAAGGTATTAGTTACCTGATAAGTGGTAACAACTGTTCTATGTTGAACTGAGGGTTGGAATACCCATTTTCTATAATCATGGTAATGAGTTTATGAAAGATTGAGAATGCTCCTGATGAGATGAGGGACTGAGATCCCAATATGTTCTTAAAGTTGAGCAGAACCTGATGAAAGTATTACCCTCTTTTTACAACATCTACTATAATAATTGTTGTTTGAAAACATTATTGATGCTAAAAGAATATGATAATGCACTTAATTAATCAAGTGATATCATATAATGTAGTTTCCCTGACCACAGATCCATCAACATCAGAATTTGCTGAATGGTGAAACGAGTTTAACTCGGCATGCATATTTTTGAATATGTGGGGGTAATTGGGCAATTATATCCTTATGCCCCATAGGAATGACTGCGGGCTATCTCCTATGTATGGGATTGGTTTTAGACCATACCCCAATAAGAGTATGGCTACGGGCCATGACTCCATGATATGATACCAGGCATTGGCTACGGGCCATAACCCTGAAGAGAGTATATGCTATGGGATATAACTCTATAGAGAAGATGACATTATACCTGGAAAGCTATTTTGTAGTTTGACATGTGATGTCTCTGCCAGATAATATCGTACTGTCCGAGAAGGATGAGGTCTTGGAGTCCATATCTTCCATTGACCTTGTGTGGTACTGATGCTTTACGTAATCGTGGTCGGTTAGAGTATGAATGGTATACTTCATCTCTTCAGGGCATTAATTCAGAATGTTTGTAAACCGTAATCAGCAGTGTAGCATATTTGTTTAAGGTTGAAATATGAGAATCATTGGATGATGTTACCTTACTTAGCATGTTCTAGATGAATAAAGGTTATGTATGTTCTTCAAATCCTTATTGGATAAGTGACATGCTACTTTATCAAGTTATAACTGTTATGCTTTGAATAAGAATATTGCTCTAAATCTATTTAGACATTGAATTACACTACTATATAAAAGCCTTTTAGCGCCGGTTATTTAAGATCTTTAGTGTTAGTTTCAAAGAGACACCCAATTGGGCGCCGCTAAAGGGGGACACCTTCGGTGTCAGATCCCAATCGACGCCAAAACGTTTTTCGCCACCGAAAATGCGCCAGCAAAGGGACTATATGCGTCGATTGTTTAGTAAAAACCAATGCCCAAACTCTTCCCTCCACTGAAAATGCGCCAGCAAAGGGACTAGAGGCGTCAGTTGTTTACTAAACAACCGCCGCCAAAACTCGTCCCGCCACCAAAACACGCCAGCAAAGGGATTATAGGTGTCAGTTTTCTAAAATAAACCGACGCCACATCATCTGAACCGATGTCAATTTTGTGATAATAACCAATGCCCTATCCCCTATCTGCCACCACGGTCATGCTTCCCAGCACGGCCATGGTACCTGGTCACATAGACGTCGATTTTAGGTGGAAAACCACCACCGTATAACATAGGTGTCGGTTTTGTTCAAATAAGCGACGTCTATGTTTTGATTATTTTTTTTTCTGTCAGTCTGCAGACCTGTTGTGGCTGGTTGCAGTATGAGAAACCTACTGTTCAGTTATGAACTGCAGGTTTTATGACATCCATTGATATCATCTAACAACAAGACACAAACCTACAAAATTAACATGATGGACAATATTATATATATGTGATTCACACTCATGTATAAGAACATTTAATTCATTTTTTTTCATCACACGCATGTAGAAACCAGTAGCAACCTGCACTTCCATTTATTTCATCTCTTTTCACATTCAGACACATGTAGAAACATTCATGTATTGATGATTTTCACACACATATGACAATTCATAAAAATTCATTCACATTCACGCAAAATTAATTATGAGAACAAAGTTATTCTTTATTCATCATTGTCAGCAAAATCATATTGAAAAATTCCCACTCTTTACAGGGCTTTTTCCCAATCTTCTCTTACAGCATCTAATTCATCTCTCGTATAGGGAGCATGTACATCGAAATGCTTTGCACCTGTGTTGAAGTCCTCAGTTTTAAAGACCTACAAAGAGAATGACGTACATACATAATTATAATAATATATAATAAGATTCATATATTTCATATTATCTAACGAGACTATGTATAATACCTGTTGTATGTTACCGATTTCCAATACATCATGTTTGATGATTAGGTCTATAAATCACATCACATAGTAGGTGCATGCCCAGCCGTTGTCTTGTGTAGCACACTATAAATTGAAACATACAAAATATTTAAAAATACAAATAAGCACAGTTCACATAAATGAGTGTCAGATTTTTTTTCCTGGGGACCTTTCCTCCAGCTTTTTTGTACTCTTGTAAAGCCCTATATATGTTAATGTAACACATTAAATTGCATAACTAAATAGTAATGCAGTAACAAATGTTAATAGATATAAAAACATAAAATATTTCTCATGAGAATAATGGCCTTTTAATTGCATGTCCATATAATACATCCAACTCACTCCTCGTAGGATCTAGATAATAGACGGTGAATGTCTTGGGGACAATAACTAATAACTCCCAATGCTTAGCACTACAGGTAAGAAAGTAGAAAATTAATAACTCAATATCTGCAATAAAAATGTAATTTGCTTAAGTTGAAATTATAAGCAAAGTAAACTTACTCGACATTCAATGGAGCTATTATCACCGTCTTATTATTTTTAACAAAATATTCAAAAGCATCACAATGGTATGAAGTAACTGAAGAAGGGTCTATATCTACAAGATTAATCAAAGATGGAACCTAAAATCCCACATGGGAAAACCCAAAATCTATACATGTCTTGTATAAGTGGCTGCAAAACATGTATTATGTATGCATTAATATATATGAAACAAGATTGCCGTATATAAAACAAGGTATATGGATGTATAAACCAGATTGTCGTATGCATTAATCTCACCATATCCACAGCTCTATCATAGATGTGTTCAGCCATTCATAACTAAACAACTCCAAAATATCTTGTATAAATATGTTTTTTCCGAATGTTTGACCTACATAAATACGTATCCAGAACTTCTATTACATATGCATTAATACGTATGCTAAACTTGTATAAATAGATTGTTATCGTATGATTTACCTACAGCATTTTCCAGAATAGTAACATTTATAGGGCAATTTGGATTATGTTCGCCGATCCATACTGCCACACTCCTACAATTAGGACCTATCGAGGCGTGTAGGTCCCCTGGAAGCCAACTTGGTAGTCGAGGAGGTGGAGGCTGAGATGTAGTGGGTCTCGTCTTTTTGAACTGTATATATAATTTCATATCAATTGACTCATATATATATATACACTAACAAATTAAAGTAATGAAAATTTATCATACAATATCAGTATAAAGGACATCCGCTTCGGGCCACAGTATCACTCCGCCTACTGCCTAACCAAGTGTTTCAGCATCTGGGTGTGCATGAGGCAATGCAAGATTCGTCCAGCCAATGAGTATATGTATGGGGCTCACACGTACCATGCCATCTGGTACTGGACTCCCATGAAACATGCACCCTTTAAGAGGTGGGTAAGCCGATGCATCTACAACGATATATCCTTCACTTTGTAGTCGGCATGGCTTCAACCCCTACAAATTTACGTAAAGAATGTTATATGCATATATACACAAACATATCATCTTGAACAGACTAGCTATTATATATGCCATAAAAATACTTACAGAGGACGTGCTAGGTTGTGGGTCTATAGGATTACTCCCAACCTCTACAGTACGAGCAGTAGGAGAAGAGAGGTTCGCCATAGGTACTGTCTAAGTGGCAGTCTGAGACGCCTGTCACTTGTTAAATGCTTCCTGGAGTCTTTTATCAACTACTTCCTCGACTCTCCTATCAATTAAGGAATCTACCTATACATGAATAAAAGAAATGCTAGTTTCTAATTATTGATTTCCCTTTCACAATAACGTTCTAAAATAAGAATAAGTTACCTCAGCTTGTGAAAGTCCCACTTTTGGGACAGGTTTGCGCTGGGATTACCTAAAGAACGTTTTTATGCCCACACCAGTGCCTGCACCCCTTACACGTCTAGGATGCTCTGGGTTACCCAGAGCAACTGTCAGTTCATCCCTTGTGCCCTGAGGGATGAACTTGCCTTCCTTCCTATGCTCGTGCAGCTCCTGCTAAGCACCATCAACAAAAATTTGTAAGTAAACATAACAATAATCAATATCGATAGATTGCTCTAAGAGTTTGATTTTTACCATTTTTGCAACCGCCTTAGTGGTTGCGGGCTTCAGTATCTCTCCCTTCTTGTTTTGCCTCCCAGCTATCGACATAACATGACGAGGCAGAGGTGCGGGAGCAGCAGTAGAGGACTCTACAATCTCCTGAGTAGTAGTAGGATGAGTAGACTCAACCTGTAGTCTTTGGCAAACGCCTGCATATCCTCTTGGACCCAATGTGTGGTCGTGCACATTCATTGCACGCATTGCTCGTTGAGCATCATTGATAGCCTAGTTAGTTAGCACATTGATTTGGTTAGTAACACTAAAGGTTAATCTTGAATAGGTGAATACATAAAAATGTATATTAATTAAATTGGGAGTGGAGCTTAATACCTTGAATTCATCTGTTTTTCTATGGGTAACAAACTCCTCCCATTCTTTGGGGTCCAAGTAGTTCCATTGCTGTGCAGCTTCCTTCTTCCAATATTTATTTTTCAAAGAGAATACAAACAAAAATTATTAGTGTAGAGTTAGTGAAATATTGATCAATGTCTAGAATTGGAATCAATCAAGAACCTATTCTCAGCATCGCGTATGTAATCTCAGGTGAGATTGGTCCTATAGTTCCTTAGGACCCTCCCACAATGTTGCATCACACATTTACGATGCAACTTTTCATCCAGATCAAATATGCTCTGCAAATTAAACAGAATTACTATTAACTAGTATCCTAAAAATTAGTAATCTACACAAATAGAATTACAAATAATAATAACTCACACATAATTCCTTCCATATGTGGTCTTTCTTCCCCTTAGTAACTTTATGCCATGATTCTAGGATAGGACTGCAATGGCTGCGAGTAAGAACCCCAAGATATGAAACAAATGAGTTACAGTTCACTCCATATGGATTTCCTGCCTGATCGAAATCCATAGCCAATTTGGGTCCATTGCCCCTTTATTGTATTAACTTGTTCATCATTGTGATGCCCCTCACTTTCTCAATTTTCTTTTGCTGCTCATCAAGTGCTGTAATTTCTTCAGGGGGTACATTACCAACCTAAAATTTGATAAAAAAACACACTTACATAATATAATTATAAATGAACATATAGATAGAAACCTCAGGGATATATTCTTAAAACTTACATTGTCAGGCGGTGCAAGCACGTCCTCACCCTCACGGTGATCATCAACACGATCATCATCGGAATGCTCAACCATCTGAAAGTTCACATTCAAATTATAAATTTCACATTGTAAAGTAACACTAATTGTAAAGTTCACATTGTAAAGTACACATTCACATTGTAAAGTAATTCACATTGTAAAGTAATTCACATTGTAAAGTTAACATTCACATTGTAAAGTTCACATTCACATTGTAAAGTTCACATTCAAATTGTAAAGTTCACAAGGTTTTAGAAAGCGCGAAGCGCGAAGCGTGCGGATTGCCCTCCTTGAAGCGGAAAGCGGGAAGCGGGTTTTGAAGCGGATAAAAGCGGGCACTTTTTGAAAAAGCGGTTCACATTGTTTCTAAAGAAATAAGTGTCAAGCTGACCTACAACTTTCGGCTTCTTCCTCTGTGAATCCCCAAAATCGACAAAGTCATCTGCACTGTTGTCAATGTCAACATCACCACGCAAATCTTTCAACTCTTGATCCCTCTTGTTCTTCTTTGCAGCAAACTTTTCCAAATACTCAGTAATTTCCGTCTTCACCTCGGGCGGAACCTTCTTGCATGCGTCGACATCTCCACGTTGGCCTGCAAGATGTTTCTTCAATCGGAAAATTCCACCCGTTGATATATGATCACAGAAGTTGCATTTAACTTTCTCCCTTCGGGCTGGATCTGGAAGAGTGCAATACTTCCACCCGGGATCATTTGATTTAGCCGACATTTGAGCACCACCAACCATACTAATTGTGATTGACAAAAGAATAATCACTAATCAGTGATTGAGTAGTCAATATTGATACTTAATTATTAAATAATAAATAGTATAGTAAAACTGTGAAATTGAATATTTGTAACTGTAATCGTAATTAGTATGATACTAATAGAGTAATAGTATCCAATTACTGATTGATATTTCACTCACATCATACAGACTGTGATAAATGGTAGCATGGAAAAGGCTGAAAAGCAGCACAACACGGCAGTTTTCAATGAAAACAGTAAAACACAATTGGATACTGTAAAAAATAAGCACAGCAGTTTTCAATTACTAAATACTGATTGATATTTCACTTTTCATACGGATCTAAGTGTAAAAATAAAGCTACTGTCAAGCAGCAAGCTACTGATCAATTGGCAGTGGTGAAGCAAGCATACATGTAGCCTATAAGCCTACAGATACAGGGTCAGGAAACGGATTGAGAGGAAGAGTTAAGTTTTTATTAAGTAATTTAAGTGACATACTTCAGTAGGAATCGGATTGTATTTGTAGGATTCATAACAGGGTAGGAATCGGATTGTGTTTGTTTTCAATTACAAAGTTGCTTCATAACAGTACCCTACTGTAGGGTACATTAAGTAGTAAGTACGGTAATGTAGGAATGTAGGAAATTAGGAATCGTAGGATAGAAGAGACAAGAGAGAAAAGAAAATAGAAGAACAGGGTTGAGAAGAAGACCAGAAGAACAGGAAACTTACTTGATTGTGGACGACTTTCCTTGCGTCTGCGGTCTGCCGCGTCTCTGCTAGCCAATGGCGCCTTCAATCAAGAGACTCCGCCTTCAAGAGACTCCCCCTGTTGATAGCTTGCCGCTGCCGCCTTCAAGAGACTCCACTCCGCCTATTGTAGGTTGCCGACTTGTCGCTGGTCTGCGTCCAGGCAGCAGGCACTGCTCCGCATCAAGGGGCTGCCGGCTTTGCCTTTGTCCGGCTTGAAGCGCTGCTGTGCGCCGGAGGTCGTTGCTTCACCGTGAAGAAGATCCGTGCAGGAGAGGGCTTTTAATAAGCCTGTCTCCATTGGGACTCCTTTGCGCTTCGGGAAAGTCCGCTAGGGCGGGCAGCGGCTGAAGGAAATGAGGAGTCGCGGGGACTCTTCAGTCTTCAGGAAGAAAACGGCAAGTTATCAGCTTATTTCAAGGCAACAGAGGCCTTTTTTGCCTCCATGCGGGCGCTCCAGCCGCGTAAGCGCAATCACCAAAAGTAGCCCAAGGCCCGCTAAAGCGGCCCAAAGCGGCCGCTACAGTGCAAACCGCAATTTTGCCGCAAATAAGTGAATCGGAGCGGCTATTGTTCTCTGCCGCTAAAGCGGGCGCACGAGCCGCTTTTTTAATCAGTGAAAGTTCACATTCACATTGTAAAATAATTCACATTGTAAAGTTTACATTCAGAAAAATAAAATATAATAAAAATATAAACATCCACGCCTCTAATATTGTGATTTTTTTATCAATTAAAAATCCTTCATTATGATACCCGTGAACATATAAGTCATTGTGATCCCCAACTTCAATGTTTGGTGGTGTTGGCAACCCAACTGAGAATGGACTAGAGTCATCATACTTATCATAGTACTCTTCTTCATCTATAGGATCTTCAATGAACTGCCTTTTACCATGAAGAACAACTGACCATTTATCATTTGCAGGATCATCAATATAAAATACTTGTTTCTCCTGTGATGCCAATATGAATGGTTCACCCTTCTCGCCAATCTTTTCAAAATTCACTAACGTCAAACCCAATTCATCCACTATAACTCCTTTGTTGTTGTCAACCCAATTACATTTAAAGAGAGGAATTCTGAAATCTACATAGTCAAACTCCCATATGTCTTCAATGACACCGTAATATGACATTTTAGCTTCACGTGGACTTTTATCCTTTGCACTTGCAAAAAACAATGAAGACGCTTGAAGGGTGACCCCGCTATTTTGGATGACACTCTTATCATCTTGACGCTTTGTGTAATATGAGAAACCATTTATGTCAAACCCTTCATAAGACATAACATTCAATTTTGGTTTAAAGGCGAGGCATTTGATGGTTTCAGTAACATTATCTGGTGTTTGAGATAGTTGATGTAAAACTTTATCTTCAAACCACTTAATAAATGTCTTGTTATGCTCTCTAGCAAGCCACATTGAATTGGATCGAGGATATTGTCTCTTGATGAAATTGGTATGTTCCTCGATATAAACACTCACTTCATCGATGTTGTGTAAAATATACAAGTGACCTTACTCCAACTGCTCACGACTGATTACTTTCACCCGTGATCCCAAAACTCCTTTTCCAAAATGCTCCTCAATATTCTTGTCATTCACGGGAGTGTCATTACCACTCAGAAAGTCATTGCAAAAATCCATAACCTCTCTCACCACATAACCCTCAATAATACTCCCTTCAGGTTGATAACAGTTTTGAGCATCACCTTTAAAAACGCTCATGTATCGTTCAAATGGATACATCCAATGCAAGAAAACTGGTCCCAACATTTTCACTTCCCTAGTCAAGTGGACAACAAGATGTACCATGATATCAAAGAATGATGGAGGAAAATACATCTCAAGATGACATAGGGTAACAAACACTTCTCTTTGCAAATTATAGAGAGTATCAAGGTCAATAACTTTGCTGCACAGACTGTTGAAAAAGAAACAAAGTCTGGTGATTGCAAACCTTACATGCTTCGACAATATAGATCTAATTGCCACAGACAATATTTGTTGCATTAGAGTGTGACAATCATGAGATTTAAGACCTATCAACTTCAGATCTTTCATTGATACCAATGTATGGATGTTGGATGAGTAACCCTGTGGCACCTTAACATTTACCAAGCATTCACAAAATGCTTTCTTCTCCTTTCTAGATAATGTGTAATAAGCGGGAGGTAAGTATGTTCTCCGATCGCTACTAACTACTTCTGTTAATTATGTCCTTATTCCCATTTCACGTAGGTCCATTCTAGATTTTATCCCATCTTTAGTCTTACCTGGTATATTCAACAGAGTACCGATGACGCTATCACATACATTTTTCTCAATGTGCATGACATTGATACAATGCCTGACTGTCAAAGAACTCCAATAAGGAAGATCCCAAAATATCGACTTCTTTTTTAATAAAGACTTGTCACTCCTTGTGGCCATCGTACATTGTGATCTCTTACCAAATTCATTGGTGATGTCTTTCACTCTTTCATAAACATCCTCCCCTGATATAGGTTTAGGTGCACTACATTCCTCATTCTGTCCATTGAATGCTTTGCACAACCTATGATACAGATGAAATTTGGGAAGAAACCTTCGATGACAAAGATATACAGTCTTGCCGCCGTGTTTTAGTCGTATTGAATCAGTGTTCTCTTCACATATAGGACACTCTTTAGATCCTTTGATACTATATCCAGACAAATTCCCATATGCTGGAAAGTCATTCACAGTGCAAAACAACATAGCGTGCAAACAAAATGTCTCTCTTCGTGAAGCATCATAGGTCATCACACCTTCACCCCAGAGTTTCTTCAAGTCATCAATCATAGGTTCAAGATAAACGTCGATATCATTTCCAGGTTGTTTAGGGCCCGATATCAAATACGACAACATAACATACTTATTTTTCATACACAACCAGGGAGGAAGATTGTATATAATAAGCATAACTGCCCAAGTTCTATGTTGGCTGCTCAATGTCCCGTACGGATTCATCCTATCTGTATAAATTCCAAGTCTTAGATTCTTGTCCTCTTCACTGAATTCAGGGTACAATAAATCAATCTTCTTCCACTGTGGGGAATCAGACACATGTCGTAGGATCCCATCATTATTTTTCTTAACATATGCATGCCACCTCAAATTCTTCGCATCTATAGGATTGGCAAACAAGCGTTGAAACCGTGGTATTATAGGTAGATACCACATCACCTTGGCGGGAGAACTAGTTTTGGACTCCCCCAAAGTCGTCAATTTATACCTTGACGCACCACATTTCGAACAATCTTTCAAATCCACATAGTCCTTTTGAAATAATACACAATCATTCTTGCATTCGTGTATCTTCTTGGCCTCCATTCCCATTGGGCACAACAATTTCTTTATCAGGTATGTTGAGATCGGCAACTCGTTTCCTTCAAGAAGAATTTCTTTCAACAAAGACAACAATGACGTGAAGCTTTTGTCGCTCCATCGATTGTTAGCTTTTAGTTTATACAATCTCAACACAGCGCTAAGCTTCGTAAACTTACAACCCGTATATAACGGTATTTGAGCATCATGCACAATGTTTCTAAACATGGGAGGTGGATCAGTTTTGGTGTGCTCTACCCCATAATTATCCAGCATTGCATCAACGATGTCTACTGGAACTGATTCATTCACATCTACATCATCGAAGGCAATTTCTTCTTCCATACAAGCACTGCTATCGACATCCACTGGTTTCGGGTTCAAAATCTCTCCATGCCAGTGCCATTCTGTATAGCCTTGTACAATCCTATTGCACATGACATGACTTCTGATTTCGTCACCAGTGCCGACTTTCAAGTTGTTACCGCAATGCCTACATGAATAGTAGAACCTATCTCCAGGTTGTTTCTTATGTTCCTCGACAAATCTAATAAACTGATCAAGACCAAAAATAAACTCTGGGGTGTAGTAATTGCGAATGGACATCCATGATCTATCCATTCTATGATCAAAGAGAAAATAAATATATATTACAACAAGATTAGGGTCTAGGGTTAACAAATACATGTGTTGTCATTCTTATATATAATAAATGTGTACCACCTATCCCATTCTTGAACACCTAATCTCACTAGTAAGTGTATAATGTGTATTGGGTTTTCAAGAAAATTGCGGCAGCATTTCCCCGCTGTTCTCCAAGTACATATGTACTTAGAGAACAAACGAGGAAATGCTGCCGAAATTTCCTTGAAAACCCAATACACATTATACACTTACATCCTAAGTGAGATTAGGTGTTCAAGAACAATCCCAAACCGGGGACTATCCAAGATTTACTCCTAATGAGTAAATCTTGGATGGGTTTCTAGGCCAACAAATACATGTGATGTCATTCTTATATATAATAAATGTGTATAAACTACAGGAAACATGGTAAATCCTAATCTATAGAGAATTATTAAATAACAAATCAAGAATTCAACAGTTTCAAACATGCAATAATTCACAATGCTACTGATAAAAAATAATATTTCACAATGCAATGTTATATCAATGTTCCTCAATATATGTATTTGTTGAAAATAAGTTGTATTGGATAGACCCATAATGGAAGTGATCATTGAAAAAATACTAGACAATCATATTTTGTTTCATATACAATGTTCAATTCAAATACACACTCCCTTAGAGGATCTAATATTAGGCATAAAGTCATGTCTTAAATACTCTGGAAAAATATATATTGATTCAAGATCACAACTCCCATGCAGGTATCAAATCCACTCTTAACAATGTATTAAAGGACTAATCAAGTAAAAATGACACAAATACTAGAGTCGGGTCAGACAAGAACCCTACAGAAATCAACATTGGATACAATAAATGAAGATGTAGACCAGACTGTACGGTACTCCTAGTTACAATAACACACACATAGAAACCAGTGGATCAACCATAGTAGAAACAAAGATGGAGACCAGACTATAAGGTACTCCTACAGGTCACACACATAGCACACACATAGTAATGGAGATGGTTCCATTACCTTTGATTGGCCGGAGCAGCGGCGGAAGCTGTGGCGGCGGCAGAAGGCAGTAGGAAGGCGGCGCCGGAGTTGGAGAAGTTAGAGAGTAGGCCGCCAGAGTTGGCCGGAGCAGTAAGAGAGCAGGCCGTCGGAGGCACTGGAGCAGCAAGAGAGCAGGAGACCAGGGCACTGGAGCAGTGAGCGGAGGTGGTAGAGAAGCAGAGACCAGCAAGCGGCGAGCAGCAGGTTGCCGGCAGCGAGCAAGGAGAACGGTGGCGCGGAGGGAGTCTGCTTGCTCACCAGAATCGCCAGACCGTAAGCCGATTGCAATGAAACAGAGAGAAAGGGGAAGAGTCGGGCTCGCACGCACGCTATTAAGTTAACATTCGGTGTTAGTTATTAAACAAAACTGACACATAAAACTAAAGGTGTCGGTTAACCACAAAAACCGACACCTATTCTCAATGATAATCGTCGGTTTTAACTAAAAAAAAACCAACGTATATCTACATATGCCGATTAAAAAATTTGTTCTCGATTAATGACCATAGTCATCGGTTTTTTAAAAATCCAACGCTCAAAGGGTGTGAAAAATTTCCCGTGAACAGCGTGGGAAAACCCATAAGTTTTGGTCATTGTTGTAAAACCGACGATCAAAATTTGCCCAATTTCTGTTTCGCGAATAACCTTTAGTCGTCAGTTTATTAGTTAATGATCGACGCCATATGTTAAATTTTGGAGGTAATTTTTTTCACTGGAAATTTTGGATTTGACGGTTAATTTTAGGCGTCAGTTTTTTATTAACCGACACCAAATAAAAGTGATACCCATGTATGGTCACCCTTCACAGATTGATGTCAGTTTATTTTATAAACCGACGCTTTATTGTTTAGGTGTCGATGTATTTATGCAACCGACACCTTTAAAAGTGACGTTATAAGCCATTTATGTAGTAGTGTTATCTGCTTCTGAATATATATATATATATATATATATATATATATATATAATTTCTCTATTCACTCTTATTCTAATTAAACAACAATAATAATGTTTTTTTGGCGGAGAGTTATATCTCTTGTTGGGACATGGGTCTCACTCCGTTGGTCACCAACATTTTTAGGTGGATGCGGACGGGGAGGCAGAAATCCTTCAATAGGTGAAGGACAGCAGTAGCAATAGTAGAGAACAATAGTGATTCCTCAGGTGGAGACACTGACTGTCATGTTTTGTGTATGTGTAAATAGAGTCCTATGTGTCGTCTCTATACTCTCAGGTCCTCGGAGTAGTAGTTAGTACTTCAATGAATCGATCTAATATTTTTTCTTGATGCCTTGAGGTTTTTGTACTGCTTGTATATAGTTTAAACATGGTAGTTGATGCTTGTAACCCTCGAGAAGGGATGATACAGAGTATGTACTTTTGAACCAGAATGTGAATGTAATACTTTGGTTCTTGATGAAAGAGTTTTCCTGTATGTGGATCTCTTTGTAAAATGATTTTAATTTTTAGTGATTTTCAGTAATCCGCTGCTAATGATCGCTTCCGCTTAGTTGATTTGGTTAATTACGATTTGTATGCCACAAGTTTAGTGGTATCAGAGCTCTAGGTTCGCTGAGTCTATAGAGACATATGACTAAGGTTTTTGAGTCTGTTCTAGTGTCTTCCAGTTTATTTGATAGTGTCTTCTGCTCATATAGGAGAAGAAGAACTTGAAGATGTCAGGATCACACAAGGAACATGTTGTTGAGAGCATTGTTTCTGCACCAGGAAGAGGTGCAAGGGACCAAATTAGGGAGGAGCCAGTACTTGAACAACCTCAGTATGACCCTACCATGATAGACAATCCAGCTTTCCATGCTCTGTTTGGGCAGTTTATGGTGACTATGACGCACATGGCGGATAGGATGCACCACCTGCACCTAGGGCACCACCCCACCATGATGGGCATGGAACTGGCAAGACTTTTGAGAGACTTCGCCGGGTTGGAGCCATAGATTATGCTGGTACAGCTGATCCAACAAATGTTGATTTATGGCTGACGGAACTAGAGAAGGCCTTCAGAATCCTCAATATTCCTGAAGCAGAGAAGGTTAGGCATGCAATGTATCTGTTAAAAGGGAGTGATGGCCATTGGTGGACTATAGAAGAAGGCAAGAGGCCAGGTGTAGAGATTGGATGGAAATAATTCCGACGGGAATTTGTCATTAGATACTTCCCTAAGACTTACTTAGATGAGAAGATATCTCAGTTTGAGAAGATAAGACAGGGACCGATTAGCGAGTATGAGGCTAAGATCATGGAGCTTTTGCAGTTCTGTCTGCACATGTCATCTATAGATGAAGAGAGAATTTAGCGTTTCGAGAAGGGGTTGAACGCTGAATTGACCACTCATGTATCTGCCTTGGAGAATAGGGAGAGGTTTGCTACTTTTATGGAGTTTGTGAGAAGGATAGAAAGGTTTGTAATCGAAAAGAGACAGACCAGTAGTAAGAAGATGTATACTCCATTTCAAGGGTAAAGGTCTGAGGGTTTTAAAAAGCCAAGGTTTTCTGCACCGACAGCACCACAGAGGTTCAATACCCAGACGTAATGGACATCAAGCAGGGGTAGAGGCCATAGTTTTCCTCAAAATAGATCCCCCAACATAGCATCAACATTAGTGACTGGACCTCATAAACCTTATCCGGAGACCAGGAACTATCACCGGTGTGGACAAATGGGACATCTGGAAAGAGATTGTCTAGTCGGGAACACTATGATGACTCAACCCCAGAGGCAGAGTCAACAAGGCTCTCAAAGGAAGTAGTTTTCTAGTGACACTCGGGGACGTGGTCAAGCATCACAAGCTGGTTCATCGACATCTAACAATTGAGCACAGGGTCAACAACAACCAACGACTAGATTCTATGCTATGAATCAACCCGACGTAGTAGTTAATCTGTGGGTTGTGACAGGTCAGGTGGAACTATTTTATTCTGATATGTCTTCATCCTACTTCATATCTATTTTGATTGATCCGGGTGCTACACATTCCTTCATCACTAGAGAAGTGATTCTTGACTGCAATATGACAGTTGGTCATAGGGCAGAGAGTTTTTTGCTAGAAACTCCTTTGTTGGGATTTGCAGTGCTGTGGGAGGTGTGTTCTCCCTGCACTCTTTCCTTTTCTAAACATCGCATTCAAGTGGATCTTATACCACTTGAGATGCATGGTTTTGATATAATTCTCGGGATGGACACCTTAGAAAAGTATAAGGTTGTCTTGGATTGTGATTCCAAGCAGGCTGTGTTCACTGATGGTGGTGACACATGGATCTTTTAGGGAGACAGAATGATTCTTCCAACCTGTCTCATGTTAGCTATGGTAGATGAGAAGCTGATGAGATGAGGGTGCTTTGCATTCCTGGCACATGTGGTAGATATCACAATGGAGAGCCCTAATCCATCTGAAGTTCCAATAGTTAGGGAGTTTGAGGATGTGTTTCCTTAGGAAATTCCAGGTGTTCCTCCACCCCGAGAGATTGATTTTGAAATTAATCTAGTCCCGGGCATACAACCGATAGCACAAACACCATATAGAATGACACATGTTGAGATGACAGATCTCAAGAAATAGCTATAAGAGTTACTTGAGAAGGGTTTTATCCGACTGAGTACTTCACCATGGGGTGCTCCGATTCTTTTTGTCAGGAATAAGGACAGATCAATGCGGTTATGCATTGATTATAGACAGTTGAATAAAGTAACCATAAAGAACAAGTATCCTCTGTCGAGGATCGATGACCTATTTGATCAGTTGCGTGGTACAACTATCTTCTCTAAGATAGATCTGAGGTCGGGATACCATCAGTTGTGTATCAAGGAGAGTGACATACCGAAGTCTGCCTTTAGGACAAGGTATGGCCACTATGAGTTCATAGTTATGTCGTTTGGACTAACTAATGCACCAGCTGCATTCATGGAACTCATGAATAGAATCTTTCGACCTTTTCTTGATCATTTTATAGTAGCCTTCATAGATGACATCTTGATATATAGCAGATATGCTCAACAGCATGAGCAACACCTTTTTCAGGCTTTGACTTTGCTAAGAGAGCATAAGTTGTATGCTAAGTTTAGCAAATACGAGTTCTGGTTACCAGAAGTTTCTTTTCTAGGATACATGATATCTGCTTCAGGTATCCGTGTTGATCCTAAGAAGGTAGAATTTGTCCTGCAATGGGAACAGCCAAAGACATCGACGGAGATACGCAGTTTCCTAGGACTGGCAGGCTATTATAGAAGGTTCATTCAGAACTTCAGTTCTATAGCTTTACCCCTAACCAAGTTGACTAGGAAGGAGGTTTCTTTTGTCTGGAATGACAAATGTCAACATTCTTTCCATATGTTGAAGGAAAGATTAACAAGTGCACCTGTGTTAGTGTTACCTGATCAAGGGAAGGGGTACATAGTTTTCTGTGATGCATCTAAGAATGGTCTAGGATGTGTGTTAATGCAGTATAATCAAGTGATTTCTTTTACCTCTCTACAGCTTAAGAAACACGAGGAGAATTATCCAACACATGATCTAGAGCTAGCTGTTATGGTCCATGCTTTGAAGATCTGGAGACATTATCTCTATGCAGAAACATTCCAGATTTTCACAGACCATAAGAATTTAAAATATATCTTCTCACAATATGAGTTGAACATGAGGCAACGCCGCTAGATGGAGCTAATCAAGGACTACGATTGTATAATTGATTATCATCCAGGGAAGGCCAATGTAGTGGTTGATGCACTAAGTAGGAAATCATCATCACCAACCTTAGATAAAGCACAGTTGAATTCCTTAGTGTGCTCTAAAAGAGATATGCTTATCTCCTTGAGGCAACTCAATATACAACTTAAGGTATCGTTGTTAGCCGGGATGTTAGCTGAGATGCACATAAAACCTACTCTTGGAAGAAGACCACAGCAAGTTGATACTGTGGTTCAACAAATTAGGTCAGAGTATGGTAGTGAGAAACGGGATGGCTTTCATGAGTCAGAGGATCAGGTAGTCTGTTACCATGGTAGGATGGTAGTACCTGATGCCAATGACTTAAGGAAGCTAGTCTTGGAAGAAACTCATTCTTCGATGTATGCAATGCATCTAGGGAGCACCAAAATGTATCATAACATGACAGATATGTATTGGTGGCCAGGATTGAAGAAGGATGTTGCTGAGTTTGTTATGCGGTGTCTGGTGTGTCAGAATGTTAAAGCTGAACATCAAAAGCCCACAGGAACAATGCAACCTTTTCCTATACCGCAGTGGAAATGGGATCATGTGAACATAGACTTTGTGGTTGGTTTTCCTAGAACAACCAAAGGTCATGATTCCATATGGGTGATAGTTGATAGGTTAACTAAGAGAATACATTTCCTTCATGTCAAAACAACCTACACTGCTGAGAAGCTGACACATATATATGTAGATGAGGAGTGTGTTTGCACGGGGTACTAGTTACAATTGTTTCTGATAGAGGTCCCCAGTTCACAAGTCATTTTTGGGAATGACTACATAAAGCTTTGGGTACGCAGTTAAGGTTTAGTACTGCCTTTCACCCACAGACAGATGGACAATCTGAGAGGACCATACAAACCTTGGAGGATTTTCTTAGGGCATGCGTCCTTCAGTTTGTAGGAAGTTGGGATCTACACCTGAGCTTGATAGAATTTGCTTATAATAATAGCTATCAACACAGTATTGACATGGCACCATTTGAAGCATTATATGGTAGACGTTGTAGATCTCCTTTATGCTGATATGAAATGGGAGAATATCAACTTTTGGGTCCTAAACTAGTGCAGCAGACAACTGAGAAGATTCAAGTAATACAACAACAGTTAAAGACTACACATGATAGACAGAAGTCGTACGCCAACAAATGGCGGAGGCCTTTAGAATTCCAAGTTGGAGAAAAAGTATATATCAAGGTCTCACCTTGGAAAGGTGTTCTTAGATTTGGAAAGAAAGGAAAGTTAGCTCCTAGATTTATGGGGCCTTATCCAATCATTGAACAGATTGGAAAGGTAGCCTATAAGTTGGAGTTACCACCTGAGTTGCATAAGTTGCATCCATTATTCCATATCTCCATGTTGAGAAAGTGTCATCCTGACACATAGTTAGTTTTACAACCTGTGGAGGTTGAGTTAAATAATGATATATCATATGTTGAAGGACCTGTGATGATCCTTGATAGAGGAGTTAAAAAGTTGAAAAAGAAAGACATATATCTTGTGAAAGTTCTCTGGCATCATCGTGGCATTGAAGAATCTACATGGGAGCTATAGGAAGAGATGAGGAGGAAGTACCCTTATTTTTTATCTTGATGATTTCGGGGACGAAATCCATGTTAGGGGTGGATAATTTGTAACATCCCTGACCTGGGTTATGTGTTAACCCTAGATGTTTTCCTTAAATGAGGTTGATTATATTCTTGCTCTTATCTTTTGAAAAGTAATTAAGTCTCAAGAGGAACTTATATTTCAATTTTAGTCCTTTTTGAATAATGTTGAAACAATGTTTTACTTATTTTGGACTAATGTGCAAATTACCCAAGTTGAGGGGTTAACTTACAAATGTTACATGGTAAAATGTTCCTCAAGTGTTGAAGCATCATGATAATGAGTATGATGCAGTGGTATGGTTTTTACAAGCCTGAGTACCAAGAAAGAGCTGATTAAGCAATGTTTGTGCATTAAAACCTAGTTTTGGTGTAATGTGCAATTTGCCCAAAACCGAGGGTTCAATATGCAAATTACCACTTCAAGAGAGTCCCTAATGTTTCTTGGCATCATGTAGAGCAAATAAAATGAGAGGGGCGTCTCATTTGTATCACTTTGAAGGAGAGAGAATCTTGATATTAAAATAATCAATATTTAAGCATAATTGAAACCCTAATTCAATTGAATGCAAAAATAAATATAATAATTGGAGTACCTTCAACCAAAAACTAAATGGTTGAATTTACATAAGTGTGAACGTCCTTCTACCTTTCAAAGGCACGAAAATATCTCAAGTGAGTGGAGAGCCCACTCACATTAGTTAACTAAAAAGTAGTATCCACTAAATATGGGATATTATTATTATAAGGGTTAAGGTGATTAATTTGCTTTTCCTTTAATTCAAGGATAATGAAGAGGAATATAAGGAAAATGGAGGTGCCTTCGTATACAAGGGAGAGAGGAGAGTATGTGGCACTGTTTGGGGAGTTGAAGAATTTCTTTTCAACTTTCTCTCTCCTTGAAATTCCTTTATAAAAACTTCATTTTCCACTCAACCAAAGACTCTTTTTTGGATTTTCTTTCTTCCTTCCTTTGGAAAAGCACAAGGAAACTTAGGAGCAACAGGGGAACGAACTCCAACATGTAGGTAAGCTCCTTAATCATCTTCAACCTCGAATTCATTGTGAAAATCACAAATCAATGCTTGATTTCTTTTTTTCTTCAATCAATCTTCAATTCTAGCCAATCCTTTTCACTCAAAAGCTTGAGGAACGAACCTTGTGGAGTGAGAAATATTCAACCACCATTGGTAACGTGAATATTGAAGCTTGGCTTCCAATTTTAAGGTGGGTTATATAACTTAAACCGTTGAACATTTTTATTGAATTCATATCTTTATCAATTGTTGATTTCTACTTTATTTCTGAAATTTTAATTTGATGGATTGATGAAATCACCATGGAAATCATAGCAAGTTTCGTGGGTTTTTAGCTTGAATTTGATGATGTAATCTCAAGCACACACCTCAATCAATATCCTAGGCAAACGGTTTCAAAAATTGAGACCAATCAGTTTCAATTAGTTTGGTCAAATGGTTTCATCAAACCATTTGAAACCAAACGGTTTCAAACCGTTTGGAGTGGTTGACCATAGTTGACTGTTTGGAGGTATAAGATGATGTAATTGGATTATTGATTCAATGGCTTCTCTTGGGTTTGATCTCATTGGTTTCAAATATAATTGAATCATCAATTGAAAACCCTAATCTAATCGGGTTAAAGTATCAAAACCCTAATCAATTGGTTGATTGAGAACCTAATTGGTCCATTCGGTTTCAAGGGAATTTGGACCAAATGGTCTTGAGACCATTTGAGTCTAAATGGTCTTGAAACCATTTGGCATCAAACGGTCTCAAACCATTTGGAGGTCCAATCATTTTCTAAGTTGAGTCAACCAATCGATTTCAAAAGTGGATAGGTCCATTCGATTTAAAGTATAATTGCTCAAACGATTTTAAGGGCTAAGTACCCAAATAGTTTCAAACCATTTGGAGGGTTGAAGATTCAAATCAATTGAAGTATGAATGGGTTCATGAATGAATAAAGAACTAATGGTTACAATTGAATGATCAAATTGAGGGATAGTTCAATGTTGAAACCCTGAATCGATTTGATTGAAGAAGACCCTAACTAATCCTTTCAGTTTTCAAGATGATTTGGACCAAACGGTCTTGAGACTGTTTGAGTCCAAACGGTCTTGAAACCATTTGGAATCACATGGTATCAAAACCATTTGATGGTTTAAGGGGTTAAACTGATTGAAGATTTCAAAGGTCAAAAAAATCGATTGGAGTTCAATATACCCTAAATCGGTTGGAGATTCAAGGTGAAGATAGATCAATTGATTTCTTGATTGATGATGATAATTATCAAACATATGAACAATGGTTGTATTCCTAAGGTACATAATGAGTAAGAATATTTAAAGGGGTTAACCTTTGGTACTTATGGAAACAATGACTCAATTTACAATGCTAACCTTATATGTATGAATTTGAATACATGATTGACTCAATCTAATCAAGATTGGAGTAATGAATGTCCTAGAGAGGATAAGAGAGAGAATTACATACATGTATAGTGATCATGTAGTAATTAAGCCCTAACACATTCAAAATGAATGGGATACCTAATTAGGGTATTATCCTTGAGAAAGAGATCATAAAACCCTAATTGAGGTGATTGATGAACCCAAAACCCTAATTTAGGGCAATTCGGAGTGAAACCCTAATCTAGGGGGATATGTGATTGTAATTCAGGGTATTTTGATAATAAACCCTAATTGTATGTAAATAATAAACCCTAACCCTAATTTGGGTATTGGGATATGAGAAACCCTAATTCGAAGAGAATAGTACATCCTAACCTTGATTTAGTTAATGGATGTGAGAAATCCGAATTGGGATGAATAGTAAACCCTAATTGGGATGAATAGTAAACTCTAATTGAGGATGAATCCTAATTGAGATGAACTTGGGAGATCCTAACCCTAATAAGGGAATAGTGATGCTACCCTTGTATTGCATGGTGCTGAATTATATAATTGCTATCATGTGTACTAACCATGCAGGTTTCATGAATTGATAAGCATAGTCAGGTATGACCTATGATATTTCATTTATTGCTTTATGGGCCTTGTGAGCCATAATATACTTTGTTGCCTAGTGAGAGGTAATAAGAGATGAAATGGGCCTTGTGAGCCATGTGAGATACTTATTATACAAGTATCATGTTTACCTTGGTCAGATGACCTGAAGGTATTAGTTACCTGATAAGTGGTAACAACTATACTATGTTGAACCGAGGGTTGGAATACCCATTTTCTATAATCATGGTAATGAGTTTGTGAAAGATTGAGAATGCTCCTGAAGAGATAAGGGACTGTGATCCCAATATGTTCTTAAAGTTGAACAGAACCTGATGAAAGTATTACACTCTTTTTACAACATCTATTATAATAACTGTTGTTTGAAAACATGATTGATGCTAAAAGAATATGATAATGCACTTAATTAATAAAGTGATATCATATAATGTAGTTGCCCTGACCACAGATCCATCAGCATCAGAATTTGCTGAATGTTGAAACGAGTTTAACTCGGCGTGCATATTTTTGAATATGTGGGGGTAATTGGGCAATTATATCCTTATGCCACATAGGAATGGCTGCGGGCTATCTCCTATGTATGGGATTGGTTTTGGACCATACCCCAATAAGAGTATGGCTACGGGCCATGACTCCATGATATGATACCAGGCATTGGCTACAGGCTATAACCCTGAAGAGAGTATATGTTGCGGACTATAACTCTATAGAGAAGATGCCATTATACCTGGCATGCTATTTTGTAGTTTGACACATGATGCCTCTGCCAGATAATCTCATACTGACCAAGAAGGATGAGGTCTTGGAGTTCGGATCTTCCATTGACCTTGTGTGGTATCGATGCTTTACGTAATTGTGGTCGATTAGAGTATGAATGGTATACTTCATCTCTTCAGGGCATTAATTTAGAATGTTTGTAAAACGTAATCAGCCGTGTAGCATATTTGTTTAAGGTTGAAATATGAGAATCATTGGTTGATGTTACCTTGCTTATCATGTTCTAGATGAATAAAGGTTTTGTATGTTCTTCAAATCCTTATTGGATAAGTGACATGCTACTTTATCAAGTTATAACTCTTATGCTTTGAATAAGAATATTGCTCTAAATCTGTTTAGACATTGAATTATCTGCTGCTGAATATATATACATATATATATATATATAATATCTCTGTTCAGTCTTATTCTAATTAAACAACAATAATAATGTTTTTTTGGCAGAGAGTTATATCTCTCACTGGGACATGGGTCTCACTCCGTTGGTCACCAACATTTTTAGGTGGACGCGGACGAGGAGGTAGAAATCCTTCAATAGGTGAAGGACAGCAGCAACAGCAATAGAGAACAATAGTGATTCCTCAGGTGGAGACACTGACTGTCATGTTTTGTGTATGGGTAAATAGAGTCCTATGTGTCGTCTCTATACTCTCAAGTCCTCAGAGTAGTAGTTAGTACTTTAATGAATCGATCTGAGATTTTGGCTTGATGCCTGGAGGTTTTTGTACTGCCTGTATATAGTTTAAACATGGCAGTTGATGCTTGTAACCCTCGAGAAGGGATGATACAGAGTATGTACTTTTGAACCAGAATGTGAATGTAATACTTAGTTTCTTGATGAAAGAGTTTTCCTGTATGTGGATCTCTTTGTAAAATGGTTTTAAGTTTTAGTGATTTTTAGTAATCTGCTGCTAACGATCGCTTCCACTTAGTTGATTTGGTTAATTACGATTTGTATGCCACAGTATGTAAATAGAAGAAGTTGGATTTGGATTGAAGTTGGACTTCTATAACATAGAGCACTAATCTTTTCTTTTCTTTATTTATATATATTACATAGGGACACCTTTCATTTTCTTTTTGCATGTTCTTCTTTTTCACTTCCCTTGTTTTAGCAAGGGTAGTGGTAGAGAGAAAGGGTTGACCACTCCAAGCTTTTGGAGGGTGTCTAAGGCTTACGTTTTGTGATCTTTTTGGCATCTTATCATAAGTTGTAGAGTAAGAAGTGGAGGAAGAAAATAGATGAAAAGAGGGTTCAAGTAATGTGGATCTCCATATAAAGTAACTTGCATTCAAGCTATTCCAATTGTTTTACATAAGAAATGGAAAAACCATAATGAATGAGAAGTTATGGTAAACACATTCTTTTCACAAATATTAAATAACCCTAAATGTCTATGTTTTATTTCAATTGCATTTCTTCCAATCACTTCATCATTTCAATAGAAGAGTGGAAACACATGTATAAATTCGAAACTTGAGATCATATAAAAATAATGGAGTGGTATTGTGAGTGAATTTGTAAAAGTTATTTCAATATATATAATTACCTAGAAACTAGGTTTAAACATCCTCAAGGGCTATAAATTTCAAGATAGGAAATACCTTACAAAATGTTCTTGAAGTGCCCCTATATCTAATCTACTAAGAAATAAAATCCTTAATAATCACACAATAAATTAATAAAAGCTACATGCAACCCAATATGAGTAGATGGCATGGGAAAAATGTAAGTACATACAATGAACATGTCTTTCAACATATGCCATATGCAAAATGGAAAGGTAAATAGGCAAGGCCATCTATCAATTAGAGGAACTAGTAAATGGTGCTACAAAAACAAGGATACTGTTAGATTGTGAAAGGACATACCACCATACCACCTCAAGATTTTGATTCATACTTCCATGATTATTAAGTAAAAATTAAGGATGATAGAGTGTCATGTCACTATGGCGGTGGATGGCTAGATGCTCCTCCTTGGGGTGTTGGGTATTGGTAGTAGTGACCACAGTAGTATGCTTGCAGAAGAAAGTACATGTTAGGGGTTTTGTAGTGCACTCCATTGGTCCTCCACAATTGGTGGTTTCTCTACACCTAAGAATGTTTGTAGTGGACATGTGGTTGATGTGGTGGTTCATTTGTTATTGATCTAAATGATTGTCATGTTGGGTCTTCTGATTGCCATCCAATTGTTTCGTGACAGTACACATTTCATGGGCTTTTGTTGGAGGCTATTGCACATCAACCATATCTAGCCATATCCTGACATGATGTGTTCTTATTTGGTGGTTTAGGTTCACATGTATCACTGATTCACCCTCAGGTTAATCCATCACTGATTCTCTATAGGTATCTCTCAAGTGTTCTCCCTCCCATTGTGCTATATCCTGTTGGTATGTATGCCCAGAGAGCCAATCATATGTTGATTGGAATGTGGAATTAGATACCTGATTTGATAATAATAAAGGTAATTCCATCTATTATGTCTATCTTAGAATGAGATGATGATACAAACATAGTATATGTATAAAGAATGATGTTACTAGATGACGTTTATCTTTGGGTTGAGGACCTGAACGATGAAACCATATGTATGATAAGAGTACATACATTCTTGTAATGACCCTATTCATATATTACTATGGAAGAAAAATAGAAAACAATAATACATAAAACTAGAGTGTGTGTTGAGTGATGACAAAATGTTAATAGTCATGATATGTGATATCAAGTCAAGCACACAAGTACATGTTAGAGAATAGTATATCGGACAAACTCACCATGACAGTGATACATGAAGAACATTAAATGGTAGTCAGAATCATCTCTCATAGTGGTAGTGGTGATTGTGGTTCTTAGACCTGAAGTACTACATTCATCACATGTCGTTCATGTACTTTGACATCATCCAACGTAATCCTGAATAAGGGTTGCCATAACAGTGATGATTGGGTACACTGTGACACATGGAAATAGAGTGTGAGTGATGTATATGGGATTTGTCCCTCTTACAGGAGATTGATATATAGAGCCTCTTAATAAGCAAGACTGAGAAATGTACGACTGTACTCATGCGACTCAATATATGATATGTGAACTCACGTGCATCTCAGATAGTCTGTTCTAGTTGAAGGAACACATATTGATAGTTGAGAGGATGACAATGCCATGCCTCGAGTTCAATTCAGATATCAGAGACAAGGGAACTATACGATCATGGTAACACTTATCACGAATTGTAGGTTGAAATTGTTCTCCAACTGTCTAAATTACTTGGGTAGAAATGATGTGTTTCTAGACACCACTCTTTACTTGTGATTTCGTAAGTTAGTTATGAACATTCACTGTCAACGTAATTCTGGACCTATAGGGTTGAACACATAGGATACACTTGGATTAAAGGAGTATATTCATTAATGATGTTTAGATTGATTACTAATGGTGTTTAGGTATTCAATTATACAATGGTGGTTCAAAATTGACTAACTAGACTCTAAACTAATCAGTTCACCCTACCATCCGACTGGATGGGTAGTGAACGGATCGGTTGGAGTGTCAGGTCATTTGGAATCAACATTGGATGGACCAGGGAGTGTAATGATCGGGTTCAGATAGTGAACCAACTAGTTCACATATCCCAACTGACCGGTTTATAGGATGAACCACTCGATTCGGTTGCCAATCCGATTGGATCAAGGATTGGTGTTGACGTCATGTTGTACATTAATCGTACATTGATTACCAATTTGATTTAGAATAGGAAACTACATGAACTGATTGGTTCGTTGTGTAGATGTTCTAGATAATTTGTGAATTTAACCTTTTTGACTCCAGCAATCATTGGGAACCCTGACCCAGCCTCTCCTATAAATAGAGGGGTATTGGGGGCTTCCTATACATGACAATTGCCTATGACAACTTGTTGTCCTCTCTAGTTGTAGTAACCAATTGAGAGCTCGAGCAAGTCCTACCCAATAAAGGGAAGGATAGTAAGGGAGAGACAATTGTGGGAGAGAGAATCAACCCTAGTAGGTTGATGTTTGAAAGGGACAACTCCATCCCATTGGATATGGTAGCGTTGTTGGAATGTATTCCCAGAGAGCCAATCATATGATGATTATAACAGCATAACATGTAAATGATTTGATTATTGATAAAAGGTAAGATTCTAATTTATTATGTTTCATTCAATTATGAGATAATGATGGAACACTATAAATGTCTAGAGAATGATGTTACCCAATGACGCATGTCTTCAGGTTGAGGACCTGAACAATGAGATCATACATATATTAAGAGTATATACACATTCTCATTATGTCCCTGATTGACTGTTGTTGTGGAAGGTTGATAGACAGCAATAACACATAAGATCAAAGTATGAGTTGGTTGATGACAAAGTCTCATTAGTCATGATATGACAATATCAAACCAAGCACGAACAATGTATCACACAGACCCACCGTGAGACTGACACATGGAATCCATCATCATGGAAGTCATAGTCAGCTCTCACAATGATAGTGGTGATTGTGGTTCTTAGACCTAAAATCATTGCACGCATCACATGTCATTGGGTACACTTTGATATCATCAAACATAGTCCTGAAACATGGGTTGTTATAAAGGTGATGATTGGGTGACTTTGACACATGGGGATTGACTATGAGTGTTAGAGATGGGATTTGTCCCTCCTACAAGAGTATGATATCCAAGGCCTCTTGGTTAATGAGACTGAGAAAAGTATGGCCATACACATGTGAGTCAATATGTGATATTGAGCTTACATATATCTCATGTAGCCTGCTTTGGTTCAAGAAACAAGATTGAATAATAATGAGGGTGACTGCTCCATGCCTCTAGTTCAATCTGGATATTGGTGACAAAGGAACTATACAAACATTATAACACCATACACATGTTGTAGGTTGAGGTTGTTCTCCAACTTTCCATTTACTTGGGTCGCAATGATTTGTGACTAGGTACCACTCATTGCTTGTGACGTCATAAGTTGTTATGGACATTCAATTCCAACATAGTATGGGACCTATAGTCTCACAAACATAGGAACTTATCTAGAAGAGTAGTTTGATATTGAATAATGATTTAATTGATTACTAAAGTGCTTAGGTATATGAATTCACACAATGGATTAGCTGACTAGACTACAAAATGATCGGTTCAAGTGTTGAGACAACCGTTTGGAGTGTTAGGATGATTGTATTGTATATTGGTTGGAATTCTACCTAACCTAGGCTATGAGACGTCCCTTTCACCTGTGTGATACAGCCATTTGGGGTGGTGTGAGATGCTCATCTCGTTTACACTAGACGCCTATTTTAGTGGTGCAATTTGATTGCATCTAGGATTAGTGTTGATGTAATGAGGTGCACTGATTGGAATCGAATTGCCGACATATGTGCAAAATTGGAAATTGTAAAACAACCATATCGCTCAGTGTGATGGCTGTCTCGCATCCCAGATGACCATCTCACTGGGTGAGATGTGTGATGACCCCAATTCTCGTATACTTTCCATAATGACATTCCCCAGATATGCTTGCAATCATATGTATAAGATGTCAAAAGGGAAAATATAAGGGATTGTGATATTCAAATAACTTATAATAGGAGCTAGATCGTTGTTAAAAACATCATTAATTAGCCACATAAACCAACATTCATAAAATATGAAAGACATAGTGCATTATTTAGCAGAAGGAATGACTATTTCTATGGAAAGAAAATACATAGGAAAATAAATCATCCTATACATCATCTAGACAAATGGAGATAACTATCTAATATAAGTAAAGATGAGAAATAGAAATCAAGCTAGCTATCCTCCATGAACATTTATTTAATAGCTTATGGTACTCTAAGATGCAATATTTGTTCCTTACACCTAGAAAATACGAGAAACAAAATCATCAACACAAGGTTGGTACGTGGTTAAAGAATACAATACTATGCTGGTATATTTCAAAATACTTGAAGAAAGGAGAAAGAAAGGAAACCCCATTATTTAAGATGGAAAATCAGGTGAACACATCTTTTAGGAATATCTTTAGATGTAGTTGTACTACTATTTATTTCGGCACTTTATCATAAATCCAGCATGGCAGATTTATCATCATCCATATTGGGCAATTTATCATACATCCATAATGGGCAATTCATTATACATCCATAGTGGGTCATTTCCCACCTCTTAGGCTATGGGGTTGTGCTGACTTTAGTAGCTACAACTCATCAAAATTCTTTTATGTTCCTTTATGTTTTGGCAAAGCATACAATAATGGTAAGCATCCAATAATTTATAAACAAATATATTCATCTAAGGTACATTATATCATTATGCAACCATGGAAAACTAGTCTTATAATTAATAAAATCCAACGTACCTTGAGTCTTAGATCTGGATTCCAACAATTCTAGAGTAGAGAGTAGATTACCTTGAAATAGAGATAAGGACCTAACATTATTATGGCTACTCATCATCCCATATTAGGGTACTTAGGATTATTAGAGTTTTGTCCTTTAATTTGGGGTTACTTTCATCTCCTATGGTTAGATCAGGGTTTATCTTTGGATTTTATCTTATTTTTAGGGTGATGAGATTAGATCTTGAAATTAGGGTTTCATGTAAGGAACGATACCCAATAAAAAAACTATATAAGAAGGATTCATTTACTTCAAGAGTTTCTATATAGGTCTAGATCATTAAGGGTTCCCTTTTTAGGGTTCACATAATCTAACATGCTCAAGGTTGGATCTGAGTTTTGGGTTGAAAAGGATCAGAAGGGGTCATAAAAGAAATTAGGGTTTGCATTTCATGCATGAAATATACATATGTAGAGAGAAAAACTAAAATTTAGGGTTTCTAGATAATTATTCATACATGATTAGGGTTTCTAAAACAAAGAGTATCATGGACCTTACTAAGGTTTGATTTACACCATAGGTCATGTTGTAACACTTAATATTCATTATTTCATTGTTAAAATTCCTAAAAGTATTAATTACACTATAGGCTGATATTTTTGGAATAAGGTTATGAATCAGATCATGAAAACATTTTGATTAGGTTCCTCGTATTTTTCTGATAATTTTGATTTATAATTTTTATTTCTATTGGTCATCCCTGGCTGAGTTGGAGCCAACTAAGCGAGTTCCTTTGCTCCTAGACTCCTAAAACTCAACGGAGGGGCTTGCCGGCTGGAGGGGGAGTCGGGAGCAGGAGGCCTCGGGCACTAAGGTAGAGTTTCTGCCCAAATTTGATGGGCCTTTACAGAGTTGAAGTGAGTGGAGATCTGAGGAAAGAAGGCAGGGAGAAGAAATGCCCAAGATGGGCATTGTGGCGGCGCCGCAGGTCAGGTAGCAGGAGATTGGGGGTGGTAAGGTCATAAGAAAGTTCAAAAGTATGGGGTTAAGGTGAAGGGGGTGGTGATGACTCCAGTAGGGTCCTTATATAGAGTAAGGGTTAGGTTTAGGGCTGATTTGGGTTTTGGGTCTCCTCGACCGTCGTCGGAGTGAGAACAAAGAAGATAATGGAGTTGGTTCTCCCTACTTCGGGGGTGAGGGGGCCAAAGATAGGATTTTTTCAACTTGTTTCTATTAGGAGAGGATCTTTATCCTCCTAGAATTGTGAGTGAGAAAGAGGATAATGTCTGGGGAATCGCAATTAGGAGTTCATGTTGTTGAGAGGGGGGCAAGAAGGGCGGGAGGTTAGGGATGAGATCTACAGTGTCAAATCTTCATTTGATCCATGGTGGCCAAATTGTAAGGTTGTGGTGTAAGGCCACATTATATGGGTTGTGCCGTGCTTAAAAAGGTTGTGTGACATTTAAAATGTCACACGTATGAATCGAATAATCAACAACTTTGGTCAAGTTTTTAATAGATGAAATAATGTACCTATTTTTCCAAAGCCTATACCTCTTAAATGGCTCAACCAATTTGAGTAAAATTTTAGGTGGATCTTTGTGATAGGGTTATCTAACTATGGTGAAAAATTGAGGTCAAATTCGAAGGTTGACTACATAAATTGACTATGTATTCATGGTACATATAATTCACTTCTATATGAACTAGGGTTTGCTTTATATTACAATTATTGATTCCTTTTAAATCAAAATAGTAAGGGAGACATTTGAGTATATTTTTGTCAACCATTTAAGGAACAACTATAAGATAGAGGAACATAATACAAAAAACTCACTTTGTCACATTCTCCCCTCCTTTTTAAGAATTGTTTCCTCAAAATTCAAGCAACTTCAAAGAGATGTGGATATTTCTGCTCAACCTCAGAATTGAGCTCCCAAGTGGCATCAGTCTGATAATGGTGGATCCAGAGAACTTTCACCGTATCTATGTGCTAATTACTATGAAACTCCTTTATCTTGAAATCAATAATTCTGGCTGGGGACTCAGCATAAGATAGATATCTTTCAGCTCTAGAGGCTCATGATTCAGAATGTGACTAGGGTATTTGACATAAGGCTTCAAATTTGATACATGAAAGACATTATGCATGACATTATACTAAGGTGGCAAAGCAGGATGATAGTCACATTCACCAAAACTTTCTAGGATCTTAGAAGGTCCCGCATAACAAGGACTGAGCTTTCCCTTATTCTTTGCCAAGTCTCGTATAGGTCTGATCTTTAAAAAAACATGATCACCTTCCTTGAATTAACATTCCCACTGATGAGCATCTGCATAAGATTTCTGCCTATCATGTGCTTGTTTCATCCTTTGCCTAATTAGTGCAACTTTGTATGTATATAGCTGCATCTCCTCAGATTTCATCAAAGTGTGTTCCCTAACGTCATCCTAGTGTAATAGAGAACTACAAAGTCGACCATAGAGAACTTCATAGGGAGGAATCCCAATACTCGCCTGATAGCTATTATTATATGCAAATTCAACTAGAGGTAGATAATTGTCCCATGAGCCTTCCCAATCAAGAACAAAAGCTGGTAGAAGATCCTCCATAATCTGTATTGTGCACTCTGACTGCCTATCTATCTGTGGATGGTATGCTATACTGAAGTTCAACTTGGTGCCTAATTCTTCTTGAACCTGCTTCCATAGTTTTGAAGTGAACTTTGGGTCCCTATCTGAGACAATGGATGTTGGAACTCCATGTAGACGCACTATCTCCCGTGTATATATGTCAACTAGCTTAGACACTTTGGCAGTAGTCTTCATAAGGAGAAAATGAGATGACTTGGTAAGACGGTCCACTATCACCTATGCAACATCATATCCCTTTCTGGTCCTGGGTAATCCCACCACAAAATTTGTGGTGACGTGTTCCCATTTACATTTTGGGATTTCAAGGGGTTGTAGTAGACCACCTGGTCTATGGTGCTTGGCCTTAATCCTCTGGCATGTTAGACACTTGGACACAAATTAAGCGATATCACACTTCATGCCCCTCCACCAGAACTGGCATTGTAGGTCTCTGTACATCTTAGTTGTGTTGGGATGAACTGTGTACTTTGACCCATGTGCCTCATTGAGAATCTTCGTCTTCACAACTGATTATTTAGGAACCCACATATGGTTCTTGTATCAAAGACCACCATTAAGACTCACTGACAGACGCGTTTGAGGTTTTGATAGGAGAGAGAAGAGCATGTCAAGATCAAGACTGGACTTTTGTGCCTCGAGAAGTTTAGACTGAAGATCAAACAGGATGGAGATGATTTTGAACTGGAGATGATTAGATAAAAATTGTGGCTTCCATACCACTAGAACCTCCATATCCCCCCACTCAGGAGTTGACAAGGATGCACATACTACCCTTTACCTGCTAAGGGCATCTGTGACTATGTTCACCTTTCCTAGATGGTAGCCAATAGTGAAATCATAATCATTTAGATACTCGATCCATCGGTGTTGACATAGGTTCAGGTCCTTCTGAGTCAGGATGTACTTTAGGCTTTTGTGGTCGGTGAAGATATTAAATGTCACCCCGTAAATGTAGTGCCTCCGGATTATGAGAGCATGAATGATGGCATCTAACTCTAAATCATGTTTGGGATAATTAAGTTCATTAGGTTTTAGCTGTCTGGATGCAAAGGCCACTACTTTTCTATGTTGTTGCAGAACACATGCTAACCCATTTCTTGGAGCATCAGTGAAGATCACAAATCCTTCATTGCTAGAAGGTATAACTAGAACAGGGGTTGAGGTCAACTTCTATTTTAACTCTTGGAAGCTAGCTTCACAATCAGTTGACCATATGAAGCGCTCATCCTTTCGAGTAATCTTAGTCAGGGGAAGTGCAACTTTGGAGAAGTTGGGAATGAAGCGAAGATAATACCCAGCTAAGCCCAAGAAACTCTAAATTTCAAAGATTTTGGTGAGGTTTCCAATCAAAACCACCATATACTTTGTCTGGATCAACATATATGTTACCCCCAAAAATGATATTGCCAAGAAAAATGACTTTATCAATCCGGAATTCACATTCAGAGAGCTTGCCATAGAACTTCTGAGCTCGAAGGATCTCAAGGACTGCCTTCAAGTGCTCACGGTGCTTCTCCATGGAGTCAGCATAAATCAAGATATCACCAATGAAGATGACCACAAACTCATTTAGATAAGGTTGGAAGACTTTGTCCATTAGATTCATAAATACACCAGGTGCAATAGTCAACTCGAACGGCATCACTAAAAAATTGTAATGCCCATAACAAGTTTGGAAAGTAGTTTTAGAAATATCAGAATCATTGACTTTAAGTTGATGGTAGCCATAATTAAGATCGATTTTTGAGAAAACTTTGGTAGTGCAAAGCTGATCAAAGAGGTCATCAATGTAAGGAAGGGGATACTTATTTTTAATGGTGGCATGGTTTAACAAGCGATAGTCAATACACATATGCATAGAACCATCTTTCTTTTTGACAAAAAGAACAGGCACACCCCAAGGGGAAACACTAGGATGAATAAAACATTTGTCAAGAAGTTCTTGTAGACATTTATTCAAATCCATAAGCTCAACATGAGCTATCCTATATGGTTCCCTAGAAATCGGAGTGGTTCCAGGAAGAAGATCTATGGAGAACTCAATGTCTCTATTTGGAGGAAGCCCAGGAAGCTCCTCTGGAAATATGTCAAGGAAATCACATACCACTTCCAGTCTTTCTACAAGCCTGCTACTAGGACTGGTCTCTAAGACTAATGAGAGGAAGACTTTACATCCTTTAGAAATGAGCTTTTTAGCTTTAAAGAGGAAATTGTAATATTATTATAGAATCCACTTTCCCTAGGGACCATCACATGACAAGAATGAGGTTGAGAGAGGACTGCCATCTTATTTCTACAGTCAATATGGGAATGATACTTGTATAGCCAGTCCATACCAAGTATAATATTGAAGTCTTTCATAGTTAAGAGGATGAATTCAAATGGCATATCATGATTTTTGAAATTTAGAGGCAGGACATCAATTTTCTGTAGTGTAGGGAGTATTTTTCCACTAGGAGTAGACACATCAAGAATATATCCCAAGTCCCTTATATGCAAGTGTAACATGAATGCCAAATTTTAAGAAATGAAGGTGTTTGTTGATCCAGAATCGAATAAAGCTTTAATAGGATGATCATTCAAGAATACAATGCCTACACAGGATAATAATATCATGAATAATTTGGAGGAATTAAGCAAGATATTACACTATATGAAAAGAATTAAGTTACCTTCAACAAGTTAATTCAGGTTTTCCTTAGCCTCTTCTACAATCACTATGAAAACTATGGCATTGCGATGTCCTAAGGGAGTGGAGCACCCACTGGAGGGTTGCCAAGGATAGAGTAAGTAGGGAACTTGGGGAGGAAATGGCCCTCCTTTTTGTAGTTGTAGTAGATATGATTAGGATGATGACAAGATCCTTTGTGTCCTCATCCACAGGTCTTACATCTGTTGCAGTAGGTCTTCAGTTGATTCTAGTTATTCCACTATCCTCCTTTACCTAAACCTCCCCCTTTACCTAATCTTTGTTATGGCCAGGGTGGAACTTCCTAGACTTATCCTTCTCCATGGTGGTTAACCCTAGTTATCCCATGCTTGACGGCTTCTGCAAACCTTGTTCCCTTTCCTGCTTAAGGGCCATATCTAGGTCTTCATCTATTTGTCTAGGATGGGAGGCGATGACTAGGGCTTTTAGGTGGGTGGCTAGACAATCAACATAGTGCTCTACGTGGTGGTCTTCTATCCTAATGGGTGCGTATAACTCCAACAATCTAAACTTTTAGGTGTAATCAACCATCGAGAGACTGCCATGCTTAAGCTCAGTGTACATCCTCTCCTTCCTCTTCCTCTCAACTATAAGAATAAAATAATCAGTGAAGAGGGTTTTGAAGGCTTACCATTCCATGTTGTCCACTTCTTAACCCCTATTCCTACCATAGTTTTCCCACCAAATTTTTGCCCCTCCCTTAAGCAGATGGGTGGCAAATTTGACCTTCTTTTCATCAGGTACTTCTAGGGAACAAAAGGCATTTTCCACAGACAATGTCCAGGCTTGTGCCTTATCCATCACTTCAGGTTGGTCTTCCCCCCCAAAAGGTGTCAGGGATAAGTTTGACGAAGTCTAATACGGTCACTTCCTTCTTCCTAGATGAGATAGGTTCAGGGGTTCCTTTTAGGGCAATGGTTTCCATTAAGTATAGGAGGACTTTCTTTTGTTCTTCCCACCTATCCCTGGCCATTTTTTTTGGAATTAGGTTCTTCAGTAGTTTTAGGTTCTTTCCTCTTCTTAGAGGAGGATTCTTCAGAAGCCTTAGATTTACGGGTCTTTGGAGGCATCCTGAAATCAGATGAAATACATTAAATATATAATTTTTGTCATATTTTATTTCATTATTTGTATTTATTAATTATTTATTATCTTAATGTTATGATTTGTGGAGGATACCCTAAAATCCTTATCAGTCTTAGGTCTTCTAAATAGAGTGACTCTTTTCCTAACCTTTTATCATAGAGATGAGCGGGAAAGATATTTATACAATAAAGATGAAGGCAATTTTTTTTATAAAGGGGGTGAGAGGGAATATCTATATATGAGAAGGGTCCTCAATTAAGGTATGCCCAAGAAGTAGGGGACACTTAGGGTATTGACTTTGTAGACTTATATTGCCATAAAGGTAGCCTCATGATTGCCAAGCAAAGTGGCTCGAAGACTTTAGTCAGACCCATGGAAGATGTTACAACCCCAATTTTGGGTTCATTTTCTGAGAAATGTAATTTCTCATATTAAAGATAAATGAACAAATAATGATGTCTTTTGATTGAATGCATGAATTTTGTAACAATAGCCTTGATGATTTTTGTGTGGGCTTTATTGGCTATTGGGCCCAATAATAAGGAAATTCAATTAGTAAATGAATAATTGAGTTTTTGAGAAAAGAAAGGTGTGGAAACCTCTAAAAGGCAAAAGAACTTAATCCAAAGGTGGATTTCGTGACACATGGGTTCCTTGGATCCCAAGGAGTCCAAAGTTGCAAAGATAATGCAAAAAGAAAAGAAAAGATCAATTAAGTATTTCTTTATTAAGAAAGAAATTGAAAACAATGATAAAATGTGGAAAATAGATGGAAAGAGGTGTAATTGAGTTATCCTTAGTGGAATTTCGTATCCCAAGGATTCCTAATAATAAAAGGAATACCAATGAGGAAAATAAAAGAGAAATAAAGAGAAATTATCAAAAAGAGCTATTTAATAAGAAATAAACAAGATAATGAGAAATAATGAAGAATAATGCATTTAGATGCATCTAGAAGGATAATGAGTATCCAATATAAAAGGATTTCGAAATAATAGTTTCTTGGGATCCAAGGAGTCCCAATGAAGAAAGAGGATAGAGAAAATACCTATAAAAGAAAATAAGAGTATAATGTGAATACATTATTAATGGATTATGTGGTATTGTTAAAAAGGAAATAGTTTCTACTAAAGGAAAATAGAAATTCGTGCCAATGGTTTAAAAAGCCAAGAACAAAGAGAAGGAAAGAGGTAATTCTCGAATTTCCTAATAACCAAAGCATATGGGTTACCAAGGAATTGTTAAAAGAGAAAAAGTACACATAATTAAGGAAGATCGTGTTCCTATTAGGAAAGGGACTTGTTCCCTCTTGGATGAACATCTTAGGGCATGGATACCCTCCCCTATATAAGGGGTAGAGTTTTAGGCTGAGTTTAAAATAATCCCGAGCAAGCTTTTCCCTTCTCACTCTTCTTATTCATTCTAACCCTCACCAAAAGAAGTGTGGTTATCCTTGGAGTCATGGGAGCAGTGGAGTTATCACAATGGAGAGCCGAAGTTCCCTCGACAACCAGGGTTTGAGCGATGGTCTTTCCGCGCCTCTCATCCTTGCACAATGGTCGCAACACGACTGCTTTGGATGGCCGCATAGTGCAGGCTTGGCCAGTCCAAACCATCCACCATGGCTGCGGGATGAAGGCACTCTAAGGATCACAGAGGCCGGATGGAGGTAAGGGAGGGATTCATCGTGACTTTTGGGTCCGGAACTGGGAGCAAGAGCCGCCCCTAGGGCTACGCTCGGCGGCAGCCAACAGGTTGCACGAGGTTGAAGAAAGGGAAGGCGTGTTGGACGTTTCTGGCCTCCGCAGGATAAAGAAATTGATTACTTTACTAAGGGTAATTTGGTATTTTCGAAATGTTTCCCAAAGCAACTAAGCAACATCGCATGGCAAGGCCTACGTGGCAGCTTCCTATTGGCCCAAAGTAAGTGATTTTTGTTAAATTCGTATCTCCTTAACCGTAGCTCGGATAGATGTGCATTATACATGAATTTTGATCAGGAGAACTCAACAAATGCAATAAAAATATATTTGAAGCCTAATTCTGATTGCAATTCGAAAAGTAATGGAAGTTATTAACTTTAATGTAATAATGATAAAGAAACCCTATTTTGATATGATTAATGTGATTAGTAGAGTTTGATTGATGATTAAAGTTGATATTAACCTGTTAATCATAAAGAGATACATTAAAATCAAAGAAGATGAATTTTGCACATAATTAGTTTAATTGAGAGTTCATGTGCATAAATATGTTTTAATGGGCCTTGAAACCCTAATGTTGGCAAATGCGACTCTTAATGGCTTTAATTATTCAATGTAGTGAATAAAGATAAGATATAATGATTCTAAGCTATTTCGAGCATTAAAGTTCCTAATTGTGGTTAAATACCCTTAATGTGGAAGGGTTTCCTAGTGGATAAAAGGTAGAATTAATGATAAATAACGTTCATATGAGTATTAGAGCATAATGAACTACAAATTGATGATAAACGAGTATAATGACTTTGTTATAGATTGAAAAGGATAAAAATGGTAGCTTTAATGTAAAAGAAGCTTAATGGACTTAATTGGTTGTTATTTGTGCATTAATCTGGAATTAAGGTTATGTGTTTGTGAAAGGTAACCTTAATAACTTTTGTGAAGGATAGATGAGAAAATTAGGGTTTAAAAAGAGTAAAGGGAAGTAAAACCCTAATTCCAAAGTAAACCCTAAAAAGAGAAAGAAACTCTAAAAAGGAATAGAAACCATAAGTAGCAAGATGGTTGATAAAAAGAAATTGGATGTATATTTTAGGATTGAAATGTGTACTTGCTTGATTCTGGATTACTTGCTTGTTTGGACTATTCCTACATCTGAGTCTGCCTGACAGGTATGTGGTTATGCTTATGAATATCTCGAGTTAGTTTTCTGAGGTTTTCTGAAGTTTTCATCGATGACTTGAAATAAACTATTCGTTGAATTTATTTCATGCAAACTATAATGTGTCTATGACTATCACATAAGATATGTGCCTACCAGCTCAGATCCTGGTCCCCTCTGTGGGTTAATAGTTGACCTAGTACATGGCTACCTATGGGGTAGGTCCATCAGGTCATTGGATGACTTAGTACATGGCTACCAATGGGGTAGGTTCATCAAGTCACATTGAGTTAGATATTGGGCTACCTTCGGGTAGTGCCATGTGACTCCATAAACCTAGGTATTGGCTACCTGTGTGGTAGGGCCATGGGGGTAAGGATCTACCATATGAGAGAGGTAATATCCATGTCCACTCCAGGGACAACACAGAGATAGGGGATAGGTAAGGATTGAGTAGTATTGCTTAAAGTGTAATCTTGGATGTTAAATTATATTTGAATGACTACATTGTTATTATAGTTGCACGATTATTGTTTCCCCCACATACCAACTTCTTGCTGAACGACATTTTGTTTGTCGGCATTTTAGGTACAAATGAAAAGAACAAATAGTAAAGTGGCATACATTGAATTAAATGAGAATTAATGTGCACGAGGATTAGTTAGATTAGTATCTTCATGGATAGAAGTTTAGAAATCCTAGTTTTTAAAAGGTATGCAAAGTTTTATTTTATACCAGTTTTCAGTTTAGTTGGTAAAATTTATTAATTGTTATTGATTATTTGTCGAACCTTTGATCCTGTTAATTGGGATAACAACACCGACCTTTCGATCTCCCTTAAATGGGGGTTACCAGGAGGCGGGGTCGTAACAATTAGTATAAGAGCATAGGTTCCTCACTTAATCTTTAATAATTATTAAATTTTACAAATTCCATAGAACTGGGGAGTTATTAGATGATTATCCGAAAGACAGAGGTGTCTAGAAAAGGATCACGACTGGGGGATGGCAATATTTTCCTCCGCACCTCTAGTCAGAATACGAGGACTCCCAGATTGTGTGACTGCCTGGCCGATGTCTTAGGATATGACTCAAAATAAGATACCTTTAGGACTCTCTCATCTTGTTCATCCCTTCTCAACTCAAATTCTATTAAGGACCTTAAGGATTAGGGTTTCCTCTCTTCTCCTCACCCTCTTGAGGTATGGGTAAGGTTAATAAGGTCTAAGGAATCCTCCACCAAATTAATGAAAAGCATGTAAATCAGATGCCATGGACATAAGCTTAATAGATTAAGCGCAAACTAAAGAATAGATACATGCTTAGGTCGTATGACATGAGTTGTCATTGCTCTTAGGAGAAACCTGAGGATAAACCTCTTTGTCAGGAGGATGAGTAGAGAGAGAGTTAGTCTTAGAGGTAGATACCTCCATTAAAAGTAGAGACCTAGCACATCCTTTGAGAATGATGTTAACCCTGACCCTAAGTGAAGGTTAGAGAGAATGATGACATGATGAGTTAGATGTCATGGTTGACCAAGTGTTTGGTTGGACATGCCTTTGGGATGCCATAAGAGGTTAGATGACCTAGTACCTTTGGCGACCCAACCCTGGAGAGGGTCGTGCATGTTAGAGCGAAGGATATCTCCTTCATGGATGAGGTCAGAGGAGAACCTATAGATACCCCATGGGCTTAGGCAAGTAGGGTATAGCTTGCACCTAGAGTGCTTCAGTAGTACGAGTAGTAAGTTAAAACTAAGGCCAAAAGGATAGGATGGATGGCTTATGAGATAAGCATAAGGGGCTATGGATAATCATGAGCAAACATAAGTTTGAGCATAGGCTTCACCCACGTAGAGGTATGCCTGTGAGCTTGATCCTTCATGGAGAGATGACCTCTAGTAGTATGACCGGATGTGGAAGCTTTAGAGAGCGAAAGAAGGAACCAAGTAAGAAGGTTGGAAACCTAAAACCCCAAGATGTGAGGAACAATGGGGAATCAAGAATGATTCGACCTAAGTGGATGATAGTGGTTGCCTCACGCATGATCCCTGGAGGCTGATGATATCTTGGTTGCCTTTAGAGGAACCAAACCCTAGATAGAGGATGATGCCTATGGTACCTATGTTCCTATGGTATAGGTGTTTACCTTCTAAGATAGGAAGAAGAGTTCCTTAGACCTGGAGAGGTTTGGTAACAGGTTGTGAGGCCTTGTAACTTGTTGGTTGTCCTTGCGGAGGACTCGACCCTGATGTGTTGCTCGAGTAGAAGGATGACAGGGAGTGCATGTCATGCATTATACATGCTTGATTCGTGGTTAAGAGTTTGAACATGTAGTTGGACACCCAAAGGTGAACCTAGGGTTCCTAGGCCTAAGAGGGGAAGCAGTGTACCCAATGCTCATGATGAGATTTGAGTCTCTATAGTTTCGAGCATGGTACTCCTCATATGTAGAGGTAAAGGAAACTCCTTAAGTTAAGGGTATGTTTGATGAACCCCTCACAACTAAGTTGGTCTAATGTTGAGGATGAGAACAAGTGTGACCTAGCATGGTTTGGTAAGTGTCTTCTTGTTCCTTAGTAGCTTGCTAGGGTTAAGCATACTCATGTGGATGCAGACCCTAAACATAAGGACAGTTGTGACCTTGTTGTAAAGAGTTGTAGTTTCCTCCCATCTTGGGAGAGGGACCCTTTTGTAGGGTGTATACCAATTTTGTTGATTTTGAGGTAACCTAAAGAGGTTTCATAGGATCTTGAGAAGCTAAGTGAAAAGTGTGTGGTATGAGAATGAACCTATAGACCCATAGATAACCATCTCTAAGTGCATGTGGATGTGTTACCATGCAGGTAACCGGTATGGGGCCTGACCAAGGTAGGCAGGTTACCATGACCCCTATGAAGGGATGAAAGTCAGTCATGAATGCAGAGAGAGATGATGAAGGATTGGGTAAGGTTCTAAGTTGAACATGTACTATAATGGAATCCTAAGTCTGTCCCAAGGTCAGGTAGGGATAAGACCGATGGAAGAAGGAGTAGCCTAATTCCCTAGTTACACATAACCATAGGGTCAGGAGGTAACAACTATCATTGTCTGAGGGCCATGGGTTAGGAGATTAATCACCTTCATAAACTCATGGGACCCAAAGGGCAGATGAGTAGGGCACTCTCTGGATGCATAAGGGAAGAGGGATGACCCCTAAAGTGCCGACACCCTATAGACCTAGAGGAGATGACCAAGGAATGGGTGTGGACCCAAGTGGTTCGAAACCAGTTTTCCATGGAAGCAACTTTGATATCAAGATGATGGTGATGTAGAGACATAATTTGCACATTTCAACTTAGATTCAAAGGTGTACTGGCAATGTGGGATGTACCATCTCTACTCTTAGAATAGGAAGAACATTGTGTTTGGACGGCCGCTAAATGCTTATTTCCTCTTATTATGGGAGGGAGAGATGGGACAGAATGCATGCCATATGCCAAGGATAAAAGATGATGTGAGTTGGAACATTGCTATTAGGTATGAGGATAGAGATGATAACATGCCTTGGTGGAGTGAATGATACATGGAAGTGTATGTCTTTCATGTTACCTAATACCTAAGGATGTGAAGTTGTAATGGATGCTTTGGTTGAGATATATCTGACTAGTTTGGAAAGAGGCTAGAAGAGGTTGTTAGGTTAACCCTCTATTGGAAAAGAGATATGTTTGGGCTAACACTCATATGTAATGAGATCTGTTGAACAATGTAGTAGTTGTTGGTTAGCCAGCCTAGTCCGTGATATAATGAATGGATGGTGATAGAACCTCAGATACACTTCTTTGGATAGGAAGGTAATAAAACCCCGATGAGAGTGGTTTAGGGTTTCTAAGGAATTGATCTTAAGGAATCATGACATACCGGAGATCATGGTTTTAAGATCACCAAACACCGTGATACTACAAAGATAGTAAGTGATGGAAACACTTTGGCGGCTTAATGTGAAGTTGCATGTAGCATGTGGCCATGCAAGCCCAGGGGGGAGGATGAACACTAGTAACCCAGTGCTTTGACTTAGAGGTTAAAGAATCCATGAGAGGGAATGGGAATTCATCACTACAGATGTGGTGGTAAGTCTTACCTAGACCAAAGAAAGTAAAGGTACAATATGGGTTATGGTAGAAAGCCTTACCTGGATGACATGAGTAAGAAAGGAGTATTGTCAAGGGACAGATTTAGTTGAACTACATAAGAGAGAGAGACAATTCAACTACACCATGATGCGAGTTCAAAAGTTCTTGAGTCTGACTATAGGTTCACTTCCATGAGGTGGAAGTGGATACATGAAGAACTCGATGATGGCACAGTTTATCACCCCTTACTAAGGGTTAGTGTGATCTAGATTAGAGGGTATGATGAGAGAATGTGTGCTCATTCGGGGTGATACATAGAGACAATTCTTAATATGTGATGTTAACCACCATAGCCTTTATCAGGATGCAAGAAGTTTTATTGAGAGGTTGTGTCGGTCGCCGCTTCATTAAGATGATGTTGGTGAAGGAGGCCTCACGAAGGTCATAAAAGAACCGCAGTGTGTGCAGATGAAGTCACTTTGATCACACAATGGCTGAAAGAGAGAGCCCAGAGATGACATGAGTCGTGAGCTGATGCAAAGCAGACTGACATACAGTTCACTGTAGGAAAGTATGTAATGTGAAAATCCGACCCCTCTAAGATACAACTGAGAAAGCTGAGTCCCCGATATATGGGTCCATTTGAGATGGATTGGTGGAGATGGTTGTGTTTAGCCTTGCCCCTTAGGATAACATGATGTGTAATGTGTTCCATGAGTCCGATCTAGAACACTATGTGAGCTACCCAAGCCATGTGTTGAGCCTTGAACCTATTCATCTTTTGAGAGGCTGAAATGTCCTGAGTCACCTATGAGGGTACGATATACCAAGGTAAGAAAGAACTCATATGGAAGAATATGAGATGATGAAGGTTCTTGGGAAGCACCATGGAAAGGGTGAAGCCACATGGGAGCCATGATGGACATACGAAAGGCTTATCCTGTTTGTTTACTTGTTTGATGGAATTTTGAGGGCAAAATTCTTATAAGAGGGGAAGGATGTTACAACCCCAATTTTGGGTTCATTTGCTGAGAAATGTAATTTCTCATATTAAAGATAAATGAACAAATAATGATGTCTTTTGATTGAATGCATGAAATTCATTACAATAGCCTTGATGATTGTTGTGTGGGCTTTATTGGCTATTGGGCCCAATAACAAGGAAATTCAATTAGTAAATGAATAATTGAGTTTTTGAGAAAAGAAAGGTGTGGAAACCTATAGAAGGCAAAAGTATTTAATCCAAAGGTGGATTTAGTGCCACATGGGTTCCTTGAGTCCCAAGGAGTCCAAAGTTGCAAAGATAATGCCAAAAGAAAAGAAAAGATCAATTAAGTATTTCTTTATTATGAAAGAAATTGAAAACAATGATAAAATGTGGAAAATAGGTGGAAAGAGGTGTAACTGAGTTATCCTTAGTGGAATTTCGTATCCCAAGGATTCCTAATAATAAAAGGAATACCAATGAGGAAAATAAAAGAGAAATAAAGAGAAATTCTCAAAAAGAGCTATTTTAATAAGAAATAGACAAGATAATGAGAAATAATTGAAGAATAATGCATTTAGATGCATCTAGAAGGATAATGAGTATCCAATAAAAAGGATTTCGAAATAATAGAGTTTCTTGGGATCCAAGGAGTCCCAATGAAGAAAGAGGAAAGAGAAAATACCTATAAAAGAAAATAAGAGTATAATGTGAATACATTGTTAATGGATTGTGTGGTATTGTTAAAAAGGAAATAGTTTCTGCTAAAGGAAAATAGAAATCCATGCCAATGGTTTAAAAAGCCAAGAACAAAGAGAAGGAAAGAGGTAATTCTCGAATTTCATAATAACCAAAGCATATGGGTTACCAAGGAATTGTTAAAATAGAAAAATTACACATAATTAAGGAAGATCGTGTTCCTATTAGGAAAGGGACTTGTTCCCTCTTGGGTGAATGTCTTGGTGCATGGATACCCTCCCCTATATAAGGGGTAGAGTTTTGGGCTGAGTTTAAGATAATCCCAAGCAAGCTTTTCCCTTATCCCTCTTCTTCTTCGTTCTAACCCTCACCAAGAGAAGTGGGGTTATCCTTGGAATCATGGGAGCGGTGGAGTTATCACAATGGAGAGTCAAAGTTCCCTCGACAACCAGGGTTTGAACGATGGTCTTTTCGTGCCTCTCAGCCTTGCACAATGGTCGCAACACGGCTGCTTTGGATGACCACATAGTGCAGGCTTGGCCAGCCCAAACCAGCTGCCATGGCTGTGGGATGAAGGCACTCTGAGGAGTGCAGAGGCTGGACAGAGGTAAGGGAGGGATTCGTCATGACTTTCGGGTCTAGAACTGGGAGCAAGAGCCTCCCCTAGGGCTGCGCTCGGTGGCTAGGGAGACAGCCAGCAGGTTGCACGAGGTTGAAGAAAGGGAAGGCACGTTGGACGTTTCTTCCCTCTGTGGACTAAAGAAACTGATCACTTAACCGAGGGTAAATTGGTCTTTTTGAAATGTTTCCCAAAGCAACCGAGCAACATCGCATGGCAAGGCCTACGTGGCAGCCTCCTATTGGCCCAAAGTAAGTGATTTTTGTTAAATTCTTATCTCCTTAACCGTAGCTTGGATAGATGCGCATTATACATGAATTTTGATCAGGAGAACTCAAGGAATGAAATAAAAATATATTTGAAGCCCAATTCTGATTGCAATTTGAAAAGTAATGGAAGTTATTAACTTTAATGTAATAATGATTAATAAACCCTATTTTGATATGATTAATGTGATTAGTAGGGTTTGATTGATGATTAAAGTTGATATTAACCTATTAATAATAAAGAGATACATTAAGATCGAAGAAGATGAATTTTGCACATAATTAGTTTAATTGAGAGTTCATGTGCATAAATATGTTTTAATGGGCCTTGAAACCCTAATGTTGGCAAATGCGACTCTTAACGGCTTTAATTATTCAAAGTAGTAAATAAACATAAGATATAATGATTCTAAGCTATTTTGAGCATTAAAGTTCCTAATTGTGGTTAAATACCCTTAATGTGGAAATTAGGGTTTCCTAGTGGATAAAAGGTAGAATTAATGATAAATAACATTCATATGAGTATTAGAGCATAATGAACTACAAATTGATGGTAAATGAGCATAATGACTTTGTCATAGATTGAAAAGGATAAAAATGGTAGCTTTAATGTAAAAGAAGCTTAATGGACTTAATTGATGGTTATTTGTGCATTAATCTGGAATTAAGGTTATGTGTTTGTAAAAGGTAACCTTAATAACTTTCGTGAAGGATAGATGAGAAAATTAGGGTTTAAAAAGAGTAAAGGGAAGTAAAACCCTAATTGCAAAGTAAACTCTAAAAAGAGAAAGAAACCATAAAAAGGAATATAAACCATAAGTAGTAAGATGGTTTGGATAGTTTTTGATAAAAAGGAATTGGATGTATATTTCAGGATTGAACTGTGTACTTGCTTGATTCGGAATTACTTGCTTGTTTGGACTATTCCTACATCTGAGTCTGCCTGACAGGTATGTGGTTATGCTTATGAATATCTCGAGTTAGTTTTTCGAGGTTTTTCGAAGTTTTCATCGATGACTTGAAATAAACTGTTGGTTTAATTTAGTTCATGCAAACTATAATGTGGCTATGACTATCACATAAGATATGTTCCAACCAGCTTAGATCCTAGTCCCCTTTGTGGCTTAATAGTTGACCTAGTACATGGCTACCAATGGGGTAGGTCCATCAAGTCACATTGAGTTAGATATTGGGCTACCTTTGGGTAGTGCCATGTGTCTCCATAACCCTAGGTATTGGCTACCTGTGTGGCAGGGCCGTGGGGGTAAGGATCTACCATATGAGAGAGGTAGTATCCATGTCCACTACAGGGACAACACAGAGATAGGGGATAGGTAAGGATTAAGTAGTATTGCTTAAAGCGTAATCTTGGATGTTAAATGATATTTGGATGACTACATTGTTATTATAGTTGCACAATTATTGTTTCCCCCACATACCAGCTTTTTGCTGACCGACGTTTTGTTTGTCGGCGTTTTAGGTACAAATGAAAAGAACAAACAGTAAAGTGGCATACATTGAATTAAATGAGAATTAACGTGCACATGAGGATTAGTTAGATTAGTATCTTCGTGGATAGAAGTTTAGAAATCCTAGTTTTTAAAAGGTATGCAAAGTTTTATTTTATACCAATTTTTAGTTTAGTTGGTAAAATTTATCAATTGTTATTGATTATTTGTCGAACCTTTGATCCTATTAATTGGGATAACGACACAGACCTTTCGATCTCCCTTAAATGGGGGTTACCGGGAGGTGGGGTCGTAACAGAAGATGCTGTCCTAGACACCTCCACCCTTCACATCCCTAACTCAAGGACTACCCTAGACTCACAAAAAAGTGAATGAGGTTTCATGTGACTATTATGTGTGAACATTGGCTCCAATACTAACTGTGACGACCCCAATTCCTATATACTTTCCATAATGACATTTCCTAGATATGCATGCATTCATATCTATAAGATGTCAAAAAGGAATATATAAGGGATTTTGATAGTCAACTAACTTATAATAAGGAGCCAGATTATTATTCACAACATCATTAATTAGCCACACAAACCAACATTCATAAAGATGAAAGTCATAGTACATTATTCAACAGAAGGAATGACTGTTTCTATGGAAAGAAAACACATACAAAAATAAATCATCCTATACATCATCTAGAGAAAAGAAAATAACTATCTAACATAAATAAAGATGAGAAACATAAATCTAGCTAGCTACATTCCATGAACATTTATATAATAGCTTCTGGTACTCTGAGATGCATTATTTGTTCCTTGCACCTAGAAAATATGAGAAACAAAATCATCAACGCAAGGTTGGTACGTGGTTAATGAATATAGTACTATGTTGGCATATTTCAAAATAGAGAAAGAAGAAAGAAAGGAAAACATTATTTAAGGTAGAGAATTAGGTGAACACATCTTTTAGGCATATCTTTAGACGCAATTGTACTACTATTTATATCAACACTTTATCATACATCCAACATGGGCAATTTTTCATATTCCATACTGGGCGATTTATCATACATCCATAACGAGTAATTTATCATACATACATAATAGGCCATTCCCTACCTCTTAGGCTATGGGGTTACTTCAGTAGTACAACTCATAAAAATTATTTTATGTTCCTTTAAGTTTTGGCAAAGCATACAATACTGGTAAGCATCCAATAATTTATAAACAAATAGATTCATCCATGATACATTATCTCATTATGCAACCATGGAAAACTACTCTTATACTTAATAAAAACCAACGTACCTTGAGTCTTAGATCTGTATTTCAACAATTCGAGAGTAGAGAGTAGATTACTCTAAAATATAGAAAAGGACCTAAAGTTATTATATGTACTCATCATCCCATATTAGGGTACTCAGGATTTTTAGGTTTTTTCCTTTATTTGGGGTTACTTTCATCTCATGTGGTTAGATCAGGGTTCTTATTTGTCTTTTATGTTATTTTTAGGGTCATGAGATTAGATCTCAAAATTAGGGTTTCATGTACAAAATGATACCCAATAACAAAAGTATATAACAAAGATTCATTCATTTCTAGGGTTTTTATATAGGTCTAGATCATTAAGGGTTCCCTTTTTAGATTTCACATGATCTAGCATTCTCAGGGTTGGATCTGAGGTTTTGGGTCTAAAAGGATCATAAGGGTTCATAAAAGAAATTAGGGTTTGCATTTAATGCATGAAATATACATATGTAGAGAGAGAGAGAAACTAGAATTTAGGGTTTCTAGATAATTATTCATGCATGATTAGGGTTTTGAAAACAAAAAGGATCGTGGACCTTACTAAGGTTTGATTTAAACCATAAGTCAGATTATAACACTTAATATTCATTATTGCATTTTTAAAAGACCTAAAAGTATTAATTATGCTATAGGGTTATATTTTTGGAATAGGGTTATGAATCAGATCATGAAAACATTTTTATTAGATTACTCATATTTTTATGATAATTTGGATATATAATTTTACTATTTTATGATATTCTTATCATTTTCCACAATTTTTCTAAGAAAAAGGAATATATAAATATAAATGGAAAAAAGAGGATTGCGTGGAAGCCCCTAAATAGCCGATGTAGGTGTGTGCTCCTCTCTCTGATCTGCTCCATCTTGCATCCCTGATTTCTATGTGAAAGTATATGGTTGGTCCACAGTGGCCTGGGTGGCGGGGATCTCCTCTCTCTCCCTTGTTGATTCGAGTTGAGTTGGCATCCTTAAGTTGGTCATCCATGGCTGAGTTGGTGCCAACTCAGCGAGTTCCTTTGCTTGCAGACTCCCAAAACGTGACGGAGGGGCTTGTCGGTGTGAGGGGGAGTCAGGAGAAGGAGGCCTCAGGCACTAAGGTAGAGTTGTCACCCTAGTTTAGTGGGCCTTCACGGAGTGGAAGTGAGTGGAGATTTGGGGAAAGAAGGCGAGGAGAAGAAATGCCCAAAATGGGGAATGAGGCGGTGCCACAGGTCAGGTAGCAGGCGATTGGGGGTGGCATGGTTACAAGCATGTTCGGAAGTATGGCGCTAAGGTGAAGGGGTTGGCGGCGACTCCAAGAGGGTCCTTATATAGAGTCGGGGTTAGGTTTAGGGCTGATTTGGGTTTTGGGTCTCCTCAGCCGCCGCCAGAGTGAGAATAGAGAAGACAAGGGAGTTGGTTGTCCCTACTTCAGGGGTGAGGGGGATCAAGATAAGGTTTTTAGAACTCATTTTGGTTAGGGAAGAATCTTTATCCTTCTATAATTGCAATTAAGCGAGAGGACAATGATCAGGTAATCGCGATTAGGAGCTCAGGTTGTTGAGAGGGGGCCGAGAAGGGAGGGAGGTTAGGGATGAGATTTGTGCCGTCATATCTTCATATGATCTGCGGCGTCCAAATCGCAAGGCTTTAGTGCAAGGCCACATTATATGGGCCACACTTTGCTTAAAAAGGATGCATGACATTTGAAATGTCACACGTATAAATTGAATAATTAACAACTTAGGTTAGGTTTTTAATAGATGAAATATTATACCTAATTTTCCAAATCCTATACCTCTTAAATGGCTCAACCAATTCAAGTAAAATTTTATGGGGAGCTTTTTGACAGGGCTATCTAACTATATTAAAAAATTGAGGGTCAAATTTGAAGGTTACTACATCAATTCACTATGTATTCATGGTACATATAATTCACTTCTATATGAACTAGGGTTTGCTTTATATTACAATTATTGATTCCTTTCGAATCAAAATAGTGAGGGAGACGTTTGAGTATATTTTTGTCAACCATTTAAGAAATAACTATGAGATGGAGGAACATAATAGGAAAAACCCACTTGGGCACAAGATGACCGTTTTAGCGCACATAGGTTGCAAAACTTATTGAATTGTTGCAAAACTTCAAGATCTTCTAATCCTTTCCACTCCTACTTAATCCCATATTGGATGGGGACTGAGAACCCTGATCATAATCCCACCTATATAGAGAGGGGTACTAGGGGATTCCCATAACACAACTACAACATACACAATTGGAAATCAATTGCTTTGACAAATGTTGTCCTCTCTGGTTTTGGTAATCACAAGAGCCCAGGAAAGTCCTACTCAACTAGGGAGGGATAGCCACCGGAGAGAAACAACTAAGGATCATTGTTGTGGGAGAGCAGGTTGGCAAGCCAACAGGAGGTACAACTCCTTCCTATCCATTCTAGTAGGACAACAAGAGTTCTAGTTGGTCCATGTGGACTATCTAGAGGTAGGAGTCCTTCGGATACTACTTGGAGGGCAACATCAACTCGCAATCTGTGGCAAGATTAGAAGAATTGCTACAGTAGTTGTCTGAGTCTACTATCCAAAATAGAGTATGCATCTATATCAATGAGAATTGTCACTGGACTTGGTCCAGGACTAGGTATATCTTTGTGAAACTATCCTTCCCATTTCATAGTTATTACGTGATCTTTTGGTTAATGGGAAATATTTCAGTAAATTTTTATTTCCGCTGCATATCTGATGTCGTATTTCCCTATAAGAACAACATGGAGTTCTTAGTGGTCTGAGTAGACTACTCTAGAGGTGGGAGGTCATTGTCTACCATGAGGAAGACACCGTCAACCATTGTCCATGGTGCTACACTAGGAGATGGGTGGAGAGGAATGTTCAAGTGTTGTTATTGAAGGAGTGTTATGCTACCTGAAGAAGCATGATGCTATCGTAAGGGTAATGTATCTAGACTTTCTCTCGGATCAAGTAAACCCTTACAAACCTTTCCTTCCGAGATACATTGTTTTTGACGCGATCTTACAGTCCAGAGGAATCAAGCTTTAAAATTTTGTTTCCACTACCTTATTTGTCGCCCCAATTTCCCTACATTCATATCAGAGCCATGCTAATTTATGATTTATTTGGGATTTAAATCGATATGATTGATTTATTTTATTTCATATGATGTGAATATTAAACTGGTTAATGTGCATATCTGATTAACTACAACATACACTCCACAAACTAATATATATATATATATATATATATATATATATGCAATTTTCACACATCGTCCTAAAAGTTAGTTTTGATGGTCGATGTGAAGCATGGTTATGTCCAATAACCCTAGATCTGTGTGTGCTTGGTTTTGGTTGTTTATTCCTATTATTACTCAATTTGCACATCAAGACTCTCTCTTCTTTTCAAATGTGAATAAATGTTCTTCTTCCTATTTTCCCTCGAATGTAACTCGAGGTTTTCCTTTTACAATGTAATAACAAATAAGACATTTTTAATTTATATTTCCACGTGAGATGATGATCTACATAAAGGCGACATGAGCAGCTCATGAGACAACCCGATCGATTGGAGGACCGTGAAGGACAGAAGACAGGAGGATGAACTGATTGACTGGTGGACCAATTAATCGGTTGGAAGTGTCCATACATCGCTTGGACCTGAGAGCCAGATGACCACTTTAGGAACTAATCGAGCGACTAAGAGATGAGCCAACCGGTTCAAGAGTTGAACCAAGCAACCTAGACTAGTTCGAGCACAAATCTTCATCAACATCGGGTTGCATATGATGTGGACCTTTGGTGGTAGTAATTCCTTGTAGCTCCAAGGAATTACAATAGTATGGCCATAACCATCGCTTGTGTGTTAAATTATTGCATGTTCTCGTTTGTGGTTATAGCATGTATATGATACCTACTAAGTATGTGGTGGTTAATTATGTATATGTATTTATATATAAAATCCCTCAATCTAGATATTAATTATTAGATGTTTTCCATAAGCAGCACACATGAAAAGTTTGATTGACCAAGCGTAGGTTACACCCAAGCATGGTGCACCGTCCATATTGTGGAAGTGTGATGGTAGATGTCTAGGTTCTGCCCAAGCAGGGTGCATTTCTATCGTGTTGGCATTTGGCTCAGGCTTAACTGATGATTCTTAATGGGATTAAGCACCAGAGGCATGTAGATGATCATGACAAGGAGATGTGCATATCATCTATCTTAGAATTGCATATTATGCTATTGGCAAAAGTTGCATACCTTAATAATTGATTATGGACGGTGGTGTAGGATGGGTAATAATTCAGTTGTTTTGGATATTGGCTCACTAGAAGGTTGTACCATGTAATCTTCCAAATTGATACATGAGGGTTATCAAATTGAATAAAATAGTGGGGGCGATATTTAGTTAATGACTAATTAATATCATTAACTTATCAAATCAAATAAATCAAAAATGTTTTGAAAATTGTAAAATTTCTTTTGTTATTATTGTGATCAGTCCTTAAGAAGGACAAAAACTAAATGGGATTGACTTCCATGTCTCGTTAAGGATTTTGAGAAGTATTCTCAATCACGAGCAAAATCTCTATGTCATTGAAATATCAAAGCTAGAGCAACCTGCTCTAAATGTGCCTAAGACTGAAATGGGTGCTTACTTGAAGCATGCCAGTGATGCCATAGACATTGAGTAACTTATGCTATGTTGTATGAACTATGAGTTGCATGAACAACATGATAACATGGACATTCTCGAGATGATAACACATCTTAAAGAAACATGTTCAGCATGAAAGGTATAATGTCTCCAAAGTGTTGTTTGAGTATAAACTGACGGAGGGAGATCTAGTAGAGCCCCATGTGCTCAATATGATTGAACATGCAAAGTGACTAAGATTTCTCTTAGGCCAAGAGTTGACCATGGATATGTTTCTACAAATCAGTGCATGAATCATATAGTCAGTTTATCAAGTGCTTGACATGTTGAATAATGTCGAAGCACGGAAGAAGAAGGAAAAATCCGTGATGGTGATCAACAAAAGTGAGTCTGAGGGTAAAGGCAAGACCAAGAAGAGTTTTGAGACTAAGATGAAGTCTGAATCTCATGCACTCAATATATGGATAAGAGTAAGTGCAAAGGAACTTGTCCTTTTCACTTAAAGGAACATAGGAAGAAGAAAGAGATAGAGATCTCTACTTCATGACCCAATAAAAATAAGCTAGAACTATATGGAGTAAGGGTTGCTGCCACTATAGTTGGAATCTATCATTTAAGGGAATGTACTATAATTACTGAATTGATATTATGGATTTTCATTTGATGATAACATCATGTATCTTGTATGGACAAGAATAAATTGATGTTTCATTTTGAAAAGGTATGATATTTATGGAGATGCCTTATGTTTCAAAATCTATACTTGATAGTTGTAGAGATAAATGTGTATGATACATATACTGAATGTCCTGATAACTCAAACATTGATTACATATAGCATCATCATCTAGAGTGTATAAATGAGAAATGAATTTCTAGAACCCATATGATGGTTATCTAGAATCTTTTGGTTATTGAACCAATAGAGACATGCATATCTTATTTGTTGTATAATATGAAAAAATCATCTTCACTAGATGCAGTGGGAGATCGTCTATTCCATTAGGACTAGTACATAGTTATGTACATAGAACTTTTAGAATAAATGCAAAAGGTAGGTACCAATACCTTATTATATTTACTGATGTTATCAGTAGATATGGAAATTTAAAGAAATACAAGTATGAATCTCTTGAAGTGTTCACAGAGATTATGAATGAAGTATGTAACTAACTTGGCAAAAAGATTAGATACTTCTATGTGATCGACGTGGAAATATTTTAAACTAAGAGTTTGAGGACTTTTTGGGAGATTATGATAGTGTATGATGATGAAATCCACCTAAAACACAATGATAGTGTATCATGAGCGTGTATAAAAAAGGAGTCACACCTTAATTAGTCATGATGTGATTATCAATAGAATCTAGTTGATATTCTAATTTCTTTCTGACACATTCTTAACATTAAATAATGTATTGTGTAAAGGTTAGAGGACACCATATGAGATATGACATGGGAAGTGTACCAATATGTATTTTATAGCGATTAGGATTGAAGGCATGTATAAGAAAATAGTTTCTTAAAGGATTAGCCCATAAATCACATAAATGTTATTTTGTTAAAATACTATTCTTATCCCAATCCAACAAAAAAAATTGTTTGTTGTTAAGGATGGTTGTATTCCTAAAGAGGAACTTAGTTCTAAAGGAATCAGTGGAAGTAAAAGTAGAGCTAGAAATGTTTGAGACAGATAATAAAATATTTAACCTAAAGAGGTACAATGGAAACAAAGAGAATTTCTAGTTGTTGCGGAATCTCAAGTTCCTTATGTAACACAATACCTCATAAGTTCTAGTAGAACACACCTGGGGTTTGAAAGATAATGATATCTTATAACTTCAAAAGGTGGTGTGTTGGTTATAAATGATGAGTCAACTATCTACCTACAAGCTATTGAGGAACCAGAATATGAAGCATGGCTTGAGGCCATGAGATCCAATATGGACTCCATGCAAACCAGCAAGGTATGACCTTGGTGGATCCACCTAAAGCGGTAAACCCCATAGGGTGCATTTGGGTCTTCGAAAGGAGACCAACATGGAAGGGTATATTGATTGCAAAGAGTTTTAAACAAGTTCAAGGTGTTGAACATGATGAAGTCTTTCATCACTTACCATAATTAAATACATCAAGATCATGCTTGCAATTGCAGCCTAGTATGACTGTAAGATTTGGCATATGGATGTTAAAACTAAATTCCTGAACAAGAATATTGTATAGTATGTGACATAACCTTAAGATTTTATAAATCCAATATTGAAAATAAAGTATATCAGCTACAAAGGTCAACATGTGGATTGAAGAAAGCATATCATAGTTGGAATCTTCTATTTGACAACATAGTCAAAGGATTTGACTTGAGTCAAGATGAAGATGAAATATGTGATTATAAAAGATTCAGTGGGAGCATATTTATATTCCACATGATGATGGGGAATAATGTCCTTATCCTGTACATGTTAAAACCAAGTTGGAAATACCTTATCTATGAAGGGTTTAGGTGAAGCATCCTATGTGATAGTAATTGAGATCTATAGAGATAGATACGGAAAGATTCTTGACCTAAGAAATAGAACATTCATTGGCAAGATGTTGAAGGATTTTAGCATGCAAGACTCAATGAGAGAAAAATTGTCCATGTTCCATGGAGTTAATCTCTCAGGAGCCTAGTGTCCCAATTCTTTTGAAGAATAGGAACACATGGATAAATGTCATATGCATTCTCAATTGGATCTATCAATGCAATGTTAAGTACTTATCCTGTTATCTCATATGTATTGGACATGATAAGAGGATATCTAGTTATCTCATATGTATTGGAAATGATGAGAGGATATCTAGTTATCTCATATGTATTGGAAATGATGAGAGGATATATATATATATATATATATATATATATATATATATATATATATATATATATATATATATATATATATATATATACTCACACTTATCTCGCAAGCTCATATGTATTGGACATGACGAGAGGGTATATGTTAGATGCCAGTGAGAATCACTAGACTACCATATGAAGAACATCCTTAGGTTCTTGTGAAGCACTAAAAGGGTCGGTTCCTTGGTTATGGTAATAAGGAAGAGTTGGTGTAAAGGGTTACACCAATGCAAGTTTCCAAAATGATGAAATAAAATTGATGGCCGCAATCTAAATTTATGTTTGACTTAAAATGAGAATTGTAAGTTGGAAAGGGTTTAGAGCTAATGACAGTTGTTCAAATATACAATAGAAGTCAATTATCCCTATGTTATGAGAACTATAGATGATATTGTATGCATCAAGAAGTTTATATGGGTGAGCTTGTGTGAGGTTCCAAGAGATACTGTGATAATAATTGTAACGTCCGCGCCCACTGCCCAAGGCTCTAGCAAGGGTTCAAGAATGACGACTAGCCTCACAGACCACCACTAGCCTTAACTGCAGGCTTTGTCCTCACTCACGCGCAAGCCATGGTCAACTTCCCGACTGGTCACCCATCCCATTACTACTCTAAGATGAGCACGCTTAACTATGGAGTTCTTTAGTGATGGGCTCCCGGAAAAGGAGGTGCACCTTGGTGATATGGGTAGTCCAATCATTCCTTTTAAGAGTGTTTTATCTGAGGCCTCAAATCCTTGGATGTTACAATCTCCCCCACTTAGAATCTTGACGTCCTCGTTAAGGCTCAACTATAAGGCCTCATAATCTCTTCCCCATTTCAGTGCAGACCCACAATGGCCCATGGTCAACCAGCTCCCGATCACGGAATACCAGCGCAAGGGTGGCTACATCAACCATGGACAACCCTTTCTTACATGCCTGGACTGCACGACTCAAGACTGGCATGCCATGCCCATGTGGGCCCCGCCTACTGGAGGGGAATTTGTTCTAATACCATTTGTAACACCTGGGCCCACTGCCCAAGGCTCTAGCAAGGGTTCAGGAATGACGACTAGCCCCGCAGACCACCACTAGCCTTAACTGTGTGCTTTGTCCTCACTCATGCACAAGACGGGGTCAACTTCCCGACTGGTCACCCATCCCAATACTACTCCAAGTTGAGCACGGTTAACTATGGAGTTCTTTAGTGATGGGCTTTCAGAAAAGGAGCTGCACCTTGGTGATATGGGTAGTCCAATCATTCCTTTTAAGAATGTTTTATCTGAGGCCTCAAATCTTGGGATGTTACAACAATGGAGCTACTAGATAGGCATGGAATCTCAGATAGCATACTATGGCACTTTCGTCTCATATGAGTATTTGTACAATGAGGAGATGTGAAACTTGAAAATACTGTCTTAAAGCAAATTTCGCTAACCCATTATAAAATCTCCAGCGTGGCAGAAACATGATGGACATGTTAAGATGACTTGGAATAAGATTCATCAGTGATTGTCTTTTGGTGCAAGTGGGAGTCTTTGGTATGTATTTCCAAAGAATGAGACACAGACATAATATATGTCTAAAGAATTATGTCTATTATGTCTGTCTTAGCATGAGATGATGACACCGACATAGTAGATGTCTAAAGAATGATGTTACTCGATGATGTATGTCTTTAGGTTGAGGACACGAACAATGAGATCATATGTATAATAAGAGTACATACATTCTTGTTATGTCCGTAGTCAGATATTACTGTGGAAGAAAAATAAACAACAATAATACATAAGACTAGAGTGTGTGTTGACTGATGACAGAATCTCATTAGTCGTGATATGTGATATCAAGTAAAGCACACATGTACATGTTACCGAATAGTGTATCATATAGACCCACCATGAGAGTGATACATGGAGAGCATGGAATGGTAGTCAGAATCATCTCTTATAGTTGTGATTGTAGTTCTTAGACCTAAAGTCACTACATTTATCACATGTTATTCATGTACTTTGACATCATCCGACGTGATCCTGAATAAGTTTTACCATAACGGTGATGATTGGGTGCACTATGACACATGGGGATAGAGTGTGAGTGATGTAGATAGGATTTGTCCCTCCTATAGGAGATTGATACCCAGTGCCTCTTGATAAGAGAGACTAATAAATTTATGGTTGTATTCATGTGACTCAATATATGATATGTGACCTAACATGCATCTAAAATAGTCTTATCTAGTTCAAGGAACATGGATTGAGTGTTGAGAGGATGATGATTCTATGCCTCGAGTTCAATCCAGATATTAGAGACAAAGGAACTATATGATCATGATAACACTTATCATGGATTGTAGGTTGAACTTTTTCTCTAAGTTTCCGAATTACTTGGGTATCAATGATGTGTTTATAGACACCACTCTTTTCTTATGATGTTGTAATATAGTTATGAACATTCACTACCAACGTAATTATGGACCTATAGGGTCACACATATTGGATACACTTGGAGAAAAGGAGTACATTCATGAATAATGTTTGGATTGATTACTAAATGTGTTTAGGTATTTAATTAAACAACTAAGGTTCAAAATTGACTGAATGGACTCTGAACTGACCGATTCACCCTGCCAACTGACCAGTTGGGCAGTGAACCAATTGATTGGATTCTCAGGTCAATTGGAATCAACATGGCTGATCAATGGCAGAACCAAGGAGTGAAACAATCAGTTCACATAGTGAACTGACTAGTTCACATAGTGAACTGACTAGTTCACATATCACAACTAATAGGTTTGTGGGATTAACCGCCCAATTCGGTTTCCAGTTCGATTGGATCAAGGATTGGTGCTGACATCATGGTGTGCATTAATCATACATAGATTACCATTTTGATTCAGAATAGGAAACTACATAAGCCAACTGGCTCGCTTAGCAAATACATCGACTCACACATTAACTGACTGGTGTGGTATGTGCATCTTCTAAAAGTTTGTGAACTTGACCTTTTCAACTCTCGTAATGATTGGAAATCCTAATCCATCCTCTCCTATAAATAGAGCGGTATTGGGAGCATCCTAGAAACGACGATTGCCTCTGGAAATTAGTTATCCTCTCTTGTTGTGGTAACCAATAGAGAGCCCAAGTAAGTCCTACCTGATAAAGGGAGGGATATCAAGGGAGAGACAATTGTGGAAGAGTGAACCAACCCTAGAAGGTTTATATTCAAAAGGGACAACTCTTTCTTGTTGGCTCTGGTGGAACAACATGGAGTTCCCAATAGTCCGCGTGAAATACTCTAGAGGCAGAAGGTCATTGTCTATCACTATGAGGACACTATCAAACGTTGTCCATTGTGATGCACTAGGAGGTTAGTGGACAGGATTGTTCGAGTGTTGTTGCTGAAGAATGACCATGTTGTTGCCTGAAGATGAAGAAAAACGATTCTACTACAAGTATAATGTCATTAAACTAGCTCCAGGACCAGGTATAACCTTAAAAACATTTCCTTCCTAGATATGTTGTTGTTGAGGTGATCTTAATTTCTAGGGGAATCATGATTTAAAATTTTGTTTCTACTGCCTTATCTGTCGCCCCGATTTCCTTATAGTAGTATCATAGCCACATTAATTTACAATATATTTGGGATTTAAATTCATATGATAGGATTTATTTTATTTCATACCATGCCAATATTAAACTGTTTAATGTGCATATCTGATTAACTACCACATATGCTCCACAAACTTATATATATATATATATATATATATATATATATATATATATATATATAATTTACACGTGTCACCCTAATAGTTGGTTTTGATGGCGGATGTGAAGCATGGTTATGGCCAATAATTGTAGATCTTTGTGTGCTTGGTTGTGATTATTTATTCCTATAATTACTCAGTTTGTGCACTGAGCCTCTCTCTTCTTTCCAAATGTAAATTAATTCTCATCTTCCTATTTCCCCTCTTTTGTAACTCAAGGTTTCCAGTTTACAAAGTAATAAGAAATATGATAGTTTTAATTTATGATTCGATGTGAGATGATGATATGCACAGAGGCGGGATGATTGGCTCGTGAGAAGCAACTAGAGGACCAAGGAGACCATATGATAGGAGGATGAACCGATCGACTAGTGGTGTTCAGATGTTGCTTGGATCTGAGAACCAGACAACTGCTTCAGGAACCAACTGAGCGACCAATGGGTGAGCTGACCGGTTCAAAAGTCGAATGGATCAACCTAAATTGGTTCGAGCATAGATCTTCATCAACAACAGGTAGCATATGATGTAGATCTTAGGTGGTAGTAATTCCTTGTGGCTCCAAGGAACTACATTAGTATGGCCATAAATATCACATGTGTGTTTTAATTATTGCATGTTCTCATTTGTTGTTATAGACTGTATATGATAAGTACTAAGTATGTGGTTATTTGTTATATATATGTAATTGTATATAAAATCCCTTAGTCTAAATATTAAGTCTCAAATGCTTTCCATAAAAAGAAGACATGAAAATCTTAATCGACCAGGCATAGGTTACGCCCACGCATGTTGTGGCATCCATGTTGTGGAAGTGTGATGGTAGATATGTAGGTTTTGCCCAAGAAGGATGCATTTCTATCGTGTTAGCTTTTAGTTCAGGCTTAACTGGTGATTCTTAATTGGATTAAATGCTTGAGGCATGCATATGATCATGGAAAGTAGTTGTGCATATCATCTATCCAAGAATTACATGTGATGCAACTGGCAAAAGTTGCCTACTTTAATAATTGTTTATGGACACTGGCGTTGGTTGGGTAATAATTCAATTGTTTTGAATCTTGGCTCACTAGAAGGTTGTATGCTGCAATTTTTTGAATTGATATAAGAGGGTTTTCAAATTGAACAAAATAGTGGGAGCATTATTAATTAAAGGCCTAATTAATACCATTAACTTATCAAATCAAACAAATAAAAAATGTTATGAAAACTGCAAAATTTCTTTTGTAGACAAACACATTATTATTATTGTGATCAATACTTAAGAAGGAAAAAACTAAATAAGATTGACTTCCATATATGGTTAAGGATTTTGAGAAACGTTCTCAATCATGAGCAAAAACTCTATGTCCTTGAAAGACCAGAGCCAGAACAACCCACCCCAAATGCGCCTAAGACTAAAATGGGTGCTTACATGAAGCATGCCAATGATGCCATAGACATTGGGTACCTTATGCTATGTTGTATGAACTATGAGTTACATGAACAACATGATAACATAGACATTCTTGAGATGGTAACACATATTAAAGAATCATGTAAAGCATGAAAGGTATAATATGTCCAAATCATTATTTGAGTGTAAACTGATAGAGGGATATTCAGTAGAGCCTCATGTGCTCAATATGATTGGGCATGTTGAGTGACTGGGATTTCTCTTGTGTGTCATGAATCACTTTTCTCAAGCCACATGCCTCTATGTATTTCACAAGGTGATTCCCCACCTAAATGGCTTGTATTGTGGGTATACAAGCACAACATGTGGCAATCACTCTTCTTTTCATGCACTCAAGTTGGAGTAATCCCAAATATATCCTCGTTTGTGCAAATCCTTCTCTTCTTGCCACTTTACCTAAAAAACTACCCTCGTGCATCTTCCCTTTGTATTTAATTTAGTCCTCCTCTATTTGAGAACCTAAATTAGATGTCTAATCATTCTCATCCTCTCATCATTATCACTAAAATCATCATCCTCTTCACAATTTTTGGGTACTGAGCTAATGGAGAGGTTGATGGTATCTCTCCTCTTGTAAGTGTCATTTTCCTCCTCTTCTTCAAGTGGTAGTCGCCTCCTTACTAATATATTTTCAAGGGAGATTCAAGGAGGTATATTTCCTCCCTTGAGTTATCAGTGTCGAGTAAGGTTGAAAATTTTATGAGTTTGTCTTGCTACCATAACTGGTGCGGGATGAGGCGGAGCACATAATGAAGATCGAATAGTGTTCTTTTTTCCTCTCTAGGCCTAGATTGGGACATCCACCTCAATAGATTCCACAACATTCTTCAAGTCCTCCCTTGATTGGAACTCCCCTCATACTAGTAAGTGGAATCATCAGTTGTGTTATCATACGTGGAACATTGGGAGGAACAACTATGGGAGGCTACTTGGGTGTTGGAGTCGAAGATATAGATGGAAGGGGAGGGAGTTGGAGTGTGATAATGAGGAACTAATTTAGATTCATCCTTGGTGGGGGCTTTGTGGGAAATTATGAATTTCACCCTAACACTAAGAATGGAGGATATATGGAGATTTTTAGGGTTCTACTATAGCTAGGTGGATTTTAAGTAAAGATGGACAAATAGGGATGGAGGAAGGGACACTAGTGTTTGATGAGGCTTCATTGGGGTTCAAAGAAGATGAATCAAAGCTTAGATATGAAAGGGGAGTGATGAAGATAGAGCAACATGTACAAATAAGTCATTTGCAAATGAGGGGGAGGTTGTGGTGACTCCCATAAAAAAAGTTCACTTAAGTGGGGAGCTCTACCCTGACACGAAAATTCTATTCACCATGGTCATGATGGCATCGAGGGAGGATTGACATTTTGTCTATCGCACACGTGATATGACCCTTCTTTTCTTTAAGTTTCATTATAAAATGACCCTTCTTGCCATGGTCATTTTGAAGTTCCATCTCTATGGCTTGATGACGCCATGACATTCTCCAAGCCAAGGACATTTAGTTCATTTTCACAATATATTCAAAATGCACAAGTCCACTTGTCGACCACCGTGTCTTTAAAGCTAGGCCCCACCACCCAACACTCTAGTAGAGTTTCAGGAATGACGACTGGCCCTAGAGATTGCCACTAGTCCTAATTGCATGCTTTGTCCTCACTCACGCACAAGCCAAGAAAAACTTCCCAACTGGTCACCCATACTAGTACTACTCTGGACTGAGCACACTTAACCATAGAGTTCTTTAGTGATGGGCTCCCTAAAAAGGAGGTACACTTTGGTGATTTGGGTAGTCTTGTCATTCCTTTTAAGATCATTTTATCTGAGGTGTCAAATCCTGGGACGTTACAATATCCCCCACTTAGACTCTTGACGTCCTCATCAAGTCTCAACTACATGGCCTCATAAGTCATAATCTATCCCCATTTCAGTGCAGACCCAAATGGCCCATGTACACCCAGCTCCCGACCAAGGCCACTAGTGCAAGGGTGGCTCCATCAACTAGGATAGCCCTTCCCAACATGCCTAGACCACACAGCTCAAAGTTCACATGCCACAAACCCAAGTGGGCCCCACCTACTAGAGGGGTTATGGCTCTGATACCATTTGTAAAGATTAGACCCAACGACCAATGATCTAGTGGAGTTTCAGGAATGATGAATGGCCCTAGAGATCACCACTAGCCTTAACTGTACACTTTGTCCTCACTCACATGCAAACCAATCAAAATTTCCCAACATGTCAACCATCCTAGTACTACTCTAGGATGAGCACGCTTAACCACAAAGTTCTTTAGTGATGGGCTCCCTGAAAAGTAGGTGCACCTTGGTGATATGGGTAGTTGTATCATTCCTTTTAAGATCATTTTATCTGAGGCATCAAATCTTGAGACGTTATAATGTCCATTCTAGATGTAGAATGGTCGTTCCAAAGTTTTTTACTAGTTTCTCAATTCTATCATCAAAATTCAATAAAACATCAAATCAAGTTGGATTTCCATGTAACATTTCCACTTTATGTGAGTGTTAAGTCAATGTTATATGAACAAAAAGAATAAGAAAAACTATAAAAATTAAAGGTGTGTGTGCTTGTTTGATGGAAATTATAAGAAAAATGTAAGTGATAGGATCAAAACCTCACAAACCAATGCGTGTTAGCTCCCACTAGTGCTAAATGTTATTCCTTCATCTAGTCATGGCATTCCTTTATTCATCAACTATTTGGAGATATTATGGCCAACTTTATGAAGTAGATACATTTATCATTGGTGTTCAATGCAATCATTTCATTCCAATGGTCTTGTGGGTCCTCAAATATCTCATCTTTGACATTTATATCCTTCAAATGATCAATGAGGTATTCTAAGTAAAAATTTCCAACATTCTCATTCGAGTTTTGTTGTGCGGAGGTCCTAGTCATATGGATCCATAACTTCATGTTCATGAAAGAAACTGTCATGGTACCAATACACAGTTGTATCTCATCATTGGCTATTGAAAATAATGACTTTTCCAAGATAATAGGAATCATTATATCCTTGTGATCCATGTCAAAAAAATAAGTACTCCTAGAATATGACTTCTATGCCTTGTATATCATCACCAAAACATCATCCACCATGCCTCTTGGCATCTTGATGGATTTGTCAGTTAGTTTTATGGATTTATCTTGCCCAAGCCCAATTTAATATATACACTATATGACATGAGATTCACACTATATCCATGATAAATGATTTTGTATTAAGTTGGACACCAATGTGTCTAGCAATAAGAGGTGCTCTGGGTCCTTTTTATTCAATGGAAGAGCATGTTAGATTACTTATTTCAATTTCTCTGTTAGTTTGACTTACTTAGGCATCCTACTTGATGACTTTCTCTTAAAAGTGCACATTTCCTTGACAAATTTGGTGTAATCTATGATTTTCTTGATTGCATCAAGTAGTGGAATGTTCACCTTGACTTTCTTGAAGAATTAAAAAATCTCATTAGCATTCTTCTTTTGCCTTTTCCTGGATAAAAAGGGTTCATCAAATGCATTTGGAAATGGAGGTTCTCTTGCACTTTCCCTAATTGGATCAACATGATCATCTTAAGGAATCATATGAATCAAATGGGGGGGACTAGGAACCAATGGTGGCTTACTAGGAATTACAAAGTCAACATTAGGAGTAGCACCATTCTCAAATAGATTTTAGAGTGGGAACCTTGTATCACATAATATGTATAGGGCACTACAATAGAATTTACATGCATTACAGTATAACAATATCTTCTGATATCAACAGAACCTAGAATCATGGTATCAACATAAATCCTTTCATGCTAAGATATCTCAACATGTGTGTCACTCATAATCTCATGACTCACTTGACCCTTGGGCTTCTATATCACTCTTCCACACCTTAGGATCATCATGGCATTAACTTTCTCATGGGGAGGAGGGAGAGCTTTTTGTGGTTGTGGTGGTGAAGGTGGTACTTGGTGTTGGGAGTGAGGTGGATGTGGAACATGTTGACTTACATTCACATGATGGAGTGGTTTTTGAGATGGTGGAGTTTTTTTTTGTTGTTGTTATGGTTGTGGTGGTGGAGATGGCACTTGGTGTTGGGAGTGAGGTGGAGGTGAAACGTGTTGATTTACATTCACTTGATGGTGTGGTTGTTGAGGTAGAGGAGGGTTTTTCTTTTGGTATTTTGGTTGTGGTGGTGGAGGTACATAATGATGAGGGGGACCTTGGTATTAATGTATTGGCTACGCTTGCATTTTTAGGAGCAATAAGTGTTTTGAGGAACACCCATTTGGACACCTGTATTATTTGGGTTTACCATGGTTTGTGAATGAAACCTCCCTTCTTCATGGTTGGAAAGTGTCAATGACATTTGATCTAGTTTGTGATCAAGTATGTGATGTTTTCCCTTGTGTATAACCTCATATAGACTTCTCAGTCTACCAAGCACTTCCACTTCAAACTTTGATATATACTTTTGTTGACTTTGATTCTGTTGACGTGGTTGGTCCATGTGTGTCATCCCCTTTTAGTGCCCAAGAAAAATTTGCAAGATTTCTGAATTCAGGGGAGTAGGACTAAAACAAGGGGGCATTTGAATTTCTATTACCAAAGGATTTAAGAACTCATTAAGAGAATTAATAGAATGGAAAGAGTTTGAGGCATCTCCCACCTAATTCTTCATAAGTTTCATAGTATCATCTAGAATCTTCATCATTTTTAAATTTATTTTATTTGAGTGTAGAGGAGGTGGTGGAGTAGAAGGAGAAACATCAATATTCATGTCATAGTTAGTGGTTGCAATAGAGTATCTATGTCTAGAATATTTAATCAAATGCTCAAAAGGGGCCCAAACTTTTAAGGAGGCTTTGACATATGAATTCTACCACAAGAGGAATCTACCATAATTGTATTCATTTGAGATATCCTTGAATAGAATGATTGAACTATCTACCATAGGATAACCTCATGGTGGGGACAGTCCCTTGAAAGATTTAGAAATATTAACCAGTTGTCATCGAACTTGTCATTGTCCTTCTAGATGAACTAAGAGATGCATTTCCTTATTTGGGTAGGCTTAGAAATAAAATAGAACTTAATTCAAGAACTCATTCTTCATAGCTTCCTAATTCATAACTTCAGCTTGTCTTCAAGAGAGAATAGAAACAATATGAGGTGGATAGAGAATGATTAGTGTAAGATAGCACATGGAAAGTAAAGCAAGTATCTACCAAAGCATGGACATGCTTATAAGGGTTTTTTTTCTCCAACCCGTAGAAAGTAGGAAGCACCCTCTATAGTCAGTGGGATAGAGAAGACTTTCCTAGGTATATTCTCTACTCTTGTAGACAAGGGTGACATATAGTTTCTTGGAATAAAGTACAGAGATACCTTGATGGTTTAGGGGGGAACCAATTGCTCACGATGGTGCTCTTATTATTCACCTTGAGGTTGTAGTATTTCATTTTTGTCTCTCATCTCTTCTTCTTCTTCCACATGGATGTGTCAGTTCCTTCAATTTCTCCTACCAATGTAGGGGTCTTTAAAGAAAGACTCAATAGATAAGTGACAAATATCAAGCATGTGGTGTCACCTACCTCAAGCACAACCAAGAAAATATACGAAAGTTAAAAATACTATATGCAAGAACAAAAACAAGAATAAATAATAGCAATGGTGAGCAAACTAGAAAAAGAAAAAATGAAACAACCAGCTACATCGAACACACCACACCTTGGAAATGGTGCAAGAAATCTTCATGCATCTTCACCAAGCTCACAAAAAGTGTAAACCTAACAATGCACTCTATTTTAACATGATCCACAATTACATGTGATTTGGATATATGTAATGACCATGCTTCCTGGTAACACCCAATTTAGGAAGACCAAGAAGTCAGAGCCACTATCCCAAAATAGGATCAATGGTTTTGCAAATAATAAAAAATAATTAATAGGTTCTACCAAAGACTAAGCTTAAAACAAGATAAAAGAATTTACTTTTCACATACCTTTCAAAAATAGGAATCTAGAACTTCTACCCACTATAGAGTTCTATCTAACGAAATCCTCCTTTATGATTTAACTTTATTCTTTACAAGTTCCACTTTACTGTTTGTCTAATTTCAGATATTCCTAAAATGCCGACAAACGTCAGTCAGTATAATGAATTATACTGGTATGTGGGGGAACCAAATCTTGCATCTATTTGTAACAACATAATGCAACCACATTATTGCTTAATAGATCAAACTTTACGTATTAAACATAACTACTCAATCCCCACATATCTTTGCCTCTATGTTGTCCCTATAGTGGACATGGATACTACCTCTCTCATATGTTAGATCTCAAACAACCCCTATGATCCTACCATATAGGTACACCACAACCTAGGGTTGTGTAGTCGTATGGTTCTACCCAAGGGTAGATCAACACATCAACTCATGATAACTTGATGATCTTACGCTAAGGTTAGTCCTTGTACTAGGTCATCCATCTCATCCTCATCAAAGCTATAGAGGAGGACTAGGATTTGAGCTAGTCATGCACATATATTTATGATGATAGTCATATTCACATTATAGTTGCATAAAATAAAAGTCAAACAAGTAGTTAATTTCAAGCAACCAGTAAAACCGCAGAAATCATCATGACACTAGAGCGATTAGCCATAAGCATAACCACATACCTATTTTGGAGATCTCAAAGAAGTAATATATCCAAATCAAACTATATGTCCAATCAAGCAAGCCAATCAATCAATCAAACAAACATTGATCCTGAAAACATGTATAAAGTCTAATTGTCACAAACATATCCCAAACAACTCCTTATTGACTTGGGACACCTTTCCAAGGTTTCTAAGTCTCATTAGGATTCATTAGGGCTTCTTAGATCAATTTCTCAAACTTTATCCTTTTTAGGTCAACCAACCCTAAAATAGTTTTTCTACTCATAAAATCCTAATTGCTGAAATTATCCACATTAAGGATCTTTTATACTCAAATTGACTTAGGATCATCATATCTCGATTTTATTCATGGATTTGCACGATTAAAACCATTAAAAGTCATAATTATCAAAATTAGGGTTTCTAGGCCCATTAATGCATATTCATGTACATGGAACCCAAAATTAAGCCATTTATTAAAAAAGATCATCATTTTAAATATAGTTCTTCATTTTAATGACAATAGATTAATAGTTGCTCCAAACATTCAAAGAACATCATTAGATCCAACTATCATCAAATCTTAGGGTTTTTCATTAATTAAACCATTAAAGATGATAAATTTATGCACTTTTTGAATTGAAAGAGAAACTAGGGTTCAATTATATTTTTACTAGATTCCTTGTATTTTTCTGATCAACTTTCATATATATCATTATTTCATCTGAGTTACTAGTAATTAGTTAATATTTTTACAAGATAATTACCTTTGGGCCAATAGTAGAGTGCCATATTAGCTAACCAGGCTCCAAGTGAGAAACACTCTAACTCGGGCTGAAGGATAGTTCTACCCCCGAGTGACCCTAAGCCTGAGACTAGTTCACATGTGCAAAGTGGTAATTTACCCTTTCTTCATCTTCTACCTCACGCGCGTCTCCTGTTTGCAAACTGGTGGTCAACCCATTAGTTGACTTCACGATCCAGTCCCCCCCTCCAATGCAGAAGGAGTCCTCCACCTCCTCCCTATTTCAATGAACTCAACAACACCTTCCTCTCCTTCAATAGTGGTTGGAGTCGATGAGACCGTAAGGTTGAATCTCGGCGAGGAAGCAGGTCTTTGACAACCTCATGGACGTGTCTGTGGCTAGCAAAGAAATTGGAGATGGGGAAGGGAAACGATGGTCACACAGAGCCTTGTAGAGGGTTCACCATCTCCCAGAGGGGTCTATGGTCCCCCTTTTATAGGGTTGGGTCATGAGGTTGGTCGGAGATCACATTGGGATTAGGGATTTCTAGATTACCCTCCCAAAGATACTAGAACTTAGATGATTAGATATATTTTCCTTCTACAAATCTATCAGGCACGTTTCCATATTTAGTTATTACTTGTGTGAGGAGAAAACTGATCAGGAAAGGCCTACATCCTATTCCCTGCCATTGTACATGACTAGAGCTAGTGGATGATTGCACGTGTTGGATTTGAGATCCAACGGTCCACATCACGCACGCCTACCAAAAGGCTAAATAAAGAAATTCCAATTTAATTCGAACTATGACATTTAATGTCATTCCTCTCACTTTAGGGATTTTTCAAAAATCCATCCCTCTCCTCATTTATCATTTTTCATCAAATTTTAAGGGAAATTCCATAATGACTTAAACTTCATGTGTCCAAAGTTTGAGACTCAAATTCAAAAGTATGAGAGACTTTTCTTGATATGCAAGTTATCTCTTAATCAGACATATTTTATACATATTTTCTCTCTCTTACTCTTTTATTCTATCTATTTGGATTCCTTTCACCATTAGGAACCTTGTGGATTTGAAATCTCATCCATGATGATTCAATCATACTTCTATCTTAGCTCGTCTGAGATTTAGATTCGCCTCAATTCTTTGTCTCTTACCTTCCACTTTACTCAAGTTAGCTTCAGCTATTTCAAGAGTTTGATGAGCTTCTTGTGGATCAATGTTAGTACTAATCTCCACACATATTTCCCATATTTTCATTATTATCCCAATTTCCTTTCTTATCAATGCATTATTTGATTTCTTTTTCTTTTAATCACATTGAACTCGGTAACATATTATGATCCAAAAAATGACATGCACAAAGGAAATATTGCAAAGGAAATCCATTCCATACACATAATCATACAATTTCATAATCATACATATTATTGGAGAAATTGCATCTCAAACCATATGAACCCAAAAATTGGGGTTGTAACATCCTTCCCCTCTTATAGGAATTTTGCCCTCAAAATTCCACCAAACATGCAAACAATCAGGATAAGACTTTCCCATGTCCATCATTGGCTCCCATGTGGCTTTATCCTCTCCAAGGTGCTTCCAAAGAACCTTTATCATCTTATATTCTTACATCTGAGTTCATTCACCTTGGTATCTAGAATTCTCATAGATGATTTAGGATACGTCAACCTCCCTTGAAGCTTAATAGGTTCATTACTCAGCATATGGCTCAAGTACATCACATAGTGCTCTAGATCGGACATATGGACACATCATACATCATATTATCCTAAGGGGGGTAAGGCTAAACATAAGAAACTCCATCAATCCATCTCAAATGGACCCATGTATTGGGGACTCAGCTTTCTTAACTATAGCTCAAAGGGGTCGAGTTCTCATAACACATGTTTACCCACAATGAATTGCATGTCAGTCTGCTTTGCATCATCATGTGACTCATGTCATTCATGGGCCTTCTCAACATTGCATGATCAAACCGACTTCATCTACATATACTATAGTTTCTCTGACCTTCACAAGGTCCTCTTACCGACATCATCCTAGTGAAGTAGTGACCGACACGAACTCCCTTAAAGAGCTTCATACATCCTGATACTGGCTTTGGTGGCTTCCATAACAAGCAAACTCTGCTAGGGGCATGAACTCCTCCCATGAATCACCCCAAATGAGCATACATGCTCTCATCAGACCCTCTAAAGTCAGGATCGTACTTTCTTGTCTGTTCATCAGTCAGGGGTGATATGCTATGCTAAACTTCAAACTGGTGTCGAGTTCTTCATGCACCTACTTCCACAATATGGAAGTGGACTTAAGGCCATGCTCAAGAATATTGAACTCAGATCACTGTGCAGTTGAACTATCTCTTTCTCATATAATTATATATATATATATAGGGCCCATCTTTATTGCCTGCACGGGTAGCTACCTGCCCACCCTTCCGACCATTTTTTTTCAAAAAAAAAATTTCAATTGTAGATGACTATTTTGTTTAGCTCTCCAAAAAATTTTAGCCAAAAATAATATCATTTGCCCCTCCAAAATCAAAAAACCCGTCCTTATATATATGATGTATATTTTGTACAGAGTTACTTTTTTGGCCAGCAGAGTGACTTTTTTTTACAGCAAAGTTACTTTCTTAGCCAGGAGAGTTACTTTTTTGGCTGTCGGGTAGTGAAAATCCAGGCTACCCATGCGGGAAATGAATGAACGTCCATATATATATATATATATATATATATATATATATATATATATATATATATATATATATATATATATATACACATATATATATATATTTATATATATATATACACACATATATATATATACATACATATATATATACATATACACACACACATATATATATATATGTATATATATATACATATACAACACACACACACACACACACACACACACACACATATATATATATATATATATATATATATATATATATATATATCTGTGTGTGTACATGGTTCAACCAAATCTATCACACTGGCTATGCTCTCTTAGGCAAGGGAATGTGTCAAATTGGTAAGGCAATCTACCATAACCCATATTGCATCATAACCTCTCTTGGTCCAGGGGAGTCCCACCACAATGTCCATGGTGATCTGTTCCCATTCCCTCTCAAAGACTTCTCATTATCTATAGTAATCCGCCAGGTTATTGGTGTTCGGCCTTCACCCTCTGACATGTATGGAAAGTGTTCACATTCACCTCTATATCCTTCTTCATTCTAGGCCTTCAAAGTACCACTATAAACATTAACCATCTTTGTGGTACCACGGTGTGTGATGTACTTAAAATCATGAGCTTCTTGCATGACATGATTCCTCAAGGGTGACTCCTCAAAAACCCTATAACACTCTAGTAGTGGGTTTCACCACCTTCTTTTCCTAGGATGTGTATTTGAGGTTCTTATAACAATCCTTTTATCTCATCAAGCTCTGAGTTGGCTAACTGGGCAACCACCAACTTGACCAACGGGTCTAGTTGTATCTGGGTGTTAGCCACATTGGTCTAGTCCTCTAACGATCATAGGGTCCACCTAGCAACCTTTTTCAACTCTCTCTACCGGCTAGACAAAACAACCGTACACCTGAGTTGTGTCTCGGATTAGAGTATTTGTTACCACAATAGTTTCCTTATGTGCTAGGTGATGGTGAAAATATAAACCTTCATATACTCCACTCATCATCCTTGTCTCGGGTTTAGGTCTATCTACATCAAAAAAAACTTTGAGATCTTACTTCCTTCATCTCAGTTATCAGACCCAAACTTTAACTCATAAAATCCAAACTGCTCTTGATAAGAACATCCTCATATAATGATTACCTTAGTTCATATATGCTTTCATACCATCTATCCAATATACTTCCAAAAGGGTGTGGTACTTCCCTTATCCTCATTCATCATAAAAAGGTTTCAACTCATATCACCTTTATCCTTAGTATATGGCATGTGTTCTGTCCTATTTCTCACCCCCATAACAAGATGAAATAAGCATTTAGCTACAATCCAAATATAATGTCCACCCCATTCCAAGAGTAGAGATGGTGCATCACACATTGCCATTACTCTTTCCAATCTAAATTGAAACATACTTTACATGACTCCTCACCATGAACATCTCCATTATGGGTCTACAGTCATGGGAGAACTTTTCCCATCACCTCTAGATCTTAACATCTCTCTTATGTACAATCCTTATGCATTACCTCAAGGTCCCTAGGGTGCCGATACTTTTGGGGTGATCTGACCCTTATGCAGCTAGGGAGTGTCTCCCTCATTTACCCCTTGGGCCCCATGAACTCATGAAGGTGGTAAACCTCCTAACCCATGGTCCTCAGGCAAAGATAGTTGTTACCTCTTGACCCTGTGGTCTTATGCATATAGGGAACAAACAAATCCTACTCCCATCAGTCTTATCCCTACCTGACATCAGTATTGACTTAGGATTCTATCATGGCACATATCAACATTGAATCCTTACCCAAATCTCCATCCTCTCTTTGGGCATTCGTGGTTAATTTTGCCATTATAAGAATCATGGCAACCTACCTAACTCGGTCTGACCCCATACAAGCTACCTCCATGGCAACATATACTCATGCCCCTGAGAGGTGTTCACACATGGGTCTATAGATTCATACGCGTTCTCTTACGCTTAGCTCATCAAGCTCTTATAAGTGACCTCTTAAGATTACCTCAACCAGAGCACGAGTTTGTTCTCACTCCTACATGTAGGGTCCTTTACCAGGACATGATAAAATAAAGGTCACAAAACATTCTTACCTCTTAAGCTCTGAAACCAGGCTAAGGGAATACCACACACTTTTGGAAGTATATTGGATAGATGGAATGCAAGCATAGATGAACTAAGGTAATCATTATATGAGGACGTTATCAAGAACAATTTGGATTTTATGAGTAAAAGTTTGGCTCTGATACCAAATATAATGACCTTGCTTCCCGCTAACCCCCAATTAAGGAAGACCAAGAAGTCAGACATGCTATCCCAAACAGGATCAATGGTTTTGCAAATAATAAAAAATAATTAATAAATTCTACCAAAGACTAAGCTTAAAATAGGATAAAAATTTTACTTTTCACATACCTTTCAAAAATAGGAATCTAGAACTTCTACCCACTGTAGATTTCTATCTGACTAAATCCTCCTTTATGATTTTACTTTATTCTTCACAAGTTCCACTTACCGTTTGTCCAATTTTAGATATTCATAAAACATCAAGAAACAAAATGTCAGTCAGTATAATGAATTATACTGGTATGTGGGGGAACCAAAATCTTGCATCTATTTGTAACAACATAATACAACCAAATTATTTCTTAACAAATCAAACTTTATGTATTAAACATAACTACTCAATCCCCATATATCCTTTTCCTCTATGCTATCCCTGCAATGGACATGGATACTACCTCTCTCATAAGGTAGATCTCAAAGAGTCCCTATGATCCTACCTTATAGGTAGACCACGACTTAGGGTTGTGTAGTCTTATGGTCCTACCCAAGGGTAGACAACACATCGAATCATGATAACCTGATGATCCTATCCAAAGGGTAGACCATGTACTAGGTCATCCATCTCATCATCATCAAAGCTACAAAGGAGGACTAGGATCTGAGGTAGTCATGCACATATATTTATGATGATAGTCATAGTCACTTTATAGTTGCATAAAATAAAAGTCAACCAATCATTTAATTTCAAGCAACCAGTAAAACCTCAAAAATCACCATGAAACTAGAGCGATTAGCCATAAGTGTAACCACATACCTATTTTGGAGATCTCAAAGAAGCAATATATCCAAATCCAACTAGATGTCTAATGAAGCAAGTCAATCAATCAATCATGCAAACATTGATCCTGAAAACATGTATATTGTCTAATTGTCACAAACATATCACAGACAACTCCTTATTGACATGGGACACCTTTCCAAGGTTTCTAAGTCTCATTAGGATTCAATAGGGCTTCTTTGATCAATTTCTCAAATTTTATCCTTTTTAGGTCAACCAACCCTAAACTAGCTTTTCTACTCATAAAACCATAATTGCTCAAACTATCCACATTAAGGATCTTTTATACTCAAATTGACTTAGGATCATCATATCTCTATTTTATTCATGTATTTGCACAATTAAAACCATTAGGTCATAATTATCAAAATTATGGTTTCTAGGCCCATTAATGTATATTCATGTACATGGAACCTAAATTAAGACATTTATTCATAAAGATCATCTTTTTAGATCTAATTCTTTCTTTTAATGACAACAGGTTAATATTTTCTCCAAACATTCAAAGAACATCATTAGATCCAACTATCATCAAATCCTAGGGTTTTTTATTTATTAAACCATTAAATATGATAACTTTATACACTTTTTGAATTGTAAGAGAAACTAGGCTTTAATTATATTTTTACTGGATTCCTTGCATTTTTCTTATCAACTTTCATATATAGCATTATTTCATTTGAGTTACTAGTAATTAGTTAGGATTTTTGCAAGATAATTACCTTTGGGCCAATAGTAGAGCACCACATCAGCTAACCAGGCACCACGTGAGCAATGCTCTGACTCGGGTTGATGGATGGTTCAACCCCCTAGTGACCCTGAGCCTGAGACTAGTTCATGTGGGAAAAGTGGTAATTCACCCTTTCTTCATCTTCTACCTCGCACGCGTCTCCTATTCGCGAACTGGTGGTCAACCCATTAGTTGACTTTGTGATCCAGTCCTCCCCTCCAGTACGGAAGGAGTCCTCCGCCTCATCCCCATTCCGATGAACTTAGTGACACCTTCCTCTTCTTCAATGGTAGCCATAGATGACAAGACCGTAAGGTTGAATCTCGGCGAGGAAGCAGGTCTTGGATGAGCTCATGGACATGGCTAGAAAAGAAATTGAAGATGGGGAAGGGAAATGATGGTCTCGCAGAGCCTTGTGGAGGCTTCTCCATCTCCCAGAGGGGTCTATGGTCCCCCTTTTATAGGTTTGGGTCATGAGGTTGGCCAAAGAGCACACTGGGATTAGCGACTTCTGGATTACTCTCCCAAAGGTACTAGAACTTAGGAAGATTCAATGTGTTTTCCTTCTACGAATCTATTGGGCACGTTTCCAGATTCAGTTATTACTTGTATGAGGAGAAAACCGATCGAGAAAGGCCTACATCCCGTTCCCTATCACCGTACATGAGTGGATCTAGAGGATGATCACACACTGTTGGATCGGAGATCCAACAGTCCACATCATGCGCGCCTACCAAAAGGCTAAATAAAGAAATTCCAATTTAATTTGAACAGTGACATTTAATGTCATTCCTCTCACTTTAGAGTTTTTTCAAAAATCCATCTCTCTCTCCTAGTTTATCCTTTTTCATTAAAATTTTAAGGTAAAGTCCATAATGAATTATACTTCATGTGTCTAAAGTTTGACACTTAAATTCAAAAATATGAGATACTTTTTTTCATATGCAAGTTATCCCTTAATAAGGTATATTTTATACATATTTTCTCTCTTTTATTCTTTTATTCTCTCTATTTGGATTCCTTTCACCATCAGGAACCTTTTAGATTGGAAATCTCATCCATGATGATTCAATCATACATCTTTCCACATATTTCCCATATTTTCATTATTATCCCAATTTCCTTTCTTATTAATGCATTATTTTATTTCTTTTTCTTTTAATCACATTGGACTCATTAACATATTATGATCTGAGAAATCACATGCACAAAGGAAATCCATTCCATACACATAATCATACAATTGCATAATCATACATATTATTGGAGATATTGCATGTCAAACCATATGAACCCAAAAATTGGGGTTGTAACAATGTATGTATAGAGGAAAAAAGTAAGGGGACGAGTCTACATGGAGTGAAGAAGGAATACAACTAGTTTATTTTATTTAGATTCCCGGTGCAAAGTGTAGGGTTTCAACAATTTAAATTGGTTTGGGTGATTACACTAAGGGTTAACCTAGAGAAGAAGTAGTATCAAAATATAAATAAATTCTACCAGTTGGTGTTAGATAACAAGTTAGGAGAGCAAGCATAACCACACTAACAAAAAATAATCAATTGAATGAAAGTAGCAATTTAGAACAACTAATTACCATATGCTAGCTAGAGTAATCTTAACTATCAGTATGAAAAACTGGACAATAAGAATTAAACTAAGTCTAAGCTAAGTAGTAACCAAGCATCCAACTAAAGTAACTATAATCAAAACTAAGTAACTCTAGAAGAGGCAATTCACTATTCACTAAAGCAATTAACACTAAGCAAATAATAAAGTGATCTAAGATTTAACTACACAATAATGGTTTTAGAAGTTGCTTAACTGAATGGGAAATTTTGGGAAAATGTAACTATCAACCATGCCAGGGTCATATTCATGCAAAACATCCAATAAATATGATACTAAACCAAACAAATAAGATCTATGAGGATTGAAAATCCTAATCTACTAGTTGGGTTTGAATGTTATAAGGTGTGTATACGGGATCTAGTCCTATCACTCCCTATCCACCCTTATGAGGCTCATTTGACTAGGAAATAGGTTAATTTCAATCAAGATCACTCAAGTATAGGTCTCTAGGAGTGACTATCATGTTGCACTTTGTAGTAAGGTGTGGTATGAGTGTAAAATAATGGTGTTTCCCCTCATATTAATCCCCATCCAACCTCTTAACATGATCTTTTATATGTGCATCAAGAGAAGCATACCTAGGTACTTATATCTCACAACTAGGGTTAGTTGAATAGAAGGGTTTGTGCATGAAAGAACACTCAATAAGGATCCACTGGGTGGACTTTTGAGTTTTTTTATTAAAGACTCCTATTCTCTATGCCTTACAAGTTTTAAAACATCAATCACCATATAAATAAGTAATAAATGAGAAAAATCAAGAATATAAAAGATCATAATGAAATTAAAGTATGTTACAATAATAATTCCCCAACTTGGTATCAAAATTACACTTTCTACCCAAGCAACCCACTAAGGGGTCTTATATACACATAAAGCAAGAAAAAGGAAAAAAGGAGAAGAAAGTAGAGGAAGAAGCTACAAATATCAAGGTAGAGGACTTATAATCCTTCTCTATCAATAGCAATCTCTTCATCTTCACTACTCCAAAGTAAAAAAGAATGGAAGTTTTGAAGGAAAAAATAAAAACCCTATAAAATAGGGTCTTGGGTGGTAGGTTATGGAGTGGTAGGTCGGGGTTGGAAGGGTGTCATCTAAGGGAGTAAATGACGTAAATAAGTCTTATCCCCTTCCCCTATCTTCTGTTAAGGCATACATAGTGGTGTAGGGGGTTTACAGTTAAGTGGGGCTAGTATGGTAAAACTAGTGTTGGGATGCACTAGGGTTAGGGAGGTAGAACAATTTTTTTAGGTAGAACGTCCATGATGGATGAGTAGGGAGAGATTGTGATTTGTAGGAATGGTCATGGTAGGATGGGCTAAATCTAGAGAAAATGAGGGCAAATATAGAGGCATGTAGCACATTTGTTCTAGGTAGAACGATTGTGGCTTGGAGGAGGTAGAATGAGTGTTCTGGGTAGAACGAACATGGTGAGCTGGTGAGGAGGATCTCATGGTCAATGGAAAGGTCATGAAGGAACTGGCATCCACAATCATGGTAGGTGGAATGGTTGTGGTGGCCTCCACTTGCCATAGTAATTTTTCTTGGAAAACCCTTTCTTCTAGGGATGTTTCCTCCCTTAAAAATCTATAATGTGCTATATCTTGGGATTGTGTGGGACAACTGAAGTGACATATCATGGACATTTTAAGGCTTTCTCGTACACATCAATTCTAAACTTTTTTTTTGTGAACCTCTTCAATTCTAAACTTGGCAACCATGGATCCCTTTTCTTCAATACATTATCAGATTAGTTAGGGTAGATTCGGGATTATCTTGGCCTCACTTTGGACTCCTCCAAGATTGGGAATATCCTAGTATCAACATCTATCTCTCTTTTGCATTAAGTAGGGATCAAAGTACCTATAAACAATGCAAAAAGCATGTATAAGTGCATTTGACAAGAAACACACATTATTAAGGAATAACATGCATTCTAAGTATCTTGATGTAAATAAAGGGGAAAAAGACACAAGATGAAGACCAAATTTAGGACTTCATCATTCATCTTATCTTCTTGTTCTACAATTGCTTTTCATAATCAACTAGAAAATTATTTTCTTACTATACTTCAATCAAAGTTTCCACATTTAGATCAATAGTTATGCAATCTAATTGTTCACATATATTGCTTGGATTCACCAAATAAGCATATTTCATGTTTGTTATTGAATACTTCTGTATTCTCTCTATTTCACTTTCTCTCTCCCCATCTATTTCCTATCATTCAAACCCAATTTCATAGGATGGATCTCCATGGGAGATCTCAAGGTAATTGGGATATATTTACTAAAAATCTAAAACCATAGAAATAGTTATGATAAAGCTACAATCATATCTAGTTTGAAAAAAATTACAAATTTGAACCATTTTTTCTTTGTTTGTTCTTAAACAAATCCAACTGCCATTTTAATGAACTTGGAAATAAAAATAGCAATATTACTCTTGTAGACGATGTGGGGGTGACTAAAACCATCCCTAGTTGTAACTAGATTTCTAAATCCATTCTTTTTGCCATGCATTATGCTCTTTCATCCACCCTTGAGTACGATTAATTTTTTGTCTTCTTACATTTCCTCACCAATTTAAATGCTTATCCTTGATTTTCAGTATTTCTTCACAAAACATGAAGGAACTCCCAACCTTATAATTTATTCATAGGTAGGATATTTCATGAGTTCTAAAATGACTTTAAAGTCAACGCTATTATAGGATGTTTCTCGCGGGTAAAATAGTGTAATGAGTAGAAGAATTATAGACAATGTTGGTTCCTTCTTTCATTTTCTCGAGTTTCTATTTAGTTTTACTTCTTTTAGGATTTCCTTTTGTTGTTATTTCTCTTTTTTTAGGTTTCATCTCTATTCCCTCGTAGGGTTTTCATTTTTCCTCCCTTTTTATGGTTTCCTTCACTTCCCTTTTTGAATTTCCATTTTTATAACCCCTTAAGGGTTTCCCCGACTTCCCTTTTAGGATTTTTGTTTTTGCCTCCCTCTCAGGGTTTCCATTTTTCTTCCATTTTAGAGTTTTTGCTACTTATCTCTTAGTATTATAATCCCCTCCTTTTCTTTTTTGATTTCCTAATATGGTTCCCTTCCAATTTCCAAAAAATAAAAACTAATAAACAAGTGAAAGAGTGGAGAAACATATAGTGATGTCTTCCATTATGAGCAAGACACTACGTACATAATACTTTCCTAATGTAACATACTGAAATTGGGGTACTAAATCTATTTTTAACTATAATTCCTAGTTCTTCGTAACTTGGAGTCATTTCAAAATATGGTCCTTCATTCCAAGCCCTCTATGGTCATTTAGATCAATTCTCATGTTCTTTGATACTAATAAAGCCTCCACTTGAATTTCTTATGTCTAAATAAGTTAATTCTCCACAATTTGAAAATATTTATAAATTAGTCCTGGAACTTATATCCTTGAATCACTTTGGAATCATTTGTAAAAATTACAAATCATTGCACTCTAATACTTTAAATTGACCTAGTATTACAATCTTACACCCAATCCTTCAACCATTGGCTTTGGAATACATTAAAATACATTTTAAGCATTGAATATTAACATTTCATGCATTTATGATAATAATAAAGCTAATAATCTAAAGAGAATAAATATAGGAGTTAATATTTTGAATATTTACTTTAGTACAAATTAAACTCATGGTCAAAATCTCAAAGAGATTGGGATTTTGGTTTAGAAGATATAAAAGAAATAGAAGGGATTAAGTGAGGATTTAGTTATTATTAATTATAATTCTAACATTAATTACTATTGTAGTGGATGGAGATTGATGCCTTTATTCCTCCTCTAGGGTGCACTCATCCTCCGGTTATGGTGAGAAATAATAGCGGCATTCGCTACATTCTAGCCACCTCAAGATGCGAAACCAAATCAAACCCTCTCCTCCTCCTCTAGGGACCCAAATCCCTAGAGCCCTCCACCATTTAAGTTGATATATGTCTCCCACCTGACTAGACACCATAGTTCCATATCATCCTCCTCAACATGGCTTCAACTACTTCAGATACATGCATCAAGATCTTGTAGAGTTGTAGTGACGCCAGTAGCAGCCAAACTCTTCATAGGTGATTCCAAACTAGATGATGTCCACCATGCCTTGGAAATACCTTGTCATCACCATCATTGACCTTCACTCAGACATGGCATGTACCGTTAATCCTTTAGACATCACCTTGATGGCCCAACCTATCTCATCTTCTCCTTCATCTAGCTGAGTCCTACAACCTCAACCATTCCATCTCCCTGATGAGTGTAACAGCTCATCACCTTGCCAAAGACAAACCCACAGATTTATAGACCTAAAAAATTAGCTATTGCAGACCTGCAAGTCCTCCTTCACTTACTGATCATCAGACCAGTGGAAACCTAGAAAATTTTAGACCTAGGAATTGGTCCTCCAAAAACCTTTAGGCATGGTCGAGGAAGACAACCACCACCCCTATAACCCTTAAACGTCCTCCCACATTCCTAAACCAAGAGACGAAATTGCTTGGCACTCATGCTCTCTAGAGATCTCAACCTATGATTTTGTCATCTGTGGTAGTGTAGGTGGCAAAGATGACACAACAAAAAACCTACTACTCCCTAATGCCACCCTCACTACAACTCTGTCAGGGCTTTTCCTCGCCAATTCTCCTCGACCAGAACATGTAGCCTCTACAAATTCATAACCCTCTTCCACTACAACACCAAGTCCTAAAGACTCAATTGAGTCTTTGATCCAAACCTACAACATTGTGGACATTGGCCACAACTCCATTTAGAAATACGGGAACCATCATCACTTGCAAGATCTATCACCATCCAACCCAACTTCCCATGGATCACAATGACATGCCTCCTTCAAACTGATGACTACCACATGAGGTGTAGACTCACTTCCATGAGATCTGGATCTACTACTGGTTCCTCTTCAAGGGAGATAACACATGAAGATCTGGATGAATCCCACATCTTCCCACAAATTGATCATCAGAGAAAAATTAGTTCATAATTGTCCAAGTTTTGTATTCTTTACTGTATTTCAACCTTTGGTTATTTTTCTCATGATGAAGACAACATAAACAATAAATATATAGATCTAAGTAACAAGATCAGTAACCAAATGTTAACTAAGGACTAATACATTAGGCTAACAAATTATTAGTTTTAGGTAACTAATTGATGAACCTAACATATTTTGATAAGGAATATAGATCAAGATGGTTATAATTTCTCAACCTAAGCATTCATCTAGAGAACCTATCAATGTAATTATAGCATGTATATATATATATGTATATATATACATATATATGTATGCATGTATATATATTCTAATAGTATGTACATAGACATGTATTCCTGTGTTATACTTATTGTGTATACCCTAAATATGTATACAAACATAATTAGTAACATTTTGATTTACAATATGGATGTAATGGACATGTCTATCTATTAATGATCTAATTTGAATGAAACATACAATGAGAAAGGAAACATGCATAAGAAAGTTCCTTGTATAAATCTATATAGATGTATGGCCTTATATGATCCTTTTCCATAAAAAACCACGCCAGATACATATTTGTATTCATATAGACCATTGAAATCCAATAGTAGTATAATAAGTAGTAATCTAGTCATATATAAATAATTGGAGGAATATAAACCCTAAATTTTTTAACTACGAGTATATTGATAAATAGTTTCTCATGCAACTCATATCTTTGACCCTAGTTGATCCAATTTAGATTTATCATATCATAGATAGATAATGACATTACAAAACCTAGCTTGGGGAATGCATATAAATACCCACACCTATATATAAGTGATACATAATACAATTTATTGAATAAAAATAAATCTTATAATTGAAACGAATCTACAACCCAATATCAAGGATATGCCAAGACACCAGTAACATGGTATGATCCAGTTATACTTTATTATAAGACTTTGATTATATGTATATAACTTGGTTAAAATATTAGAAAAGGCTAGAAATGAAAATAGATGAATTATAAGCCCTAAAATAATAATTCCAAATGCCTGTAACAGTTACATAATGAATTTTGAACAACAGCTGAATCCAAGTCATATCGTGACAATATTTCTCTAAATTTGTAGATCACTCTCTTGATTATCCCTTGGATTCAATACTTGGAATTTCTGCACTTTGCATACTTTTTATTCAAAGGTAAAAAAATTATATTTTATACTTGGAAAGTTTATTCCCTCTTGAAATCATACATAGTAGATATCTTGGTTGGATTTAATTTGTTTTAGAAACTTCATTCTTCTGCTTTGAAAGGTCACCAAAAAATTCTAGGAAATAGTAGCACAATGTTTAAACACCAGAAGAGTAGGCTAGTGCCCCTAGTTTAGTGGAATCACATTTCATGCCTCTACACAGAATTAAAGGACATATGGTCCCTTAGAATAATGGAAATCTCAGTTGGTGGTTTGTTTCTCTCCATAGGAGAGAACACATGGATTCCCCAACATCTGGACATTGACATGTGCTATCTATTTGAAATTTGAATTGCTAATATCAAAATTTGATATGGAATCCTAATGAATTTGAAAACATGTTGTTCCATTTGATACTTGCCTATAATATTTAACTCTTTGCATTTTCTCATGAATTTCCTTTGTATATAGGTTCATACTTTTACTTTTCAAATATTAATTTTGTACCGGTCATTTGACTGACCTATGTTTTCCTTCTCGAGATCCATATGTGGTTTTGTTTCGCTCTGGGAATTCATGGACAAGTGACCAAATAAAGACCTAGAAGAGACGTGAAAGATCTATCCCATGTTGAAGAATAGATAGGAATGGTGCCTTTTTCTTAATTTTGTAATCTTTTGTATATGATTCCATGACTCTTATGTAAAACATGCTTGTAAAAAACCTTTTTGATATTTTTTGAAACAATTTAGTAAATATTTTATTGTAAGGATCATATCTTTACAACATGGTATTAGAGATGTAAATAGTCAGCAGTCATGCATGTCTCATAGAAATTAGGATTAAATAGTAGTACACCTAGAACATAGTCAAATAGTTACAAAAAATCCTAGTACCATTGGCTCAATTACTAAGATTACCTAGACCATAAGATTTAGGTCTTGATATACCTTAAAATAGAAATACATCTACCTCATCCAATTAGATTTTTGACTCCCTTAGGGATAGATTTATTTGGAGCTATTATTGAGGAAGAAATGTTAAGATACATGTATGGAGATTTCACCACTATAGGATAAGAATGGGTAGAGTAGCCTAGAGTTTCTCATTCGTTTGGGGGCAACTACAAATAATTGCCAATTAAAAAAATATAATAATCCAATAGCATAACCTTAAAATGGCAAGTTCCACTAAAGTATAAGTACATTTAATAACTTCCATTTGGTACCTCAAAATATATGAAAGGGTGATGTAACATAAATAATTTACTCTAGAATTTTTTAGTTTATTTAAAATAATACATCACCATGTAAGTGGAAGGAGATGAGGTGTCTAAGGATATATATATATATATATATATATATATATATATATATATATATATATATATATATAATGCCTTACTGTAACATCGACACAATTCCCCAAAAAATATGATAAATTGAGATTTAAATAATAGATTTTCCTTCTATAAATGTAATTATGAAATTTGTGTAACTAAAAAGAAAAAGTTACTAACCCAACATTATATCTATATAGATGCAAAAAAATTACATCCAAATCCATAATAAAAGATTTAATTGGTAAACCGTGATAACTGTTAGGACTTCTAGGTTTTTCAAAATCTCAATTTTCTATGATATATAAAACTTTGGATGATTTACACTTGACTACCCGCTGAAAATGGAGGTATAAAAAATGAGGCATATCTAATTTTTTAGACCCAATACGACATCACATAAAGATTAGTGACAAAAATATTGAGTAAAATTTGATAAAGTTTAATGTTTGTCCATGATAACTACAATCTATCTAATGCTTTGGTTGGTAACACAATTTTGATAGTTATAATTTAAAATTGTGCATATGACCCTAGAGGAATTACATGGACCGTGCATCACTAGATACTTAGTTGAACCCTTATGTTTCATGGAAATATAAATTCTCAAAATGTGTCAAGTAGTTGGAATGATGGAGTAGTAGTGATTAGAATGTATACATGAGGTGATTGTGACTTGGTTTTCACATTAATTTTGTCCATTTTTAGTTTTACATCAAAAATGTTTTTCTATCGAAAATTATTTTCTATATTATATAAAATGTACAAAGAAATTTGATTTTTTGGAATTTTATCAATGATTTATCGTGCTAAGTCTCAATTTAGAAGGTATTAGAAAACCCTATAGTAGAGTCACATGTAACCCTTGAAGTGAAAACTAGAAGTGAAAGTGAAGATATTACATTGTTGATGACCTTGAATTCTTTTAAGAGTAGTACTTTGATAGACCATGGATGTCCCTATTTTGAGGACAAAATCCTCTTTAAGGAGTGGAGAGTTGTAACATACTGAAATTTGGGTACTAAATTTACTTTGAACTATAATTCCAAATTCTTCCCTAACTAGAATCATTTACAAAAATGGTCCTTTGTTCCAAGTTTTCTTTGGTCATTTAGATATGTTCTCATGTACTATTTACTAGTAAAGCTCCCACTTGAATTTCTTATGGGTAAATAAGTCAATTTGGAACTATTTATAAATGAGTCCCTAAACTTATATCCTTTAATCACGTAGTCATTATTTGGAACAATTTGAAATCCTTATGCTAGAATACTTTGAACTAACCTAGTATTACAATATTACACCTAATTTTTCGACCATTGGCTTTGGAATCACATTAAAATACATTTAAAGTACTAAATATTAATAGTTGATGAATTTATGGTAATAGTTAAGTTAGTCATTTAAGTAGAATAAATATAGGAGTTCATATTTTTAATATTTCTTTAGTGCATATTAAATTCATGGTCAAACTATTAAAGCAATTGGGATTTTGGTTTAGAAGTTATAAAAAATTAGAAGGGATTAAGTGGAGATTTAGTTGTTACTTATAATAATACTAATATAAATTACTTTTGTAATGTAGGGAGACCTGTGTCATTCTTCCTCCTCTAGGGTGCACACACCCACCAGTTATGGAGAGAAATGATAAGGCCATTCTCCACATCCTAGCCGCCTCAGGATGCAAAACCAAATCAAACCCTACCCTCCTTCTCTAAGAACCCAAAATCCTAGAGCCCTTTACTATATAAGCTCATATATACAACCCACCTGACCAGACACCATGGTTTCACACAGCCTCCTCCACTGGCTTCTACTACTTCGAGACATGCATGAAGATCCTATATAATTGCAGTGCCACTAGTACCAACCAAACTCTTCACAAGAAATCCTAGACTAGATGATGGGCACCATGCTTTGGAAATGCCTCATCACCACCATTTTCGACCTTCGATCAAATGTGGCATCTATCATCAACACTTCATACATTTCCTAGATGACCCAACCTACCTCATCTTCCTCTTCCTCTAGCTAAGTCCTACAACCTCGACTATTCCATCTCCCTCACGATTGTGACATCTCATTACCTTACCAAATACAAACCCAAATATTTACAGACCTGCAACTTAGCTATCGTAGACTTGGAAGGCCTCCTTCACTTATTGATCATCAGACTAGTGGAAACTTGGAACATTTTATACATGCAAACTAGGTCTGTTGGAAAACTTTAGGCCTGATTGAAGCATACATCTACCACCTCTATTACCCTTGATCGTGCTCCCACCTTCTTGAACCAAAAGACAACTCCACTTAGTGATCATGCCTTCTGGAGATCTCCACCTATGATTCTGCAATCTCTAAAAGTGCAATTGGTGATGATGAAACAACAAGCAACCTACTACCCCCAGCATTACCCACTACTACAATCTCACATGGGGATTCTCCCTCACAAATTCTCCTTAAATAGAATATGTAGCCTCTGTAAATCCATGACACCCCCACTACAAAACCAAGTCTCGTACACTCAATGAGTCTTTGTTGTAGACCTACAACATTGTCGACAATAGTTGCAACTCCACTTAAAAATTAGGAGACCATCTTCACTAGAAAGAGCTACCACCATCCAACCAAACTTCCCTTGAATCTCCTTCATAAGACTCCTTTAAAGTGATGACCATCGCATGAGGCTTAGCCTCACATTCACAAGATCTAGATCTACTACTAGTGCCTCTTCAAGGGAGATAACACATGAAGATATGAATGAATCCCACATCTTCCCACAGACTGATGACCAGAGACATATTGGTTCCTAATCGTCTAAGGTTTGTATTCTTTGTTGTATTTCAGTCGTTGGTTAATTAGCTTACGATGAAGACAACATAAATCATAAAAATATATATATCTAAGTAACAAGATTATTAACCACATGTTAACCAAAGACTAATGCATTAGTTCAATGGTTACTACTTTAAGGAAACTAATTGATAAAGCTATCAAATTCTAATAAGGATTATAGATCAAGATGGTTAGACTTGATTTACCAAATGAGTCATCTAGAGAACCTATCCACATAACTATATCATGTTTTTTGTATATTCTAATAGTATATACAAAGACATGTATGACTATATTATTCTTATCATGTGACACAATATTAGTGACATTTCAATTTACAATATGAATCTATTGGATATGTCTATCTATAAGTGATCTCATTTGAATGAAATATACTATGAAAAAGAAACATGTATAAGAACGTTCCTTGTATAAATATATAGAGAGGATGACCTTATATGATCCTCCTCCATAAAAAAATCACACTAGATACATATTGACCATTGGAATCCAATAGTAGTATATTAATTAGTATTTAGTCATATGTTTATAATTGGAAGAATATAAACCCTAAATTTCTAGACTAGGAATATTTTTATAAATATTATGTCATGTAATTGATATATTTGACCCTAGTTGAACCCATTTATATATTTCATATAGGAAAGAGAGAATAAAATTACAAAACCTAAACCTAACTTGTGGAATGCATAATAATACCCACACCTATATTCAAGCAAGACACAATTTCGATATGGAATAAAAATGAATCCTATAAGTAAAATAGATCTAAAACCCTAGACCACATATATGCCGAGACACTTGTAACGTAGTATGATGATATTATTATATAACTTGGTTAAAATCCTATAAAAGTCTATAAATGAAAATAGATGAATTATAAGGCCAAAAATAAATACTCCAACAACCTATAATACTAATAAAATAAACTTTGAACAACACATACTTCCAAGCTGCATTATGAAAAATTTATCTCTAATTTTTAGATCTCTCTATTGATTGTCCCTTCAAGTCCATACTTGGAATTTCTGCATTTTGGATACTTTTGAGTCAATGTTATGAAATCTCTATCATATATTTTCAATTTTTTATTAGCTCTTGAAATCATACATAGTACATAGGTTGTTTGGCCTAAATTTGTTTTAGAAACATTATCCTTCCTCTTTGAAGGCCACCAACAAATTCTAAAAAATAGTAGCACATGTTTAAACGTCAAAAAAGGGTACAATATTGCCCCTAGTTTAGTGGAATTATGCTTCCATGCCTTTGTGCAGAGTTAAAGGACATAGGGTCCCTTAGTATAGTGGAAATATGAGTTGGCTTTCATTGTTTTCTATAGGAGAGAATACATGGCTTCCCCAGAAACTAGGCATTGACATGTTCTATCTATTTGAAATTTGAACTACTAGTCTCTAAATTTGGTATGAAATCCTATTGAATTTGAAAATTCATTGTTCAATTTGATACTTGCCTACATTATTTAAATCTTTGCATTTTATCATGAAAATCATGTTTATATAGGTTCACTTACTATCCAAATATAGGTTGTCATCAACAAAGATTCTCACATTCTTAAGTCTTCACCTCTTAGACGAGTCTAATTGTAACACTAAGTGAGGTCATACCAAGTATTAGTAATAAGATCCTATTAAAGATGTAGGTTAGTGTTATCATAATCCCCAACTTTCCAAATTTTCTAATTATTTTATCATTTCTCCTAACCACTTTGGTTGTGATAGAAAAAATATTTATTATATGTCATAAAGTGTTTGATCTTTCTCAATGTTTTTAGTTCTCATACTCTTTTGAAGGAAGGAATGAAAGCATGATTTTGTCAGGATTTCATGTTTTACAAAGGTGTTACATATTGAATGCAAGAGCCAAAGAGGGATAAGTGAACTTAAGTTAAAGTGTCTTTTGTTATGGGTTTTGAGTAAGGACTTCATAGCTCAGAGAATGTCCTCTTTCTTTCTCAATAGTTTGTGGTATGGGATGTTGATAAATTGAGAACCTTATAGGATATATTATGAGACACATAATCTTATTACACTAATCTCCTTCTTACTAGTGCTTGTGGTATGGAACACTTATACTAGGGGGTGTTGGGGATGAGCATAATATGGTCTATCATCTCTAGATATGTATATTTGTGAGTATGTGTCAAGAGACGACATAAAGAGTTAATGGTAGGAACCCCTACATGTGGTCACTTGAATGCGAGGGTAGTAAAACCACATATAAGTCCTTAAATAATGGTTGACAGTAGCTTTTTTGGCATAAAAAAAGAACAAGGGCTTAGAGTAATTACTTGCTTCAAGAAACCCCAAAGAATGTGATGATAAGACCCCTCAGTATATGTGTTCATCTAGTAATACATGCTCTACTTATCTGGAAATGATTGAGGAATCTTAAGGATTAAGTAACTGAAAAAATCATATGTTACATATTTCTTTGAAAGTTAGGAATGTGTAAGTATGGTAATCAATGATGTCTATAATCAAATTATATGATGAGCTATGACATCCACAATATATTAAAGATTTATTGTTGATACATAGAAAGCCTGACCTCAAAATAAAAGATATCATGTTTACTTAAGGAGGAATACCCTAATACTTTTCTGTATGGAGATTAAGTGTAGGAAGGATTATGAAAATCATGAGTTAATGGTTGAGCTAAGTTCAAATGAGATTATGTTCTTACTTATTCAAAGTAGGTGTTTTTGTACATGCAACATGTTAAGATAATTAACCTTTAAAGTAAATGAATATAAATGTTTTTATTAAATGAATATGTTCCTATACATATTTAAATATTAAGATCTGGTTAGTGTAACATGTTTCTACATGATGTTTTGTGAACATAAATGATTATGTTGATGAAAATCCTAAAGTTTAAGTAAATGAAGAAAAATGTAGGTAGGACTCTACCCTAGTTTTAGTTGTTTAAATATGTGGAGGGACTCGTTCTTTGCAGCTGTTGACATCATGTAGTGAGTATATGTCAATTTATGTTAAGGTGGCTCACGTCACATGATAGATACCAACCTATTTTTATTTGCATTATATTGTGTATCAGATACCCATGCATATAATTCACATAATGATTAATTTATGTCCATGCATATAATTCATGTAATGATCACATGACGGATGCCAACCTATGTTTATTTGAAAACATTAACTAATATTCCATCATTTGGACCAGTAATAGATGAAAGTTTTATTGCACACTCACTGATTGTTTGGCCTAGTCATCCAAGTTCCTTCTAGTGTTGACTTGTTGACCACTTTATTTAAAGCATTACCATCCTTACTAAACTTAATTTTCTTTCTTGGATGTTTAAGATGAAACCAAGTCTATGAGTACAAATTTGATAATTATGGTTGGCTTGACCCCTTTTATATCTTCCATTTCATTTAATTTGTACATGAGCTTTACATTTCCTTCATTTGTGTTCTATGCTCTTTTTTCTTGAGGACAAGCAATAGTTCAAGCTCAGGGGGATTTGATGTGCGCATTTTATATCTACTTTTTGCACACATCCGCACACAAATTCAGTTCATTTTGCCTTCCATTTAGCCTCTAATCATACTTAACTTGCCATCTTTTAGTTATTTTACTTGTTGCATCATGTTGATTGCAGACACATGCCCAAAATGCCAAATTGGAGGTATCCCAACTCAAATCTAACCTTAATGGGATTTCCCCTCGATTTGCAGCTGATTCAGAGTTCATTCTTGAAGAAACAACATTGTACACAGCGTGTTTTGTTTAAGGCATGGTGTGCAAATTTCTAGAAGAGCTCACAGAACAAAGAACATGACGTGTCTTATTTAAGACACAACGTGTAAGATTCTAGAAGCCTCAACAACTGGAGGACATAGAAGATACACGTCGTGTATTATTTAAGACACGGCGTGTCCTCACGATATAGGGGTCGACCTCGACTCTCTGCCAATGTACACGGGCATGCATTTAATCAAACACATAGTGTACCTTATACTCAGATTGAATCCAACAACATCCATACAACGTGTCACTCACAGAACATGCTGTGTATTTCTTGCCATCAATAGTTAGTTGACAAGTTACACAAAGAGACACGGACGCTCTGTCGTTATCAGTTTCTACAGAAATTAACAAAAGTCACCCCTCATTTTAAAATAGAAATGCAACCTTTTTGGGCAGTTATCTCTTGTCATTTGCAAGCACTTTTCATCCAAGAGAAGTTCTAAAGTAGAGGAAGGCAATTTTGGAGTGGAAGAAGAGGTTTTATTAGAAAAGAACCTCCATTCTACTTCATTTCTTCTCTATTTCTTCTCCAAAGGTGCAGCAGAGCTTTTCCCCTCACGCAAGCTTTTCGGGAGGGAGGATTGTCTAAGTTGGAGTAGCTTCAAGGGTGGAATCTCATCCTCTAGCATGAGTTCTACTTCCCCTTGGCTACACTTTTGGTTCCTTTAGTTTTTTCTTTTCTTAATCATGTAAAACTCTGAAATTTCTACAATGTGTTTGTATGGACAAGTAGAACTCTTTTCTTGGATAGGGGAGAGTGCTCCCATGCCATTACTCATGTGAATAAGAAATTTATATATTATGTTAGTTAGTTTGCTTATCCATGAATGCCTACAATGATTCCTTGTTTGTATGTTTGGTTGGCCATCTTTTATACATGTTTTATGCTTTGTTGTGTTATTTGGGAGAATATATGAGGAAGTAGGGAATAGGATTCATGGCAATATGTTCTTGACCATGGAATGGCTGGAGTGTGTTGAGGGATTCAAATTTTGTTCGAATTAGCATAAACGTGGGAATGTTATTCTATGAAGAGAACCATCTCATGCCACTGGGAGGTGCATGATGATGGCAATCTCCTTGCAAAGTTGACAGTATGTTTTAATTTTGTTGTTATGCATGATGCGATGGTGTGGTGGTGAAATTCCATACCTAGGATTCTCCATTTCCTATTTTGAACTAAACTGAGTTCTTCTTTTCTACTTGCCTTTAGTTATTTGTGATCAACCTTACTTTTGTAAACCGACCTAGATTAATTAAAGTTAATGATTTTGCACATGACTAACCTAGATCCTTGATTTTGATACTCGACTACAATTGACCCTGTACACTTGCGGGTGATAAGTAAGTCGAGATCTTTCTTTTAAAACTCCAACAACTTTTTGGCGTCATTTGCAGAGAGCTACGGTAATATTAGTTAGAGTCGAAGAGCTAACTATTAATTAATACTAAGTCATCATTTTCGTATTTCATATTGTGTTACCTCTCAGCTTTTGAGAATCTTACTCAATTTTTTCTTTTTAGGCTGCATGTGTCACTCTAAGAGGGGTCTGCAGACATCAATCTTTCTAGACCCAAAAATAGAGCGAACCTTTAGTAGCTGTAGGAGAGCAAGGAGGAGTGAGAACTCTTCAAGTTTAAGGGAATCATATCCTTCAACAATGCAATCTTCACCTTCACCACTGCCTTCACTAGATCCTCTTCAAGAATCAGAGATGGAGGACAAACGTCCAATCAAAGATTTCATTGTGTCGGTTGCCATCAATATCTGTGGGACCATAGATCATCCTACAAAAGAGACAAACAACTTCTCCATCGACCCTACAATCATGCAGATGATCCAACAAGATCGCTTCAGAGGAACTCCTATGGAAGACCTAAATCTTCACTTAGAGGAGTTTTTTCTATATATGAACACCTTTAAGATCAATGGTGTTCTAGCTGAAGGAGTACGCCTACTCCTATTTCCATTCACTCTATGAGACCAGGCCAAGGCATGGCTCTCTTTGTTGCCTAAATGTTTCTTCAAGAGTTAGGATGAATTGTTAAATGCTTTCTTAACTAAGTATTTCCCTTCTAGCAAGACGGCCCAGCTGAGGAACCATATCACAAACTTCAAGAAAAAAGGAGAGACGCTCAATGAAACCTGGGAGAGATTTAAGGATCTACAATGCCTTTGTCCTCACCACGGTTTGACCAACTGGTTGCTGCTGCAAACTTTCTACAACGGGTTATTCTACAACACCCGTATGTCCATTGACGTTGCTGCAAATGGGGCCTTGATGAACAAGTAATATAGTGAAGCCTATGTCATTATTGAAGATATGGCGCTCAACCACAGCCAATGGAGATCAGAAAGGACTAGTTGATTCAGCCCTATTTTAGGGCTTCATCTTGTGTCATTTTGCTCTTCAATCACATTTATACCTGTTATATTACATGTTATTCCTCGCAATATGCTTATTTTTGTAAAATGCACTTATGGACATTATGTGCATGTTTTTAGGCATTTGGACCACACTTGATGGAAGAGAGAGATGAGTGATCCTAGGGTTTCTCCACCCTTAGGGAGGCCTAAAGTGAAGTCTGATGCTCCCTCAACCTACCCCTAGTATCCAAAGATCCATTGAAGCAAAGATGTCTAAGAAAATCCAAAGAATAAAGTCAAAGTGCTGATTTAGGACCCAACACGACCATGGTACCACAGAACGGTCGTGCTACACATTTGAAGAATGGGCGTGGCATAGCACCACGTCCACCATCACCTTTCCCACCACGGTCGTGCTACCCTCAGACCACCATGGCCGTGGTGACCAGCACGACCGTGCCAGTTTCAGCCCAAAACTGACCAAAACCCTATAATCTTGCCATTTTAATTCCCACGACCATTGTAACCTACCACAGCCGTGCTCACCCCTACCGACCACGGTCGTGGTGATCCACCACAGTCGTACCACCCACAAAACCAACCTGATTTCACACTATTTTACCCATACTACCCCTACTTACCCTAGTGCTCCCCCCCACACCTATATATATCTAGGTGGCAGCTGGGGCACGCGGTAAGCTACCCTACATCCACTCTAGCCTCCCCATTTTTGTCCTCCATCCATTCCCACCTCCATTTCACCATTTCAACCACCAAAACCCTAGTTTTCCAGTGTTTTCACACATTTCCACCATACATCCATGCGATTCACCTACCTTGGAGGAGGGATCTAAAGCTATAGCTGCTAGGAGGCAGAAAAGGAGGAGTATTCACCGAGCTCTTCATGGCTTTTCACTCCTCTACTCATTCTATCTCCTTTCTCTTTGTATTTTTCTTTGTTATGAGTAGCTAGGCCCTTGGGTGGGCTGTTTGGGGGAAATTTTGTTACTTTGATACCATGTTGGGATAAAATGACATGTAAACTTTGTAATTCCATTTGTTAATGATTAGATTCTATTTCTATCTCATTCTCCATGAATTGCTTGTTGGTTTGTGTGTGAAATCACCTAGGAATTTAGGCAAATTGCTTATATGTGTGAATTTTGGGATTTGCCCCTAGGTCTAATTCTTGGATCCCTAGGTTGACTCCCATCTTACTACATCCTAATCAATCTCCCTAAACCTAAGTGAGAGATCTAAGTAGATAGATTAGATAATTCTAGTGCAATTAGAACGGAGCCTTCTCAAGGTTAGAATGTGGGGGAATTGGGGTCCAACACCCTAATTTCACCTCCCCATTACTACCCTCAGCCCCTAATTGCCCTAGGAATGCCTAATCTAGAAACCTAGGCTTGATTAGACTCTAATTGAATTGAACCTAATCCCTAACACAATTGAGCCTCATAAGGGTAGTAGGGGGTGTTAGGGACTATTTCCCCTATACACAACCTAGCATATCCATGGCCAGTTAGTAGCTTAGGTTAACTCATTAGACTCTAACTTGTTGTTTGGTTTGGATAATCTAAATGAAATCATAATGTTCATATGTCACCCCCAACTTAAGTGACACGTTCATACCCCTAAACAGCCCATACCTCTCTTTATTGCATAAAACCCTAGTTTTGTGCTTGCTTAGCTTAGTTAGCTTCTTGCTTTGTTCTTGCCTTAGTTATGTTAGTTTAGCTCTTTAATAGCTCTTTTGCTTATCTCTTGCTTGCCTTAGTGTAATTTGCCTTTTCATACCTAGCTTAATCCTTTTTTGCATGTTTAGCCTTACTCTAGCCTAGGGTTAACTTAGATTTCATTCTTGCCTTTAATTGCTTGTTTGTCCATAATAGTTTAACAATCTAAATAGCCTTCAAACCCTTAACCCTAGTCTCCGTAGAAGGAACCTAGCCAAGCCAAATGTAGCTCTAGTGCCCCCTCTTTTCCATGTGGATCGACCCTGTACTTGCCACCTTCCTATACTATGACATGACCCTGTGCGCTTGCAGGTGTAGTTGTTTTAGTGTGAGTAGGTGTTAAGTTAGGTTTTATAAATATCAAAACTGAATCCACCATGTGTGTCTGTCCACGGGGTTGCATCTATTAAAACTCCAATTGAGTACTTTGTAACACCATTGGTAGAAACACACCAAGCTTTCTAGTGTCGTTTCCAGGGATTAGAGGCGCTCGACCTAGCTAGTTACTTTTTCTTTGACTTTTCCTACTTCCCTCATCATTTCTATTTTTTATTCATTATTCTTTGCATTCTATGTGTATATTGGTTTACTAACTTGTTCTCTTTTGTTTGGTTGTGCTTTGTGCATGTGACATGCCATTTGGGGGAAGACAAGATGGAAGGCCAACATGCACTTCACAAGCCACTTCAAGACTACTTCATGCCTAGCAATTACAAATTGCCAATTGCTAGCAGGGTTGATCAGATGCCAGGGAAGCAATTCTCCATCCCTCCAGGTCTTCTTGGTCTCTTGCCCATCTTCTACAGCTCGGAGAGTGAGAACCCCTACAAGCACTTGGATTCCTATCTTGAAGTATGCTCCACATTCAGGATGCCAACAGCAAGTGATGATACAATCAGGTTGACTTTGTTTTCCTTCTCCCTCAAAGACAAAGCCAAAGAGTGGTATGATTCAAGAAGAGACATCATGAGTTGGGGAGATATGAAAAATGTCTTCTTGAGGAAATTCTACTCTATAGAAAAGTTGACATTGATGTGGTGTACCATAGAAAGTTCCAGTCAAATAGATAATGAGTGATTCCACGAGGCGTGGGAGAGATTTAAAAAGATGTTGATAGAATGTCCCCAGCATGAGATCCCTTTGTGGCAGCTAGTTCAGTCCTTCTACTCTGGTCTATCTCATGCAAGTCAAGCTATAGTGGATTCTTCTTGTGTGTGTGTGGGGGGGGGGGGTTATGGCTAAACCACCTGAGGAGACATGGCCCTTATTTGAGAGTTTGGCAGAAAGTTCAAGGATGAAAGCTTCTAGTATGGTTAGTGGTAGTGACCTATCTTTTGGTGTGACATCTCCAACTCACAATGATTCAAGCCCACGATTGATGAAAATGTTCGGTAAAATTGTGAGCTTCATGAGAAACCAAGTGACCAAACCTCCTTGTCATTCAGTCAATGCTATTGAGTTCTATGGGGAAGAAAAGAGGACACGTCACTCCTATAGCTACCAAGAACCACAAAGTCCCACATATAGCTCAAGGTTTTAGGAAGAGGTTCTCTCTAGATTGAAAGTGTTTGATGATGTTCAAAGAGATGTTTCAAGGTTAGAAGAGAGAATAGAGACGCTATCTTCCATAATCGCTATCCAAGAAGAAAAATTGTCTTCAAAACCCATCATGAGCCACCATGAAGAAAGTGGATCTATGCCTTCTTCCCACATTTTCTATAGTCCACCCCCCATGCAAATACATCCCATTCACTCCTTATAAGGCTATTCCAAGCCTTACACTCCTCCACCACCTCCCTCACCTCAAATTTCCCAAAACTTCACTTTCCAACCCCAATTCTCTCCTCCCCCTCAATTCTCTTCTCCACCTCAATTTCAACCCCAAGTGTCACCTCCACCTCCTCCACAGCCACAACATGATCCCCCTCTCCACCATGTGTAAGGTAGTGTTGTTACAGTTCTAAGGAGTGGGAAAACTCTTGAGCAGCCCGCAAGTCAAAGAAAGGTTGATAAAGAAAAGCAAAGGCAGCCAAGTGGTGATACTGTGATTGATATTGCTGAAGATGATGTTGTGATACCGCAAGTTGAGTTTGGGATTCCATGTGATCCACCACTTATCACCTTTACAGGTCCTACCACCCCTAGTGTGCCGCCTCATGTTCATGCAAGTACGGCAAAAACTAGTGATCCTCCATTCGTAGAAGCACTAGATGAGCCACCACAATTAAAAAGGAGACAAAAGCACAATGTTGATATTCTTGAGGTGTTTCTCTAAGTGAAGGTGAACATTCCACTTTTGGATGCTATTAAGAAAGTCCCATCTTATGCCAAGTTCCTCAAGAACCTATGCAATGTGAAAAGAAGGTCAACGGGGATGATTACAAAGAAGGTGAGATTAACTGAACAAGTGAGCTCCATCATACAACACTCACTTCCCGTGAAGAGAAAGGACCTAGGTGCCCCACTCATACCTAGTAACATAGGGGGACATCACATAGATAGGTCCTTACTTGATTTGGGATCTAGTGTGAATTTGATGCCATACAATGTCTATGTTGAGCTGGGCTTAGGTAAGTTGAAGTTGGAACATTGCACTCTCTAGTTGGTGGATAGATCCATAAAAGTGCCTAGGGGTAGAGTGGATGATGTCTTGGTGATGATAGACAAATAGAAAGGTGCAGTGTTCCCGAAGGATTTCATTGTACTTGATATAGATCCGGAGGATAAGAAGATTCCCATTATCTTGGGAAGGTCATTATTGTCTATAGATGATGTCGACATTCATGTGTGCAGTGGCACTATGATAGTCTCATTCATGGACATGAAGATCAACATCAACATGTACAAGACCCCAACCCGGTGAGTCCAAGATAGGGATATTAGACATGATTACTTCACAAGTCCAAATGGGCATTTGAGAGAAGGATACCAAGGTGAAGAAATTGATGATGATTATTGTGATCAAAGGGATGAGGAAAATAGATTGAGTACAAATGAGGGATGCATGTTCTGCAAGAATGGACACATGAGAATGCCAAACAGATGAATGATCGAAGAATCACCAAGAAGCCAAGCTGAAGGCAAGAAACTCAATGCTTGTGGGAGGCAACCCACTTAGGTTTGGGGAATTTTTCACCCAACCTCTCATTTTTGATACTTTTGCTTTTTGTTTTACACAAAACAAAGATACGCACACTTGTGCTTGATAGTTTCTGTCTTTATTTTTTATGAAACAATAGGTCAAACATGATCAAGTTGACAATTAAGGCACGCTCAATCAGAGTGATGGATATAACAACAACAGAGATCGTTCAAGTGGATTAGACGATGAGTTTCTAAAAGATTTGATGAAATTTAGAGTTTTTGAACTGACAGAGTCCAGAACGGTCATGCTAGAGATAGAACGGCCATGTTGGATAAGTTAAAATTCAGCAGGGAGAATGAAGTTTTTGGTCACTACCAACATGGTCGTGTTGACCAGAATGGCTGTGTTGGCATCTGATGCAAGGATTTTGAGTCGCTTTTATAGACTGGTTTTACATGTGTTTTATGTGTTTATTAGTCACATTTGTGGTTAATATCGCATGATTCACTTGTTTTAGTCTATAATCACTTTTTGCATCAAATCTATTGTATATCATCTTTTTGGTTGTAAATGATCATATCGATGTGTTTTAGCAAGGCTGATTTTGATTTATCTTGAAATTTTAGGAAAAATGAATATATGTAGTTGTCGATACCATCGACAGATGCCAATATTATCGACTCAATCACAGTGAGACAGCCACAAGGAACCAAGATGCATCGATACCATCGACACCGAAGTTGATGGTAGCGAGATACCTACAGTGAGCCAGCAATTAACTGGTCGATACTATCGACGCAAAGTCAATACTATCGACCTTGCCCAGCTTCGGCGTCGGATTGGTGATAAAAGAGACACCTAAAGGTGTCGATACCATTGACACTACATTCGATGGTATTGAGGCTGCATCAGGAGGAACGTCAGAAAAAGAAGACTTGTCAATATTCTGACGGGTCGATACCATCGACCCGCGTCTATGGTATCAACGCCGTCAGATCAAGTTTTGTTTCAGATCGATTCTAATCGGACGGTGGTGATATTTTAGAAATCTAAAGTGGTGCATATACCTAATTACGGTGGCCCTAAGCAAAGGAAAACGTCATTAGTCATTGCACAAGTGTCAAGGAGAGGAGGAGAGAAGAACAGAGCCCAAAATCACACCCTGATCATTCTGAGAGCTGCAGAGGATGTTTTCCATCGCTGGAAGGCTGTAGATCGCGGATTCTACGTCAAGGAATGCCCAGATCTCCTACGTTCAGGGGTTTACATCACTTTCATTCACGTTTTCTCCATGTTTTCCCTTTCTCTCATCATGTCTTTCATTGAGATGAACATGTGGGGCTAATCCCCTTTATCTTTAGGACTAGGAGTAGCACGGGTGATGGTTGTATGACATTTCTACCATAGTATTTAATAAATTATCTCTTAAATCCGTGGTATGATTTCATTTTCTCCATTATATCATTATGATTGATCACCCTAATGATAATCTAATGCCTTTAATTACTTTGAAAGAAGAATTGATGGTTGAAAAGAGACAAAATTCACATTAATTAATAAATCCTTTGAACAAGGTGATGTATGGTTAATGGTGGAAACCCAGAGTATGGTCTTCGTGCACCTAGTTTAGGGTATAGATTACTACTATCATGGAGCCGACCTATATTTAGGTAGTGCATTGTATCATGAAAGTGAGCAATTCTGAATACAGGCCACTACCCGGAATGAGAGATGGAATAGGTTTACTATGTAGAAATTAATACAATGAGAACCTGTGGTGAAACTATAATCCTAAAGATTCCCATTTGAATTGATTAAACCAAACATTTAATCGATTGCTCTATTTTCTTTCATTTTTCTTTTCTTTTTCAATCAACTCTCAAATCAATTTAATCGGTCTAACTGATTGCAAGTAGTTAGTAGTAGTCTACCAATAATTATGTTTCCCTGAGTTCGACTCGGGCCTCACAAAGGCATATATTACTCTGACGCGTGCACTTGCGTTCTACGCACGGTAAATTCGTGTCAAGTTTTTGGCGCCGTTGTTGGGGAAACGGCAATTGTTGGCACTACAAGTGCTATAAGCGGCCACTCTAGGCTACCTTTTTCTTTTAACTACGTTGTTAATTCTTGCAATTGATTGTCTAATTTTCAGAAATCTATATTCGTCTAGCACTGTACTTAACAAAATATATCATTTTGTAGGTACCAGTGCATGGTGAGCACGCGCAGCACAGACTACGCATAGTCATTACTAGAGGTCTCATCTTCGGGATCAGACGATGAGGGGCATAACATTCAGAATCAACCCGAGAGAGTAAATTTAGATTCTGAACAAGAAGAGATGGCTGAAGAAAAAATGATATGGGAGAAGATCAAGGCATTTTCTTCCTCTGCATCGAAAGGGATAATCAAGAGGTAGGCTATCAACATCCTGACTTATACAATTGATCTGGCACTAATAAATCTAGTCAAAATTCAAGCATTCCATGGACTAAAGAACAAAGATCCAGTGGCCCACATAAGCACTTTTGTGGAAAATTGTGATATGATCAAGATCGATCGTTTTCCGCAAGAGACACTGTATTTGAAACTGTTTCCAAGTTCTCTTGCAGGAACTGCAAGAGAGTGGTTCTATAATCTGGATGATGAGATTGTTGAGACATGGGATCAGATGATCGAGGTCTTTTTTGAACATTTCTTTCCACCGGAGAAGACTAATGATTTAATCAGGAAAATCCACAACTTTACTCAGAATGTAAGTGAAACTTATTCGGAGACCTGGGAAAGATTCCAGATAATGCTGAGAAGATGCCCTCATCATGGGTTAGACAAGGAGAAACAGGTGAAAATTTTCTACTTTTCTCTGAATGAACATGACAGAAGAAACCTAGACTCCACAGGTTCGGGTTTCTTTTTGAACAATATTGATACTAGATGTTGCGAGATTCTTAAAATCATGGCAAAGAAGCAGTCCTGGGGTACTAGAGATGCACCTGAGCAAGTTAGATCTATAAAGGATGCTAAATCCATTAAAGAACTGAATGACAAGATGGATCTTATTGCAAAGAAACTTCTGGAAAAAGAAAATGAAGAGTCTGATGATGAAGCACAGGTCAAATTCATGCGTCAGCAACAGGGATATAGGAATAATGACTATTCCTGGAGAAAGGATAAGAAATTTTCTTGGAAAGATCCCAAAAATTTCTTGCAGGATCTAGAGGCTAAGCCACAACCCACTGCAGAAGAAAAGAGCAATGAGTTGCTCAATCAAGTAATCAAGTAGAATCAAGAACTCATGAGCACGTTTGGCCAACAAATAAAGCAACAAGGAGAGTTCATGAATTAGTTTGGGAAAACTTTACAAAGTCATGGAGCTCATATGAGGACACTCGAGACATCTTTAGCACATATGGCGACAGAGATTTCAAGTTTGAAGAAACTAATGCAGCAAGGTTTTCCCAGAAATACAAATGTTCCAGGAGGAAATCAACAAGCCAAAGAAATTCTATTACAGAGTGGAAAGAAGATTTTAAACTCTAAGGCCAATGAACCAAGCACACCCCAGCCAGAAACCATAGGTGAGGCCACAGTGGAGGTCACAATCACAGAGTTGATGGAAGATGCGGTAGAGGATGCCACACCAGAGCCCATTGTTGAGGAAGAGACTCAAAAGAGGACACCATATGTGCCTCCACATCAAAGGGCACAGACCGTGCCAGTCCTGTATCCAAATTGTTTGAAGGCTAAGAAAGTGGACGCTCAGTTCAAAAAATTCCTAGATAGTTTTAGGAAACTTTCTGTCAACATTCCGCTGTTAGAAGCGATACAGCAGATACCCTCTTATGGCAAGTTTCTGAAAAATATAATTACCAAGAAGAGGAAGATTCCTGATACTGAGGTGGTGGTTCTTAAAAAGAAAGTGAGCGCCTTCATTTTGGGCACATTACCACCAAAAAGACAAGATCTGGGCTGCTTTAATACTTCATGTTACATCGGCAAGGTGAAATTCGGTGAAGCATTGTGTGACTCCGGGGCAAGTATTAATTTGATGCCTCTTTCTACTTTCAAGAAGCTGGGACTTAAAGAATCGAGACAAAGCGACATGACGATTCAGCTAGCAGATAATTCTGTGGTTAAGTCGTATGGTATTTGTGAGGATGTGCTGGTTAAAGTTGACAGGTTTGTATTTTCAGCAGATTTTGTGGTAATGGAAATGCAAGATGACCAAGGGAATGAGCTACTCCTTGGAAGACCCTTCCAAGATACTGTAGATATGATACCTGAAATGGGAAGAAGCTGTATGACATTGGGAATAGCAGATGACAAATTTGAAATGGTTATGCCACCAAGTACAACACAATCACAGGCAAAGGAGCAATGTTGCATGGTGAAACATTTTGATCAAAACATTTCTCTTTGTTTAGGGAACCCATTTCTAGATATGGCTCATGTAATGACCAAGATAGATAAGGGGACACTGGCAGTGGATATTATGGAACAAACCAAAGTTGTTTCTCTTTATAGAGTTGTGGGTTATCCAAATGATGAAGAGGAGGAAATTCCTCTTTCTTATGAAGATGATGCAATAGCAAGTTCTGTCCTTGACTCATATCCAGAACTGCCCCTTGAAGCTTTCCTTGTCAACATAATGCATGATTGGATGAGAAGCAAGTCGTTACAAGAGTGTGTAAATATGCTTCAAGTACTTCTGTGCTATTATGCCAAGCATTATGTGGACCTTGGGCCACTACCACCACCGCTTCAATCATCATTGATCTATCCACCAGAGTTAGAACTGAAGCCACTGCCTCCTCATTTGAAGTATGCATTCTTAGCCGATGGTGAAAGACTATCGGTGATTATTTCGGCATATCTGAGTGTCGGTGAAGAAGAACAGTTGATGATCGTGTTGAATAACCACCGTGGCGCATTCGGGTGGTCAATTACTGATATGAAGGGGACTTCCCCTACACTTTTCCAGCACAAGATCTGGCTCGAGGCAGGAGCCAATTCTATGATTCAGCCACAACGTCGACTCCACCCGAGCATGATGGAGGTCGTCAAGAAGGAGGTGATCAAGCTCCTTTCTATAGGCATCATTTATGCTATCTCATATTCGACGTGGGTAAGCCCCACACAGGTAGTTCTTAAAAAGGGGGAATCACTGTCACTCATAACTTGTTAAACGAACCGGTCACGACCCGATTGGTAACTGGGTGGCATGTGTGCATTGACTATCGTCGCTTGAACTCCGCTAAATTAAAAGATCATTTTCCTCTACCATTCATCGATCAAATTTTAGAGCGACTAGATGGTCGATCTCATTTTTGTTTTTTAGATGGCTACTTTGGCTACAATCAAATCTCCATTGATCCTAAGGACCAAGAGAAGTCTACCTTTACTTGTCCCTACGGAACATTCGCATACTGCTGTATGCCTTTTGGCTTGTGCAACGCACCAGCAACCTTTCAGCGTTGCATGCTTGCAATTTTTTCTGATATGGTTGAGCGTTGTTTAGAGGTTTTCATGGATGATATTTTCATCTATGGTGCGTCGTTTGATGAGTGCCTGTACAATTTGGATAAAGATTTACAAAGATGTGAGGACACACATTTAGTTCTCAATTGGGAAAAGTGTCATATGATGGTTAGTGAAGGAATTGTGCTTGGACATAAGGTGTCTAAAAAGGGGTTGGAGGTAGATCCAGTCAAGATTGAGGTTATTTCAAAACTACCTCCACCGAATTTAGTGAAAGGGGTAAGGAGTTTTCTTGGTCATGCAGGGTTCTATCGCCGTTTCATTAAAGATTTCTCCAAAATCGCTAAACTGTTATCTGAATTGCTTGAGAAATATGCGATATTTGATTTCAATGAAAAATTCTTGCATTCTTTCAATGTACTTAAGGAAAAATTAATTTCTGCACTGGTTGTTCAAACACCGGATTGGAATAAGACTTTTGAGCTCATGTGCGATGCTTCGGATTTTGCAGTAGGGGCTATTCTTGGGCAGCATTTTGAGAACAAACCCGTGGTGATTTTCTATGCATCAAAGACTTTAAACAAGGCACAACTTAACTACACCACGACTGAAAAGGGAACTTCTCGCCGTGGTTTTTGCATTCTGAAAATTTCGGAAATATCTAGTAGGGTCAAAAGTTGTGGTATGGACAGACCACGCCGTCATAAAATACTTGATGGAAAAGAAAGATGCCAAACCTAGATTGATTAGGTGGATCTTATTGTTACAAGAATTTGACATTGAAATTAAGGATAAGGCGGGAATTGAGAATGTGGTTGCGAACCACTTGTCTAGGTTAGAGTGGGTAGATGAGAGGGATATCAATATACCCATTATCGAGACATTTCCTGATGAGAAAATCCTTTCTTTAAAATCTAAGGATCCATGGTTTTTGTACATTGTTAATTATCTTGCATGTAATGAAATTCCAGATGATTGGACTTATCAAGAAAAGAAGAAATCTTCCCATTCTTTGAGATATTATTTCTGGGATGATCCCATCTTGTTGAAGCAATGCAGGGACAGCATTTTGCGTAGGTGTGTATCGGAGATTGAATATGATAGTGTACTTAGTCACTGTCATACACTACCTACTGGTGGTCATCATGCGAGCTCAAGAACGGCGGCCAAGGTGTTAGAGAGTGGTCTTTATTGGCCTACACTCTTCCAGGATGCCTATGACTATGTGAGAAGATGTGATTCCTGTCAAAGGGTAGGTAATATTTCAAAGCGGCAAGAGATGCCCCTCAATGTGTTTCAAGAAGTTGAGGTATTTGATTTGTGGGGCATCAATTTTATGGGACCCTTTGTGTCCTCAAATTCTAATATATACATTTTACTTGCTTTTGATTATGTATCAAAGTGGGTAGAAGCAACACCCACAAGGACTAACGACGCTGTTGTAGTGTGCAGGTTTGTGAAAGATCATATTTTCTACAGATTTGGTGTTCCACAGATGATTATTAGCGATGGAGGCACCCACTTTTAAAATAAAAAGTTTGTTGCGTTATTGAGCAAGTATGGGGTGAAGCACAATGTTGGTACCCCGTACCACCCGCAAACACAAGGGCAGGTCGAAGTGTCGAATAGAGAAATTAAGAAAATTTTGCAGCGCATAGTGGCTTCGACAAGAAAGAATTGGAGTACACTACTATCAGATGCATTATGGGCGTATAGGACCGCATTTAAGACACCTATAGGCACTACGCCTTTTAGGTTGGCTTATGGGCGGGCCTGCCATTTGCTGATAGATTTGGAACACAAGGCGCATTGGGCACTACGGAAGCTTAATTTGAGTTATGATGATCCAGGTAAGAAGAGAATGCTAGAGCTCAATGAGTTATATGAGCTGAGGATGAACGCTTATGAAAACTCGAGGATTTACAAAGAGAGAACAAAACAAATTCACAGTCGTCACATTCAACTGCGTGTTTTCAAAAAAAGGGGAACATGTGTTATTATTTAACTCGAGGTTGAAGTTGCATCCCAAGAAATTGAAATCTCAGTGGAGTGGATCTTTTGTTGTGGAGGAGGTGCACCCACATGGTGCTATTATGGTGAGAGATGGAGAGCTGACGTTCCTAGTTAATGGTCAAAGGTTGAAGCTTTACTTTGGCGAGGACTACACGAGAAAAGTACATGAGGTTAAACTCATGGCACTTAAGGATGAATGAAGAGCTTTATTGCGTCTAGCCTAAGACGTTAAAGTAGGGCGCTTGTTGGGAGGCAACCCAACCATCGATAGTTTTAATTTGTAGTTCCTTCATTTTCTTTCGCATTTGCAAGTTAGTTTTGTTTAATTTCATTTGTGTGTAAAAATGATACCTTAATCGTTTTGTTTAGTGTGCAGTACTGAGTCAGAGTCGATACCATCGACCATAGTGTCGATGGTAGTGACTTGGGTATAGGGAAGCGGCTGCAGAAAATTGTCGATACCATCGATGGCCTAAACGATAGTATCGACCTTCCATCAGCAACGTCAAAGAAAGAGATAGCTCTGGGTCCATAGTATCGACTAGGAAGTTGATGCTCGTGAGATCCCTGAATATTTACAGAAGAATTTGTCTCAGTGAAGTCGATACCATCGACAACCCAGTTGATGGTATCAACACGGAAACAGTGAGGAAGTGGCACCCAGGCCTTGCGAGGGTAATCAAACCATGAAGAGTTGATACCATTGACACCTAGTCGATAGTATCGATGCAACATGTCATCGATCCGTGAGAAGAAATCAACGGAGCCCGCCAAATTTAGAAGTTGATCTGTTGTCGATGGTATCGACGCGTCATCAATCTGGGCCCCCACATCTAGCAATTGACAACTTTCGATGGTCATGAAGAGTGGATTGTGCTCCAGGTGTTGATACCATCGACACCCCGTCGATGGTATCGACGGAGCAACAGTAGCGACGGGTTCATTTATAAAAGGAGGGGTTGTTTCTCATTTCTATTCACACCTTCGGAGTGAATCCATTCAACTTGTGCATTGAGCATTGCTGAGAAACAGGAGGTCTTCACCGAGCATATAGCGAGCGAGCGATCTTCATCGAGCTCTTCACCGACTACGGGGATCATCTTCTCCGACCGTCAACGAGCTGTCTTCTCATTTCCCTTTCTTTTCATCATGAGGAGGAATGTTGCTTCATCATCTTCGAGCACCCAGCTGATGGATATTGAGACATTCATCCCGCCACCTCCAGGCTCCATCCCTCATCCCCGACTTGCACATCCTTCTGTGGATGTGAAGAAAATATGAGGAGTTGTTGAAAAGAACGATCGAGCTGACCTGATACGTTGATCGGGCAATGATCTGCGATCTCGGATTCGAAGACAACCTGATGTATGTGCTCCATGGCCAGGAGGGCCGCACGAGAAAGCTCGACAACGTGGTCACACATCATGTAGAGGGCCACCCCTTTTTTGGCGAGTGACTGACTTATAAAGAATTGGTGGTGGAATTCATGGTGTCACTTGATATATGTGTCATGCCAAATGACCTCAACGCCTCCAATAGGGAATGGATCAAAGGCCGAGTGTCCTTCCGGCTCTTCAACAAAAATTATAATCTGACACTCAAGCAATTAAATTCCATCTACAATTGGTGGCACTCCACCGAGTAGCACCGACGGCCAGACAACTGCACTGATTACGATGCCATGTTCACGCAGCTGGTGACATCTCCTCAGGGCAAAACGATCAGCTACCACAATGTCACGGTGTCCGATTTCGAGCATCCATTATTGTGGGTCCTTTACCGCATGTTGTGTGTTACTTTCTTCGCTCGGGGAGAACTTTCGTTGAGTAAATTTCAGGAGACCGACCTCTTCTTTCTGTATAATCTGCTGACACGAGGAAAGCTTAATTGGGGCGCGTTCTTCCTAACACGTGTGATGGCAGTAAAGAAGAGTACGCGGTGGGCTCCAATTCCTTTTGGGGGACTCATCATGCCTCTAGCCCTATATATTGGGCTGGACCTTTCTTCAATGCCTCCCCTGCTAAGTAAAAGCTTTGTCAACCTGCATCATCTGCATCAGTCTAACCTATTAACAGTTCGTGATGGTGTGGTATATGCAAACTGTCATGTGAATAAAGAATATCAAGAATGTGTTCTTCCAAATCTCATCTTCAACATCCAAGGAGCTCAGCACTTCCGGTGGCCTATCATCGCCATCGACGACTCTGACAAAGAAGAAGACGGTGATGAAAACAACCATGACGATGGTGATGAGCAGGAAGAGGAGATTGTTACTCCTCTTCGGGCACGAGTGGCACCGCGGAAGCGTCCACGCTTCTACCCGGGTGCATCATCATCTTCGCAGCCTCTACCACCACAGCCCTCTCAACAAGGAGATGATGTCTATTCTATGTAGGGCATGTACACCATGCTATAGAGCATTCAGGAGGCACAACAGCAACACACTACATCATTTTCTGATATCCAGGAGACTACAAATCAGCTATATGTTAATCAACAAGCTATCTTTGAGAACGAACGTCAGCTGTTTGCCAATCAGCAACAAGTCTACGATCAGTTGGGGAGGATCGAGCAGCAGCAGCAGCCGTTCTATGATCACTACTGGAGCCAAAACCACTTCAGGGGATATCCTCAACCTCCACCGATGCCCCCATATGATCCAAACTTCCAGGGGAAATATCCATCATGGGATCCCACCGCCCCACAGTACCCCCCACCTGAGCAATAAATGGTATCACTGTTCCACCTGCTAAGATTGTTTTTACTATGAGGCCATAGTCGGATTCAAGCTTAGGGGGGAGATGGAACAGTTTCTATCTTTTTCTATCTTTTATTTTTCTTAGTTTTTATCATTTATTGCCTTTTCTTTTATGTTAGCAATTTTCTTAGCTTTTAGCTTTTAGGATCCACATGTTATCTAGTGTATTTGTGGATGTCCAGTGTAATTGGTCATATCTATGCTTGTCATATGGGAGTATGGGTAAATTTAAAAAATTTTCATGTGATTGCAAGCTTGCTTTGTTCAAACTTAAGCGCTTAACTTATGAAAATAATTGGGTTTGTCAACTTTAAAACATAAGATCACAACTCTACATGCTTATGATTCAAGGAAAGTGGACAGAATTGGATGTTGAGCCTAAACTAACCAAATGGTAATGGGACTTTAATCTGAAATAAGAGAGAAAAGCCCCTTGATTTTACACATGTCAGTAAGGAGGGACATATAATATCTTCTAAGGGTTCTGTCAATAAATCTTGTGATCTATCCACCTCATCTCATTTACACTCCACCATAAGAATTAGTAGCACTTTACAGTTTGTCATCTCTTGATTGCATATCATGTAGATAGGATTGCATTGTAGTTAGTTTTTACATCTGTTGCATTTATGAAAAAAAAATGTTGCATTATAGTCATGCAAGCACAAATTTTAGAATGCATGTCAATGTCATTTTAGATACATCTTGCATAATCTTAATCATTTTGTACATGATGTGCCTTGCTTCTTCTGAAAATAAGGAACTTGTTTCGTACTTTCTGGAAAAAAAATAGTAGTTATGAGAATAAGCCCAAGATGAAGATGTGCAAATTTCATCTTAGTCATTAAGCAAAATAAGGGCTGGAAAAAAAAAGAAAAAAAATAATAAGTAAGTGAAGGTCAGAAAGATGGAGGAACTTGTTCACATGCATAATAAGAACAAGCACATGTGTAGTTTTGTAGATATTCTGTCTCTCGTTGGGATAGAATAGTAATGCATGCATCATTCCACCTGAAATGTAAGCATTAGGTCATTTTCATATGCATGAGCATCATGTAGGTCATTGTTTCACTATTGCATGTCAAACTATATTGTGCTACTCTTTCTTACATAAACAGCCTATTCCATCCACCCGTTGCTCAAAATGGTAGGCCACCAGTGATTATCTTCTCATTTTTTTATTTTAGGAGATCTGCTTCCATTTAGATGGTAGTTAGGTTATGAGCAACATAGATAGGAGATCACAAGATGCACCAAGCCTGAACCGGAAGATTGTATTATATTAACTGCCTTATTTGATAGTGTTCACCAATCTAGGAGTGGATATCTATTATGGATGATCATCGTCACCTGTAGGGTAGTCACCATTCTGTGGTTAGTGAGGGATGGTATGTGAATGTCTGGTGGGAATCATGCAGTAATGTCTGTTGTGATAGTATGTTCTTTAGTTGACCCTCGCAATTTTACTCTATAGTTTTGTTGCTCAAGGACGAGCAATGTTTAAGCTTAGGGGAGTTTGATGCGAGGATTTTGAGTCGCTTTTATAGACTGGTTTTACATACATTTTATGTGTTTATTAGTCACATTTGTGGTTAATATCGCATGATTCACTCGTTTTAATCTATAATCTCTTTTTGCATCAAATCTACTGTATTTCATCTTTTTGGTTGTAAATGATCATATTGATGTGTTTTAGCAAGGATGATTTTGATTTATCTTGAAATTTCAAGAAAAATGAATATATGCAGTTGTCGATACCATCGACAGATCTCGATAATATCGACTCGGTCACAGTGAGACAGCCACAAGGAACCAAGATATGTCGATACCATCGACACTGAAGTCGATGGTAGCGAGATACCTACAGCAAGCCAACAGTCAACTGGTCGATACTATCGACGCAAAGTCGATACTATCGACCTTGCCCAGCTTCAACGTCGGATTGGTGATAAAAGCGACACCTAAAGGTGTCAATACCATCGACACTATAGTCGATGGTATCGAGGTTGCATCAGGCAGAACGTCAGAAAAAGAAGACTTATCGATATTCTGACGGGTCAATACCATCAACCCGCGTCGATGGTATCGACGTCGTCAGATCAGGTTTTGTTTCAGATTGATTCTAATCAGACGGTGGTGATATTTTGGCAATCTAAAGTGGTGCATATACCTAATTACGGTGGCCCTAAGAAAAGGAAGACATCATTAGTCATTGCACAAGTCTCAAGGAGAGGAGGAGAGAAGAACGGAGCCCATAATCACACCTCGATCGTTCCGGGAGCTGCAGAGGACGTTTTCCACCGTCGGAAGGCTGTATATCACAGATTCTAAGTCAAGGAATCCCGGATCTCCTCCGTTCAGTGGTTTACAACACTTTCACTCACATTTTCTCCATGTTTTCCCTTTCTCTCATCATGTCTTTCATTGAGATGAACATGTGGGGCTAATCCCCTTTATCTTTAGGACCGGGAGTAGCCCGGGTGATGGTTGTATGACATTTCTACCATAGTATTTAATAAATTGTCTCTTAAATCTGTGGTATGATTTCATTTTCTCCATTATATCATTATGATTGATCACCCTAATGATAATCTAATGCCTTTAATTACTTTGAAAGAAGAATTAATGGTTGAAAAGAGACAAAATTCACATTAATTAATAAATCCTTTGAACAAGGTGATGTACGGTTAATGGTGGAAACCCAGAGTTTGGTCTTCATGCACCTAGTTTAGGGTATAGGTTACTACTACCGTGGAACCGACCTAGATTTAGGTAGTAAATTGTATCACGAAAGTGAGCAATTCTGAATACAGGCCACTACCCAGAATGAGAGACAGATTAGGTTAACTATGTAGAAATTAATACAATGAGAACTTGTGGTGAAACTATAATCGTAAAGATTCCCATTTGAATTGATTAAACCAAACATTTAATCGATTGCTTTATTTTCTTTCATTTTTCTTTTCTTTTTCAATCAACTCTCAAATGAATTTAATCGGTCTACTTGATTGCAAGTAGTTAGTAGTAGTCTACCAAAAATTACGTTTCCTTGAGTTTGACTCGGGCCTCACAAAGGCCTATATTACTCTGACGCATGCACTTGTGTTCTACACACGGTAAATTCGTGTCAGCATCCATCCAGAACGAACGTGCTACAGAGGAATGGTCGTGCTGGTTGACTTAAAAACAATAGGGAATTTTGAGATTTGGCCACTGGAAGCACAGTCGTGCTGACCAGAATGACTGTGCTAGCTCCCAGCCAGAACGATCATGCTGGCCCAGAAAAACCACTTAAGTGGCCCGATCCAGCCTGACCCAGCATGACCCCAGACTCATTTTTTCCACCCGAGAATGGCCATTCCGCGCTCCAGGTGACTATGGTGAGTTCCCATCACCCCCAAATCACCTCCTCTTGCTCCCAAACTCTGGATTTGAGTTTCCCTTGGCCCCTAATCACTTTCCCTAACCTCTATCTTTGATTTCCACCCTCCATCACCACCGTTTTCTCCACTTCCAAGCAAGTTCCTGCCCTACAGTCCAGAGTTGCATTTTTACTATTCTAGTTTGATTTTCCACCAAAGAACTTTGCAACAATGAAGGGTGTGGGCAAGGCCATCAAGAGAGGAGTAAAGAAAACTATAAACATCCTCACCGATAGCAAAAGGTGATCCAAATGGGTGCCTAATTCACAACAGTCTGGTAGCGCCTCCTCGCCTTCCAACTCCATTTCATGATCCTTGGGACGATCGTCGTCGATGAGCACCTCCCAACTACACTCTTCCTCTAGTAAGCACACCTCAGATCCAAACTACAACAACCCCGGGGAAGAGGAGGAGGAAGAAGAAGAAGAATTAGAGAACATTGTAGATTCAATTGAAGTAAATGCACCAGGCCGTGAGAGGAGGACTAAGAAGTCTAATGAAGCATTTTCATCATGCTTGTTGCCACGACCAGCTCCAGCAAGGAATTCCACATCATCGGTCCAACCTAGTGGAGGCCCTGAGAGAGTGCCCTTGAACTTGGACACAAGTTCGGGGTCACACACCTATGAAGAAGAAGAGGTGGAAGACACCAAAAGGAAATGGAGGGTTAACAGGTGGACATCTTGTCCAGGTTGGAAGAAGATAGGTTGGAATGGTTGGGAAAACACAACTATGGAAAGGGGGTAGCAAGAGGAGTTGTGACAAGACCTCTCACTCCCATGTGCATGACAAGGAGGGTGATTTCCACTAGATATGCATGTACGCCTACAATGCAATCTCTAGGGATCAACTTCATGTTCGAGAGGCAAACAAAGTGTTGTGGTTTGTAAAAGTTTTTAACAAAAGTTGAAGAGACATATTTGGAGCTTACTCATGATTTTTTTGCAACCTTAGAGAAGGTACAGTACCAAGGAGAGGAAGCCATCAAATTCAAATTGAATTGCTCAAGACATGTACTCAAAGCTTCTCAATTAATGATATCATTGCCTCCATTTTAGAAATGGCAAGGAACTTTGATGAATGGAGGTTTGACAAGAGTGGGAAAGTAGACTATTCTAAGATGTGGAAAGCAATCACTGGTCAATCTACCTTTGCTACAGGGAAATCCAAGACAAGCAAAATCTACAATCCCTTCATGAGATACCTACAAAAGGTCCTAGAAAACACCATATTTGTCTATTATGACAATCAGGGAAGTTTTTCACATAACGATTTGTTTGTTTTGGCCACTACTACAAGTAGGGGAGTCGTCAACATAGGGGCCATGGTGATTGATCATTTGAAGACAATTCCCTCCAAGTGCAAAAATCCATTCATCATGGGAGGAATTGTGACCACTATTGCAAAGATAGTGGGTTGCACTCTAGAGGGACTCACCAAAGTAGATGGGAGAAAATATGTTGATTTAAACTATCTTTCTAGGTCCCAAATGATTTCCCTCAAAGATAACATAATCTTCTATGTTCTGAACCCTGGGTACCCTGGAATTACCCTGGAGCTCTCATACCTTGCCAGACCCCTTCTCATGGATGTGGGACCACCAGAGGACTTTGTAGGGTTGGTATGAAAGTATGAGAACAATCATCCTAGAGAGGAATTCAAAGCACATATAGTAGATGTACCTAAAGAAGATGAAGAAACAAATGTGCCAGAGCATCAGCATTCACCTGAGCAGCAATGCCGCACTAGACCTAGAGTGGAGGATTTTGATGCGCAACCACCTCCGACAAATGCATATGACATGTCAGCTATTCATGCATAGTTGGAGGGGATTTAGAAGATGCAACAGGACATGTGGTTGGATCAGCAGTAGATGCATCATCAAATCAACCACATGTACCACTTCCAGCATGCACAGACATAGAGGAACCCCCAATGGGGGGAGGATTTCTGGGGATCAATTGCTGGTTACCAGGAGACACACCCGCCTCCACAGGCGGACTATTAGTGCCATTACTACCAGCCACCTCCTCCACAGTTTGTCCCACCACAGGACCCCACACCACCAGAGCCATGACTTCTACCCTAGCATCCATAAGCTTTAGTTTCATGTTGAGGACAACATGGTTTAAAAGTTTGGGGTTGTAGGGCGGTAAGCCCTCTGTCCCAGCTTATTTTGACATTTGGATGTTCCACTTGATTGTTGTTTGTTTGATTTTAGTCCATCTAATGTAGATTATCTTTTGCTTGCATTCGTGCATACATGTAGTTTAATTTCATGAATTTTTGCGTAACTTTCAAATTTTTTGCTCTTTTTGCCATGCATTGAATATCATGTAGATTTTTAGTAATTTTTGCATGTTTTATCTAGGATTTGCTTGTTTGTTACTTTAAGTTCAATAATATAGGTTTAGATGTGATTCGAGGCAACTTGGCACTATTTTGGCCAATTTTGCCCAAATTTGAGATTTCTTGTCTAAAAAGTATGTTTTGACCCAATCTCTACTATTTTGATTAAAAATGATGACCTTTGACAAATGCAAGTGAATTATCATTGTTTTTTGCTAAGTGGTATCAATGTTTGACTTTTTACATGTGCATCACCTCTCTTATGATTGTAATTGATTTGGTTGAATTGTGAGTTGAGCAAGCTTTGAATGCTTCATGTTTGTGGAATCACTTGATTGATATATCAATTTCATCTTCTTCAGTCATGTGGTGTGATATCTAGGATCAAGTATTGGATTAATTTTCATGCATGATGTCTTATGTGTAGAATCATACCAATGACCACTCTTTGACCAGACTATTCACGCACCATCTTCTTACCCCTCTGCCTCATGAAAGGATGCCAACGTGCACATATCAGCCGTGGCCACCTCTAAAAGTTTGGGGTGGCCACATCTCCATCTCCCTGCTTCACATTATCCACCATATGCCCTATCTACACCAAGGGAAAAGAAAAACAAAAAGAAAAATAAAATAAAAGGATGTTCCTATTTAAGAGCATTCAAATAAAGAAAAGATGAGTGCTCTATGTAATAGCACTCCAAAAATCTTATCGCAACCCTTTCTTCCACTTTCATACTCATTGAGATAGGAAACATCAAACCTAGCTCATTTTTCCCTTTTCCACAGCCATGTTGGTCATTTGGTGTGATTTGAAACATAAGATTGAATGCATGAATGTGAAACAATACTCCTAGTCATCCTTGATTAACACCACCGTGAAACGGTTTACCTAGAACTTTATGGAAGAAATATGGATAACTTATGTATTCTATGCGCTATATTTGAAGTTCATAAGCTTTGTGCTCTTTTCATGATTGGATTGTGAAAGCAGGAGAGGAGAGAGGTGAAATTCATGTACTCAATCATCTTTGATTCCATTCAGCAATAATCATCTTTGATTCCATTCAGCAATAATCATCTTTTATATTGCATTTGTCATTTCTTGATTGTGGAAAATTTGTAGAGAGATTGAATTGGAGCATACTTGAGGAAAAGTATGTTTAAAGTTTGGGGTGGTGATTCAGCCCTATTTTAGGGCTTCATCTTGTGTCATTTTGCTCTTCAATCACATTTGTACCTATTAGATTACATGTTATTCCTCCCAATATGCTTATTTGTGTAAAATGCACTTATGGACATTATTTGCATGTTTTTCAGGCATTTGGACCACACTTGATGGAAGAGAGAGAGAATGAGTGAACCTAGGGTTTCTCTACCCTTAGGGAGGCCCAAAGTGAAGTCTGATGCTCCCTCAACCTACCCCTAGTGGTCAAAGATCCATTAAAGCAAAGATGACCAAGAAAATCCAAATAACAAAGTCAAAGTGCTGATCCAGGACCCAGCATGGTCGTGGTACAACAGAGCATCCATGCTACACATCTGAAGAATGGGTGTGGTGCAGCACCATAGCCACCATCACCTTGCCCACCACAGTCGTGCTAACCAGCACGACCGTGCTACCCTCAGACCACCACGACTGTGCTAGTTTCAGCCCAAAACTGACCAAAACCCTATAATCTTGTCATTTAATTCCCAAAACCATTGTATCCTAGCACGGTCGTGCTCACCCCTACCCACTACGCTGGGATGATCCACCACGGTCGTGCCACCCAAAAAACCCACCTGATTTTGCATTGTTTTACCCATATTACCCCTACTTACCCTAGTGCTCCCCCCACACCTATATATACCTAGGTGGCTACTGGGGCACAAGGTAAGCTACCCTACAACAACGCTAGCCTCCCCACTTTCATCCTCCATCCATTCCCACCTCACTCCACCTCCATTTCACCATTTCTACCACCAAAAACCTAGTTTTCCATTGTTTTCACCCATTTCCACCATACATCAATGCCATTCGCCTATCTTGGAGGAGAGAGCTTGAGCTACATCTGCTAGGAGGTGGAGAAGGAGGAGTATTCACCAAGCTCATCATGGATTTTCACCCCTCTACCCATTCGATCTCCTTTCTTTTGTATTTTGCTTTGTTATGAGTAGCTAGGCCCCTTGGGTGGGCTGTTTGGGGGGAAATTATGTTACTTTGATACCATGTTGGGGGAAAATGACATGTAAACTTTGTAATTCCATTTGTTAATGAGTATCTTCTATTTCTATCTCATTCTCCATGAATTGCTTTTTGGTTTGTGTGTGAAATCACCTAGGAATTTAAGCAAATTGCTTATATGTGTGAATTTTGGGATTTGCACCTAGGTGCAATTCTTGGATCCCTAGGTTACCTCCCATCTTCCTACATCCTAATCAATCTCCCTAAACCTAAGAGAGAGATATAAGTAGCTAGATTAGATAATTCTAGTGCAATTCGCATGGAGCCTTCTCAAGGCTAGAATGTGGGGGAATTGGGGTCCAAGGCCCTAATTTCACCTCCCCATTACTACCCTCAGCCCCTAATTGCCCTAGGATTGCCTAATCAAGAGACTAAGACTTGATTAGACTCTAATTGAATTGAACCTAATCCCTAACCCAATTGAGCCTCATAAGGGTGGTAGGGGGTGTTAGGGACTAGTTCCCCTATACACAACCTAGCATATCCATGGCCAGTTAGTAGCTTAGGTTAATTCATTAGACTCTAACTCGTTGTTTGGTTTGGATAATCTAAATGGAATCATAATGTTCATATGTCACCCCCACCCCAACTTAAGTGACAAGTTCATACCCCTAAATAGCCCATACCTCTCTTTATTTCTTAAAACCATAGTTTTGTGCTTGCTTAGCTTAGTTAGTTCTTTCCTTGCTTAGTTAGCTTCTTGCTTTGTTCTTGCCTTGGTCATGTTAGTTTAGCTCTTTAATAGCTCTTTTGCTTCTCTCTTGCTTGCCTTAGTGTAATTTGTCTTTTCATACCTATCTTAATCCTTTCTTGTCTGTTTAGCCTTACTCTAGCCTAGGGTTAACTTAGATTTCATTCTTGCCTTTAATTGCTTGTTTGTCCATAATAATTTAACAATCAAAACAACCTTCAAACCCTTAACCCTAGTCTCCGCAGTAGGAACCTAGCCAAGCTAAACATAGCTATAGTGCCCCCTCTTTTCCTTGTGGATCGACCCTATACTTGCCACCTTCTTATACTACGACATGACCATGTGCACTTGCGGGTGTAGTTGTTTTTAGTGTGAGTAGGTGTTAAGTTAGGTTTTATAAATATTGAAAGTGAATCCACCATGTGTGTCTGTCCATGGGGATGCATCTATTCAAACTCCAATTGAGTAGTGTGTAACACCATTGGCAGAAATGCACCACCGGTCAGGCATTCTCTTCCTCTAACTCTATTGAGAAGTCTAGTGGGAAACACAATGTGGATGTCATGGACTTGATTGCAACCAAATTTGATGCCTTAATCCAAAGTTTTGAAAAGTTGACCACTCACTCAGTTCAAGCAGTTGAGAAAATATGTGAGGTGTGTGGGATGTTCGACCACAACTCTGCCTCTTGTTTTGCACCGCAACTGTATGTCACTGAATCACCAGAACAAGTCAATTTTGTATGCAATTTTAATAACAGACGGACCTACAATACTTTTTATAAGATCTATAACCCAAGATGGAGAGACCATCCAAAATTTTCTTACAAGATTAAAAATTAGCAGAACCAGCGGCAAGGTCAAGATCAAGGCCAAAAACCCATGAGAAACCATTAGCCAATGGATGCCAACTATCAATAGCCACCAGGTTACAACAACAATAGCAACAAGAACTTCAATCAATTTCAACGAGTGATTTCTCCACCACAGTAATCCAACCTGGAAAGCCTCCTTGATACTTTTGTCACCACACAGATCCAGTACAATGATGAGTTCTGGGCACATGGCAATCTTCTGAAGGATTCTATCACACAGTTCTCTTCTAAGGTTGATGGGATTGTTACCCACACCAAGATGTTGGAAAATTAGATATCTCAACAAGCTTTAGCCAACCAAGGAACATTTTAGCAATTTTATTTTTGTTGTTAGTATTAACAACTCTCTCAAATCATAATTTAATTCTTAAGCTTGTGATCGGATTTGGATCTCGACTTTTCTTTTCCTCCGTCCCTTGGATCGATACGTATCTATACTAAGTTGACTTGTTGATTGTAACAAGTTGACAACTGGGTTAGAAGTTTAAACTCTAGGACATTTCCTAGTGATTGTTGCATGTACAACGACACACATCAGATGACAATCTCCTTGAAAAGTTGATTGCATGTTTTAATTTCATTGTTATGCATGATGTGATGGTGTGGTAGTGGAATTCCATGCCTAGGATTCTCCATTACCTATTTTGAACTAAATAGAGATCTTATTTTCTACTTGCCTTTAGTTATTTGTGATCAACTTGACTTTTGTAAATTGACCTAGATTAATGAAAGTTAATGATTATGCACCTGACTAACCTAGCTCCTTGAGTTCGACACTCGACTACAATTGACCTCGTACACTTGCAGGTGATAAGTGAGTTGAGATCTTTCTTTTAAAACTCCAACAGGAGATTAGTTACAAAAATAAGATGATATTTTCCATAGCTAGTACAAACACTATAGTTATATACAATATTTAAGTTCCTGACTCTTGATATCCAAAAGTTAAATGATAAATAAATAATGCTCATAACATAATTAATTTTTTTATTTTACTAAAGGAATTAAGAATTGTATAAGTTCATTGAACCACATGATGTTTTTTGTGAATAATATGAAAAGTTTTTTGACATCTAATGCAAGTAATTAGAGTTAATATTGAATAACAAACAAAACCCTAAGGTGGGTAGTTTTATTGAATTTCAATGATGACATTCATGTAAGGTAGGTAGGATTGTAACATACTAAAAATATAGCTTATGAATAATCCCTGGGTGAAACCCCTAATTGCATATTTAAAATTTTGAATATATAACTTATATCATAACATACTTACATTTATGTTGCTTGTAATACATTAGAGATATGGATATGAATCTCCGTAAATATTTTAATACATCCTTAGTTTGTCCAAATAACACAGATATGACTCAATATGCAAGTAATATCATTAATTATTTCACACATGATTCATATGATCATTAAATAACATAATGGTGTGGATGTGATTAATTAGTCTCTATATGTGAACAAATGTTAATAGATGATTAATGTGAGCTCTAATATGATAATGGGATACAAATTGAACTATGAATTCAATATGGAAATGATTAAAGGAGTAATTTAAGTTAACATTGATATCAATGGACTAAAGGAGAAGTTGTGTCAGTTAATATATTAAATGTAACATACTCAGGCAATGACTCTGATAGTGACAAGAAAGTCATAAAAGGACTTGATATCCTAAATATTGAAAATAATTATGACATGTAATAATATTTATTAATATAATTGAGTTAATCCCTTAATACAGCTAAATCCACTTGGGATAATCTCAAAAGGTGAAAGTGACTTCAAATTTGTGTTCCTTGGGAGTTAGTTAGCTAAGAGACCAAGTTTTATCATAATTGGATAAATTTTGATACCCAAATTTGAGTAAGAAAGTTTATGTTCAAATACTTTTATAAATGTAGGATGAACTATATTCCAATTTTGATTTTAATTGTCAAATCATTTTTCTCTATGATTAGTTTCTCACGAGGTGGGAGTCTCCATTGGCTTGGACTCTTAGGTTTTGGAGTCTGCATTGGTGGGGGAGGGAACTCATCCCCTCCACCAAACTCCCTTAACCCCTGAGACTCTACAATCCTTGTTTCCTCATTCACCTATATCTCTCTCCTTCCCTCCTTGATGTGATATATCTCTCCCCTCTACATTCCTCTATAGGGGGTGAAGCTAATGACCCCTAGTTTATCTAGGATTGGTGATCGATAGTCCCCAATCAATGAATTCCTCTTCTCTAACCCTTCAAAGAGAAGGTACTTTCCTTTTCCAGATTTAATATATGTAGTATAAGGATGTTATTCCTGATAGTTATGTGGAATATAAATATGCTCCCACTCAACTTTTTTAATAACATATTTCATCTTCATTTCAGCTAAATTCAAACTCTTCATTATCTTGTCAAATCGAACATTCCAACTCTGAGATGCTTGCTTCAATCCATAGATTGACCTTTTTAGCTTATAGACTTTATTTGCAATAAATGGATTTATAAAGCCTTTAGGTTGTGTTATGCATGCATACATCCTCCTAATTATTCTCATTAAGGAATGCGGTTTTAACATCCATTTTCAAAATCTCATAGTCGTATAAGCTGCAATGGCAAGAATTATCCTGATGGGTTTAACCATGGCAACTGGTGAAAAGATTTTGTCATGTTCAACACCTTGAACTTGTTTGAAATCCTTTGTAACCAGACTTCCCTTATAGGTTTGTACATTACCATCCATGTTGGCCTTCTTCTTGAAGACCCAATTTTACCCTATGGGTTTTACCCGTTTAGGTGGATCCACCAAGGTCATACCTTGTTGGTGTACATGGAGTCCTTCTTAGATATAATGGCTTCAAGCCATTTCTTAGACTCTGGTCCCTCAATAGCTTTTAGATAGATTGTTGGCTCATCGTCTATGACTAACTTACCACCTTATTGATCCACAAGATATCCTAATCTTTCAACCTCAAGGTGTAACGACCCCCTCCCCCTGTTATCCCCAATTAAGGTGGACCTAGAGGCAAGGGCCATTATCATATTTACAAGATCAAGATTTAGCACTCAACCAAAATTAATTATAAATTTTATTGAACGGGAAAAGAGTTTGATACATTATGAATGATAAACTCTCCAACAAGGAGTTACATGATAATGAAAACTAGTGTTTGCAACTAGAAAAAAAACTATCTAACTAAATCCTCCTTCATGACTTTTAAGCATCTTTCCTTTTAGTTGCTTCTTCAATGGATGTCCATTTTATAGAATAATAGTAGTTTAACCTAAAATGTCGAGAAACAAAACAACGATCAGTATAACAAGTTATAATGGTATGTGGGGGAAACAAAATATATGTATGTAGGTTTAATAACATAATCAGCCTTAGCAACAATTATGATTACAAAATTGAACAAGCATTTTCTTATCTTAACGTCACTACCTTTATTTTATTTTCTCAATGGTGTGTCCTCTCTTTAGAGGAACCCCTTTATGAGGAACCCTCTCTAAGAGTTTTGGTCCCTACAGTGGACATTTCATAACCTTCCCTCCCCCAGGCTTGGTTTCATATGTAGGGCTTCCATTTCAGGCTTGGCCTGAGGTGACCTTCTATTCCAGTCTTGATCACCAGTCACCCCCATGATGAAAGTATTCTCCCCATGCTCTTTAACTCACTACAGAATGACATAGAGTTTGAGTATGTTACAGTTATATAATATGATATCCATAGTGACTTTATAGATTGCATGAAATATATAAACATGCAAGAATTCAATTGCAATCCAATAGGGAAAACTGTAAGAAATTAAGGAAGTTAGTTAAGGACATTAGTCATATGTGTAACCACGTAACTTTCTTAGATGTAACTTAAAAGTCTAGGTAAACTGATGTCATTGAGAATAAGCAAGAAATCACCCTAAAATTAATTCATAACACCCAAGTATTATTGTTTTGTTCATAAACTCACATTAAGACTAAATTGGGTTCCAAGTTGGGGTTTTGGAGTCAAATTAAGGTTTTGTTAAGGTTTTGGCTTTCCAAACCCTAATTGTCACATTTGATGTCCTTTTAATTCAAACACCCTAATTTTGATGTTATATACATTACTAATCTCAAATTAATTCAAAGATATCTTTTTTATCAAAAAAACACTCCACTTTATCCATTAAAGTCATTTGAGCATATCATGATCATTAAACTTGAGAAATAGGGGTTTTCATGCCTTTAATACATTAAAGTTTTAAACTTTAGGACCTTTGGAATTTAGTATAGATCTAAACCTTGAAAATATTTTTTTTTGTAATCCTTGCATTTCTCTGATCAACTTTCATCTATAAAACGTCATTATTGGACAATTCTATACTTTTCTATAATTTTTACAATATTAAATAATTCTTTCCAGTCACAAGTCACCACCTAGCAGCTGACTAGGTATATCCAGTATGGTGTGGGGCCACGCCTGAGCCAATCAGCTTGCACCGCATCAGTGCTCACACTCACTTGATCTAGCTTAGAAACAAAAGAAGGATAGAGCAAAAAGTCAGAAAAGGGCCTTACTCGAAGAGAATAGGATTCGAGGCAAGGATGTCTTTTCACTAGGGCTTATCTTCAACCTTTGTTCTTCTCTATGCATGAGCAATTAGTCAACTCACCTATTGACTTCAAGATTTTGTCCTCCTGAGCATTGAGTGAGGATGTCGCAATCTTCGTCTCACCTTGACAAATCCACCAAGGGCTCCAATTACCTTGTAGGTGATCAGTATCGCAAGGACGACGGAAAGGAAACCCTGATAAGGTTTCATAAGGTATAGAGGTGAAGGATGGGTTTACGAGAGGAGTTAAGGGTAGGGAGAGAAGCATGAAGTTGATCAGAGTCTCGTGAGACGACATGGTGTTTTGCAGAGGGTAGGCATCCCTTTATATAATCTCGAGTATAAAGGATAGGGTCTCCATCGAGTTTGTGAATTGGGCATTTTTCTAGGTTTCTCCAAGTTAGGAAAAACCTATGATAGGTAGCTTCGCATTGATCTCATGAATCTATTGGACAGCTTCCAGAACTACTCGATCATTGATGAGAGAAAAGGAAAAACTCAATTTACTAGCTCTGAATTTCCTATCTTACGCGAGGTAGATGATAACTCCATCAACATCAGATCCCATTCTAGTGGTTCACGTGCCATGCAAAAAGGTAAAGGATTGATTTTATTTCAAAATCAATCATGACATTATAATGTATATTTCTAATGATCCATTCACTTTAGGATTTCTAGTAAAATCCACATCTCTCTCTCCTATTATCCTTTTTATTGCAAATTTCATAGGGAAGTTTCTAGCACTTATATCTAGGTGTGGGTGAAATTGGAGACCAAAATACAAAACTTAAGGACACTTTTGTTTATATCCAAGTCTCCCTTTTATTCCATGTATTTAATACATTAATTTAATTCTTTTCTCTTTCCTAGTTTTCCTATTTGTTATTTTGATTACGTATCTTATTAAAAACAATCTAGAGACAAGACCAAACCATTACTTGTGTTCAACACCACTTTTCTAGAAGAATCCACATAATCCATATTAATTACCCATTACCTTTAGTAATTCATTAATTTTTGGATTTTCTCTCTTTCTTTTCCTCATGACCATAATTGGATTATTGAAAATAGTAAAAACCACAAAAACCACAACAAAGGGAAATTTGCAAATTAAATATGTACTTTAAAAGAAGGCACAACAAGTTTCTAAGATATCCTCATTATACATATAGTTTCATTTTAAAATGTAAATCCTTATGAAAAACCATGTTATAGCATCTGTTCCCTCTTATAGGAATTTTGTCTTTAAAATTCAACTAATCATACAAACAGATCAGGATGAGACTTTTCCATGTTAGTCTTTAGCTCCCATGTGGCTTCATCATCACCATGGTGCTTCTAAAGAACCTTTAACATCTCTATTTTTTTTATTCTTGAACCCTTTCACCTTGGAGTCTATTATCCTCATAGGTAGCTCAGGATATGTCAACCTCCCTTGGACTTCAATAGGCTCAATTTTCAATGCATGGCTATGATCCTTCACATAGTTCTTCTGATTGGACACATGGAACACATCATGCATCATACTATATTGTGTAAGTAATGCTAGATGATAAGAGGCTTCACTAATCTGTTCTAGAATCTCAAACAGACCCATGTATCAAGGACTCAGCTTTCCTCTATTCTTATCTATAACTGGGAGGAATCATACTTTTAGGAACACATGATCAACTATAGTGAAGTGCAAATTTGTCCACTTTACATTAGCATACGACTTCTATCAATCATGGGCTCTCTTTAGCCTCTTCTTGATAAAAGAGACCTTGTCAGCATACAAATGTAGTTCCTCTGACATCAGTAGGGTCTCTCACAAACATCATCCCAATGAATTAGTGACGGATACAGCCTCCCCTAAAGAGCTTCATATAGAGGCATCTTGATACTGGCTTGGAAACTGTTCATATAGGCAAACTCAGCTAATGGTAGGTATTTCTCCCATGATCCACCCCAATATATCACACACACTCTCAATAGATCTTCTAAAGTATGGATCATTCTCTCAGACTATCCATCAGTCTGGAGGTAATAAGAGGTGTTGAATTTTATCCTCGTACTGAGTTCTACTTGAACATGTTTCCATAACTTTGAATTAAATTTAGGGTCACAATCAGAAATTATTGAACATGGAATGCCATGTAAATGAACTATCTCTCTAATGCATAGATCAGCTAAGTATGACACCTTGGCAATGACTTTCAGGACAAGGAAGTGTGCTCACTTGGTTAAGCAGTCCACCACAACCCACATTGCATTATGACCTTTTCTTGTCTTGGGAATGCCCACCACAAAATCCGTGGTGATTTGGTCCCACTTCCACTCAGGAATCTCAATTGATTGTAGTAACCCACCAAATTGTTGGTGTTCAGCTTTCACTATTTGGCACATGAGACAACTAGCCACATGCGAAGCTATGTCTATCTTCATTCTGGACCACCAAAAGTATTGATGCGGGTCCTTAAACATCTTAGTGGTCTCAGGGTGTATAGTGTACTTTGATCCATGAGCCCCTTGCAAGATACGAGCTTTCAATGGTGAATCCTCGAGAACCCAATATGATTTTTGTATCAGATTCCACAATCCACACCCAGTGAGAGGTGTGTTTGAGGATTTTCCATCAAACCCTTGATGTTTTCTAACTTTGGTTTGGTTAACTAGGTTGTTACAAGCTCGGACAACAAGTCAGGTTTGATTTGGATATTGGCAAGATGAATCCTATCTGCCAAAGGTTGTGGATCCCATCAAGTTAAGTCTTCCAGTTTCTTCCATTGGTTAACCAAACCAACTGCACAACTGAGATGATTTTAGTGAGGGCATCAACAACCAAATTGGTCTTGTCAGGATGATAGGATATGGTGAAGTCAAAATCTTTCATGTATTCCTTCCAACGTCTTTGTTGCAATTTCACGTTCTACTATGTTAACAAGTACTTCAGGCTCTTATGGTCAGTGAGGATGTCAAAGGTAGACCCATACAGATAATGTCACCAAATCTTCAAGGCATAGACAATAGTTGCAAGTTCCGAATTATGGGTTGGATAATTTAACTCATTGGGCTTGAGCAGTCTAGAAGCAAAGGCAACCACATGGTTGTTTTATTCTAGCATTCATCCTAAGCCCATCTTTAATGCCTCAGTAAAGATGATAAATCCTTCATTACCCAAGGGTATGGTCAAGACGAGGGTAGAGGTAAGCTTTGTAGGGAAATAGGGAGATAGAATAGGCAGTGGAAACAAAAAAAATATTACCATATTCCCCATAAACCAACAGATTATGTCAACAACTATATAATGGAAAGGATGGGTTTTTGGATATACCTGGTCCTCGAGCAAGTCCAATGACATATTCCTCATCTTTATAGATGCACAACAATCCTCTAGTTGCACTAGGACTCGTATGCACTCCTCCATGGACATCGGATTTGAACTTCGTCGTCTATAGCAACTCCTCTCGTCATGGACTGCTGGTTGATGTTATCCTACTTAGTGATGGGAAAAGGCCACCTCGACTCTAGATCAGTTCACATAGACCACTTAGAACTCATGTCATCCTACTAGAGTGGACAGGAAGGAGTTTTCCCTTTGGTTCGTTTACTAGTCACCAATGTGCTCTCCAACAATAATTCTCAGTTGTTCTCTCCCTCTCTATCCCTCCCTAGTCGGGTAGGACTTACTTGGGCTATCTTGGTTACCACAACTAGAGATGACAACAATTCTTAGAGAAACTGATTTTCAATTGTGTGCCTTGGGAAGCCCCCAGTACCTCCCAATCTATGTGGGAGTCGAAAGGACCAGTCGATCTAAATTTTTGCAATTTGCAAATGCTGAAGTGGTCAGTTGGAAACCAAACCGGTTGGTTCACACACAAGAATATCAGTTCTATTAGCGAATCAACCATTTTGCATGTTTCCCAATAACATATGTATATGGAAATTCTATTCCAATTAATTCCAGACCTAACATCAACACTAATCCTTGATGCAATTGAATTACATGTTGAACCAGTCATCTCATAGAGTGAGATGGTTGTATCACAACCACCAGCCAATCGGTTCAGTCCAGTAACCAGTTGGTTGGTGCCCAGCTCATGCAGAATTTAGCCAATATGACATCCAACCAACCGGACACTCCAACCAGCCATTTCATCACATGATATGATCAGTTGGGAGTCAAATCAGTTAATTTGATGCTTGAATTGAATACCAATCCAATCATCATTCAAAAACAAACTCCTCTTCTAGGTCATGTCCTATGTGTGTTAGCCCTATAGGTCATGTAAAGTCCCAAGATTTGAGGCCTCGGATATAATGATCTTAAAAGGAATGATTGGACTACCCATATCACCAAGGTGCACCTCATTTTTAGGGAGGCCATCACTAAAGAACTCCATAGTTAATCATGCTCATCTTGGAGTAGTACTAGCATGGGTGACCATTTGAGAATTTATCATGGTTTGTGTGTGAGTGAGGACAAAGCACATAGTTAAGGCTAATGGTGGTATGTGGGGCCAGTCATCACTCTTGAAACTCTAGTAGAGCCTTGAGTAGTGGGCCCAATTGTTACAAATTATATCATAGCCAATTCGCTTCTAGTAGGTGAGGCCTACATGGGCATGTGGCATGCCAGTCTTAAGCCGTGCAGTCTAGGAAAGTTGGAAAGGACTATCCTCTAAGATGAGATGGGTCCACCCTTGTGCTGGTAGTCGTGGATGGGAGTTGGGTGTTCATGAGCCATTCTAGGTCTGCACTAAAATGGGAAAGAGATTATGAGGTTGTATATTGAGCCTTGATGAGGACGTCAAGAGTCTAAGTGGGGGAGATTGTAACGTCCCAGAATTTGCAGCCTCAGATATAATGATCTTAAAAGGAATTATTTGACTACCCATATCACCAAGGTGCACCTCCTTTTCAGGGAGTCCATCACTAAAGAACTCCGTAGTTAAGCGTGCTCAACTTGGAGTAGTACTAGGATGGGTGACCAGTCAGGAAGTTTATCCTGGATTGTGTGTGAGTGAGGACAAAGTAGACAGTTCAGGCTAGTGGTGGTATGTGGGGCCAGTCGTCATTTCTTAAACTCTACTAGAGCCTTGGGTAGTGGGCCCAGTCGTTACATGTCCCATATTACGTTGGTAGTGAATGTCCATAACTAATTACAACATCACAAGAAAAGAGTGGTTCCTAGTTACACATCATTTCCTACCCAAGTAAATGGAAAGTTGGGAACAACTTCAACCTACAATCTATGCTTGGCGTTATAATGTTTGTATAATTCCTTTATCTTTGATATCCAGATTGAACTCAATGCATGGATCTATCATCCTCTTCAATACTCAATCTATGTCTCTTTCTGTTGCAGACTGTATGAGATATGTGTAAGCTCAATATTATATATTGACTCACATGTACATGGCTATGCATTTCTCAGTCTTTCTAACTCAAGTGTCCTAGGATATCATACTCCCATAGGAGGGACAAATCCCATATACATCACTCATAGTCAGTCCCCATGTATCATAGTCACTTAATCATAGCCATTATGATAACCCTTATTCAAGATTACATTTGATGATGTCAAAGCATACTGAATGACATGTGATGAGTGTATTGACTTCATCTCTAAGAATCACAATCACCACCGTCACTATGAGAGTTAAGTACGAACACCATAACAATGGTCTCCATGTGTTACTCTCATGGTTGGTCTGTCTGATACACTATTCTCTAACATGTATCGGTGTGCTTGGTTTGATGTTGCCATATCATGACTAATGAGATTTAGTCATCAACCAACACACACTCCACTCTTATGTGTTATTTTTGTCTATCAACCTTCCACAATAACAATTGACTATGGACATAAGGAGAATGTATACTCTCAACATCTGTATGATCTCATTCTTCAAGTCACGTAATTCTCTAGACATGTATTGTGTTTCTTCATTATCTCATAACTGAATACAAAATAAATTCAAAGGTTTCTTTTTATTAATAATAAAATCATTTACATATTATGCCATTACAATCATCATATGATTGTCTCTTTGGGCATACATACCAACATACTCCCACTTGCACTTGGAACCAATCACCTACAAATCATATTACAAGGGATCTAACGTGACCATCATGCTTCTGTTGTGGAAGTGCCTTTTTCAAGGGCTCAACAACATTGTTCTTAGTTGGTATTCTACAAATCTTTACATCTCCTCATTGTATGATCTCTCATATGAGATGGAACCACCTTTGTATATGCTTTGAGCACTGATGTGATCTAGGTTCCTTAGCTTGTACAATAGCTACATTGTAGTCACAACATAGCTCAATTGTGTCACTGGTGCTAGGAATGACCCCAAGTTCAGAAATGAACTTCCTAATCCATACAACCTCCTTTTTTGCATTTGATGCAGGAATATACTCAGCCTTTGTTGTAGAATCAGAAATTATCTCTTGCTTGGAACTCTTCCAACTTACAGATTTGTTGTTTAGACGGAACATAAATCATGGTTGCAATCTATAAGCATCTTTATCAGTCTAGAATCTTGCATCAATGTAACCCTTTACCATCAACTCTTCCTCTTTTCCATAAACCAAGAACTGACCTTAGTCCTTCTCAAGTACTTGAGGATGTTCTTTTCAGTTGTCCAGTGAACATCACTTGGATTTGACGGATATATGCTTGTCATGCTCAAGGCATACAAGACGTCAGGATGCATACACAACATTATATTCATGATTGATCCAATTGTTGAGGCATGAATCAAACTCATGTGCTCCCTTTCTTCACGAGAACTGGGACTTTGAGCTTTAGAGATGGTAACTCCATGTAGCATGGGTAGGTTTTCTCTCTTTAATCACTCTATGATGAATCGCTTCAACACTTTGTCAATGTACGTTCTTTGACTTAGTCCAAGTATCCTTTTAGATCTATATCTATAGATCCTAATTCCCAAGATGTAGGATGCTTCTCCCAAGTCTTTCATAGAAAACATATTTCCAAGCCATTTTTTATCTTTTATAAAGTAGGGATGCCATTCCCCATCAATAGTATTCCATCTACTTAAAATATGATGAATGTCATTGTGCTCCCACTAACCTTCTTGCACATACAAGGTTCATCTTCAATTTGAATAAAGCCAAACTCTTTGATTGTCTCATCAAAACAAAGATTCTAGCTCTGAGATTCTTGCTTCAATCCATATATTGACCTATGTAGCTTACAAACTTTATTTGCATCCTTTGGATTTATAACCCTTAGGTTGCATATACACATCCTCAAGAAGATACTTGTTAAGGAATGTAATTTTAACATCCAGCCATCAAATCTCATACTCATGATAAGCTGCAATGGAAAGCATGATCTTGATGGATTTAAACATGGCCACTAGTGAAAATCTTTCTTCATAGTCAACACCTTGAACTTGTCTGAAGCCCTTTGCAACCAATCTTCCCTTATAGGTTTGAACTTTTTCATCCATGTTTGTCTTCTTCTTGAAGACCCACTAGGTTTGAACTTTTTCATCCATGTTTGTCTTCTTCTTGAAGACCCACTTGCACCCTATGGGTTTTACCCCTTCACGTGATCCCCCAAGGTCCATACCTTGTTGGAATACATGGATTCCATCTTAGATCTCATGGCCTCAAGCCATTTCTCACACTCTGGTCCCTCAATAGCATCTAGATAGGATATTTTCTCATCATTTATTACCGATTCACTTCCTTCCTGAGTCATAAGATATCCAAATCTCTCAAGTTCAAGGTGTGTCCTATTAGATCTATGAGGTACATGTGTTACTTGAGGAATTTAAGTCTCCAAAACACTTTGTGATTCTCTTTCTTCCTTTTGTACATCAATCGGTTCAATTCTTTTTTGTTTGTCTTGAACCTCTTTGAGTTCCACTTTCCTCCCACTAATTCCTTTAGAAATAAATTCCTTCTCTAGGAATATGGCCTCTCTACCAACAAACACTTTGATATCAGATTAGGAATAAAATTAATATCATTTGGTCTCCTTAGGATACCCAACAAAGTAACATTCAGACTTAGAGCCAAGATTTTCATATAAAAATTTTCTAACATAAGATTCACATCCCCAAATTCGCATACAAGACACATTTGGACGTTTCCCAAACCATATCTTATATGGAGTATTTTGAACCGATTTGGATAGTACTTGGTTTAGTGTAAATGCAGTGATTTCTAGAGCATACCCCTAGAAGGTAGTCGAAACTCAACTAAACTCATTATTGATTGCACCATATCCAGCAATGTGTGATTCCTTCTTTCTGATACACCATTATGTTGTGGTGTTCCAGGTGGAATCCACTAGGATACAATCTCATGGGCTTTAAGAAGGTCCTAAAACTCTTGGTTCAAATATTCTCCAAATCGATTAGAATGAAGTGCCTTAATACTTTTACCAAGTTGGTTTTGTACTTCATTCATAAACTCCTTGAATTTGTCAAGAGTTTGTAACTTATGTTTCATCAAGTAAACATAACCATACCTACTGAAGTCATCAGTAAACATAACAAAGTACTGATACCCACCTCTAGTTGTTGTTATAAAAGGTCTACACACATCATAATGTGTGAGTCCTAATAGATTACTAACCCTATCATTGTTTCCAGCGAAAGAGGTCCTTGCCATCTTGCCCAATAAACAAGATTCACATGTCTCTTTTGATTTGAAATAAAAAGAGTATAGATACCCATCTTTATGGAGTTTAGCTATGTGATTCTCATTTATGTTCCCTACAAGACATTTCCAAATGTATGTTTTGTTTGAGTGATTGATTTTTAGTCTTTTGGTATTTATGTTATATATATCTATCTTTAGATCAAGAAAATAAAGACCTTAATACATTGGGGCTCTACCATAAAAGATCACATCTTTAGAAATAGAACATCGAACATTTTTAATATGGGATTCAAATGCATCCTTGTCCATAAAAGGTACATAAATGGTGTTTCTATTTATAGCAGGTACATTATAGCAGTTCTTTAACTCTATTACAAGCCATGTGGGTAGAGATAATATATAGGTTCCAACTGCATTGTCCGCAACTCTTGCGCCATTTGCAACTCGCATTTCCACCTTGTCTTTTCCCAAAGGCCTACTTCATTTTAGATTTAGCATATTTGAACATATGTGAGATCCACATCCAATATCTAGTACCCATGATGAAGAAGTAGATAGATTTATCTCAATAACATACATACTTGAAGTGGAGATCACCATCCCCATCTTCTTCTTCTTGAGTGCCTTCATGTACAAAGGATAAGTTCCTCTTGTACTTTTCTTTCTCCTCATCTTGAGTGCCAAGATTTGGATTTAGGCTTGGCCTCAGAATTTTTCATGGCCTTGTTTTTTTCCTTTGACACATCTCCGTTGATCATCATCATGGATTTGACCTTTTTCATTCTTCTTAGGCATGTATCAACATACCAAGAAAATCTAACATTGGTTTGGCTCTATTATTCACGTGATAACACACAATAAAGTGGCTATATGATTCTGGCAATGTATTTAGAATCATATTCGTCTCCAACTCTTGGCTCAAAGTGAATCCTAGTTCTTCAAGATGATACACATGTGCAATCATATTGAGCACATGTTCTTCTATTGAGGTTCCCTCTGTTAGCTTAGACTCAAGTAGTGCCTTTATGATATCATCCTTGTATTTCTTTACAAGGCCTAGGTTCACTTTCTTAAGATATGTTACCATCTCAAGAAAACCCATGTCCTCAAACTGCTCATGAAACTCATTGTTCATGCAACTAATCATAAGGTATTTTATCTCCAAGGCATCATTGGCATGCTTCCAGTAAGCATCCTCCTTTGCCCTAGGCGCATCAAGAGTAGGTATTTCTGGCACTAGTTTGTCTAGGACGTAGAGCTTGTACTCTTCATTGAGAACTCTTCTCAAAGTCCAAAACTAGTCATGGAAATTTGTCCCATCAAGTTTGTCCTTCTTCAAGACCAATCGCAATATATATATTTTTGTCATTTGATTCTACAAGAGAAATTTTGCATTTTGTCAAATTCTTTTTGGTTTGATTTGAAAATTTTGATGATATTAATTAGGTCTTTAATAAGTATCGCTCCCACTATTTTTTTGAAATTGATAACCCTCCGATATCAATTTGGAATACTGCAACATACAATATTTTTATGGGATAAGATCCAAAATAGTTCAACTATTACCAGGACAACACTAGCATCCATTATCAACTATTAAGGTAGGCAACTATTGCCAATTGCATCTTATGAAACTCTTGGATAGATGATATGCGCAAATCTTTTCCATAATCATCATTATGCCTCTAGACTTAGACACTCTAAGAATCACTAGTTAAGTCTGACCCAATAGCCAACACGATAATAATGCACCTCGCTTGGCGGGCCCACATTACTACCATCACACTTTCATGAGATAAACGATGCACCTCCCTTGAGGAGCTCACACTTGGTCAATCAAGCTTTTCATGTGTGCTGCTAATGGAAAGCATCTTAGACTTAATATTTTATTTAAGGGGTATTCTATTTATAAATACATATACTTTATCCAATCACCACATATATAGTATGTATCATATACATGCTATATCCCACAAAAAAACATGTAATAAACAAAAAGTGATGATTATGGCCAGCCTAAATGTAATTCCTTGGAGCCACAAGGAATTACCACAAGATAGGTCTACATCACATGAAGTAACATGTTGTTGATGAATATTCATTCTTGCCAATCCGAGTTGATCGGTTCAACATTTAAACCGATCGGATCACCCCCTAGCCAGTCATTTGGTCATCTCATCGGTCGTCTAGTTCTTCTGTTCACCATCTGCTAACTCCTCCAGTCGATTGGTTGAGTCTACCATCCGGTCAATTCATCTCATCCCTTTGGTCCTCCTTGGTCCTCTAGTAGGTCAGCTCATCTCCAAGATAGTCTTTTGGTATCATCAGAACATCTTTCTTCTTCATCAAAATAGGAAAGTAAACTATACTACTATTACATGATTATAGAGATACCTCGAGTGTCATTCAAGGGGAGGAAGGGTAGAAAAGAATTAACTTTACATTGGGATGATAAGAGAGAGGCTCAGTATGCATACCGAGATAAAATAGGATTACATCCATGCATAGATAATAGGGGTTATTGGCCATAACCATGCTACACATCTACCATCAAAACTCACTTTTAGGGTGACACGTGTAAATTATATATGAGTGTATATGTATATGTATATATATATATATATATATATATATATATATATATATATATTTGTGTGTGTGTATGTATGTATGTATGTTTGTATGTTAGTATGGGATAATCATGGTATTTGATTAGACAATAAATTATTCACATCGCATGAAATAATTAAATGATAAAACCAATATATGATCATATTGATATCCCAAAATATAGTAGATAGATGTCGCTCTAATACAACTGTTGGGAAATAAGGCAACATAATAGGTAGTAGAAGCAAAAAAAAATATTGCCATATTCCCCATAAACCAGCAGATCGCGTCAACAACTATATAATGAAAATGATGGTTTGAGGATATACCTGGTCCTGGAGCAAGTCTAGCAACATACTCCTCATCGTTGTAGATGTGTAACTATTTTCTAGTTGTATTGGGACTCATCTGCGCTCCTCCACAGACAACAGACCCAAACGTTGTTGGCTATAGCAGATCATCTTATCATGGATTGTTGGATAACGTTGTCCTCCTTAGCAATGGCAAAAGGTCACCTCGCCTCTAGAGAAGTCCACGTGGACTGTCTAGAACTCATGTCGTCCTTCTAGAATGGACAAGAAGGGGTTGACCCTCTCATCAGTGTACTAATCACCAACATTCTCTCCTATAATGATTCTCAATTGTTCACAACCTCACTATCCCTCCCTAGTCAGGTAGAACTTGCTTGGGCTCTCTCGATTACCACAACCAGTGATGACAACAACTGTCAAAGCAACTGATTCTCAATTGTGTGTCTAGGGAAGTCTCCAATAGCCCTCTATTTATAGGAGGGGTTTGGGTCAGGGTTCCCAGTCTTTATGGGAGTATAAAGGACCAGAAGATATGAATTTTTGTAACCTACGAGCGCTAAACTAGTTGGTTGGCAACCGAACAGGTTAATTCACACATGATCTGATTGGTTATCTTAGAGAACTAATCATTTCACATGTTTCCCAATTGAATGTGTATTTAGAAATTCTATTCCAATTAATGTCTGACATGATGTCTGTAATAATCCTTGATGCAACCAAATAACATCTTGAACCGATCGTCTCGCAAAGTGAGACAGTTGTCTCATGACCACCAACCAATCAATTCAGTCCAGTGAATCAGTCTGTTGGCTCCCAGCTCGTGTAGAACTCAACTAATACAACATCCAATAAACCTGATACTCCAACCGGCCATTTCATCACATGAGTCGATCGGTTAGGATTCAAGTCATTTGATTTGTTGCTTGAATGGAATACCTAAAATCTTTAGTAATCAATCCAATCATCATTCAAGATCAAACTCCTCTTCTAGTTCATGTCCTATGTGTGTGACCCTATTGGTCCCATATTACATTGGCACTGAATGTCCATAACCAATTACAACATCACAAGCAAAGATCGATGCCTAGTCACACATCATTGTTACCCAAGTAAATGGAAAATCGGGAACAACTTCAACCTACGATCTGTGCTCAATGTTATAGTGTTTGTATAATTCCTTTGTCTCTGATATCCAGATTGAACTTGAGGCTTGGATCTGTCATCCTCTTCTACACTCAATCTATGTTTGTTGCTATAGCAGACTGTATGATATATGTGTAAGCTCAATATCATATATTGACTCATTATTACATGGTCATGCATTTCTCAATCTCGCTAACTCTAGTGGCATATGATATCATACTCCCATAGGAGGGACTAATCCCATCTACATCACTCATAGTTAGTCCCCATGTATCATAGACACCCAATCATCACCTTTATGATAACCTTGATTTGGGATTATGTTTGATGATGTCAAATCATATCAAATTACATGTAATGAGTGTAGTGACTTCAGCTCTAAGAATCACAATCATCACCATCACTATGAGATCCAACTATGACCTCCATAACAATGGTATCCATGTGTTACTCTCATGGTGGGTCTGTTTGATACATTGTTCTCTAAAATGTATCTGTGTGCTTGGTTTGATATTGCCATATCATGACTAATGACATTTAGTCATCAACCAACATGCACTCTAGTATAATGTGCTATTATTATCTATCAACCTTCCACAATAACATCCGACTAGGGACATAATTAAATGTATACTCTTAACATTTGTATGATCTCATTCTTCAAGTCATGTACTTAAGACATCCACCATTGAGTAACATCATTCTTTATACATTTATTATGTTACTTCATTATCTCTAATTGAAAAATAGAATAAATTGGAAGCTTTCCTTTTATTAGTAATCAAATCATTTACATATTATGTCATTACAATCATCATACAAATGTCTCTCTGGGCATACATACCAACAAGATTTTCCTTCAACTCTAGGAACTATGCTTCACACAGTTTGTACTAGACAAACTTCTCGTCCTTCTGAGTAAGATTGGTTAAGGGAAAAGCAGCCTTCAAGAAATCCTTGATGAATTGTGGGTAGTATCTGGCTAATCCTAGGAATTTGTGAACCTCAGACTTGTTCTTTGGGGTAGGCCATTCTCAAATACCCTCAACCTTGGCAGGGTCCACTGAAGTGGCTTCTCCATATGTAATGCGTTCGAGGAACATAAATCGGTCTATCCAAAACTCACACTTCAAGAATTTCTCATAGAACTTCTATTTTATTAGGATATTAAGGACCTTAGTTAGGTGTTTGTAGAGTTGTTCTAGGTTGCCAAAGTATATTAGGATGTCATCTATAAATACTATGACAAAGGTATCAAGGAAGGGTTGGAACACACTATTCATGAGGTTCATAAACACACTTGGAGCATTTGACAACCCAAAGGCTTGACCAAAAACTCATAGAGGCCATAGCGGGTTCGAAAAGCGGTTTTTGGGATATATTCACTCTTAACTCGCTACTAGTGGTGACCCAGTCTCAAGTCAATATTTGAAAAGACTTGAGTGATTTTGAGCTAGTTAAACATGACATTTATGTGGGGTAGAGGATACTTGTTCTTAATGGTAGCCTGATTTATCATTCTATAGTCTATGCATGTACAGAGTGATCCATCCTTCTTCTATACAAAGAGGATCGGTTCTCCCCATGGGGATGTGTTGGGTCGGATTTGCTTCTTCAACTCAAGCAACTTGGCGAGATCCATCATGTAAGGTGCCCTAGAAATTAGGTTTGTCTGAGGAGATATCTCTATTGAGAGTCCACTTCTCTCTCCAAAGGTCTGCTTGGTAAATCATCTGCAAATACATCAACATACTCCCTGACTACCTCTATTTCCTCTAAGGGTTGTACCTTTTGCTCCAGCTCAGTCATTATGTCTAGGAACACTAGACAACCTTTAGTTGCCATCTATTTCGTTTTCACAATAGACACATATAGGCTGGTGGTAGTATATTTTCTACCTCTAATGGTAAAGGGTGCATGACCCGGTCTCTCTATTCTTGTTTTCTTTTCCCTATAGTTTATTTTTACATTATAGTAATAAAGCCAACAAATTCCTATTTTTGACATTCATATCATTCATATCAAGTAGGATAAAGCCAGCAGGGGGTTAATTGTTCATATACTTAACAGGTATGAACAGTTTCTTAAGGAAGGATGAAAAGATACAGCCACTAGGGGAAGTGACTTCTAAGACATATCCCAAGACCTTCAAGTCTAAACAAAGCATATATGTGAGATTTTTTGAGATGAAAGTATTAGTAAAACTAGAGTCAAAAAAATCTATAACATTATGACCCAGTATATCAAGCATGCCTACATTGTATTTATAACAATCAGACTATGCACTACATGGTAAGGATAGGAAATGGAATTCTAAATATGGTCAACTTATATGAGATGGTTGTCATTGGCATGATCTTCTTCATTGTATGGTGAAGACTCAGGATTGTCTCTACTCTCCATCAGGTGAGGTTGCTCCCTGGGGTGATGTAGACATTAGTTGAGCTGCCACTGGTTGGCTTGCTACTGGGCTCAGACTTTGGGGGTTTGGGAAGGAACAATTGGACTTGATATGTCCCTCTTGCTACCATGGGTAGAACACCTTCTTTTCATGAAAACACCTACCAAGGTGCTTCTTTCCATAGGTACGACACACGGGGAAACAATTCTCTTGATGGGGTTTTCCCTTTCCTTCACTCCTTCCTTTCCCATTGTTACACCATAGCCCCTTCCTATTATCATTCCTTGTTTCAAAGGTGCCTTTAGTGAACCCTAAGTACCCCTTGGGTGGGTTCTATGCAGTCATGAGTGACTTTTCCATGTCTAGAGCGAAGTTGAGGGCATCGGTGAAGGTTGTGAGTTTACTTTCGATCACATGAGGCTTTATCAGGGGGTGTAGGCACTCCATAAAATGACCCACTCAATGTTCTCCAATCAACATATAGCCAAAACACTCCAGCATGCAGAACTTCTGAGCGAAGTCCTCCACTATTATGTTACCTTGATAAAGGAGCATGAATTGTTTTTCCTTCTCTTTCTTGGCAGAGGTGGGTATGAATCTTGTAGACAACCACTTATTTAGTTTCACCTCTAAACTACAGAAGCCATTTTCCACAATTAAAAGCTAGACATCCGCCTTATCAATTACCTCAATTTTGTCTTCACCCTAGAACTTTTCTATATTCATCTTGACAAAGTCTAGAATGGTGGCCCCAAGACATGGGTAGACAGGCAGAGGTTCACCATTCTCATCTCTGGCAACATCTTTGAGTGCAATGGCACTAATAGCCTCGACGAGCTTCTTCTATTGTTCCATCCAGAGTACATCGGGGGAATGAACAACTACTTGCTTGATTGTTAGTGTAGAGTTGGTTGCACGGTCAGGGTCATCTCTGGGCTCATCTTCCATCATATATTCACCTTTGGAGTTAGGATCATCTTTAGGGTTTGGCATGGAAAGGGGACAGTCTCATGCTTGGGACCTCCCTTAGCAAAGGCCCTCCCTTCCCTCTTATGCTTCTTAGATGATTCACCCTCCATGAACCTCATCTTCTTCTTTGAGGACAGTCTCTTCTTATGAGAGGACCTCCCCTCTAGATACTCTCTGGGTGTGTCGTCAAGGATGGAAGTAGTCTTAGTATGGGTCATGGTGGTTCACATAAATAACTTTATTTCAGTTCCATGTTTAAGGCATATAAAGCATCATAAAATTATGTCCATGGCATTTTGTTTACATGCATTTTATTATCTGGTGTAGGATGCCTTAATACCTAATATCCATAACCCTAATCCTTCATAACCCTAATACTCATAAGGGTAGAGGAAGCAGTTATAGATCCCTAGGGTTTTGATGAGTGAAGCAAGGGGGTAGAGAGGGGATGAAAGTAGATGAGAAGAAATCCTAGAGGTATGTTATTTCGAGTAAAATCCTATGACTTTGGCCAAGCAGGATGAACAGGCATGGGAGTCCTCATAAGTCGACTAGTGGTACAGAGGAAAAAAAATTCCAACCCCGGGGTCGTGGTCCCTTCCAGACACCATGTTCTTTGGAGGTAGTATAATTCCCTTGGGCTCTATAAAACTCTTAAAAGTAAATAATCATTAGAGGTTAAATGGTTAAATCATGCTCTAATACCAAATGTAACAACCCCCTCCCCCTGTTATCCCCAATTAAGGTGGAATGAGAGGGTAAGGGCCATTATTATATTTATAGGATCAAGGTTTAGAAATTAACAAAAAATAATTATAAATTTCATTGAATGGGAAAATATTTTGATACATTATGAATGACAAACTCTCCAATAAGGAGTTACATGATAAGGAAAACTATCGTTTGCAACTGGAAGAAAACTATCTAACCAAATCCTCCATGATGACTTTTAAGAGTCTTTCCTTTTTGTGCCTTCTTCAATGGATGTCCATTTTCCATAATAATAACAGTTTAACCTAAAACGTCGAGAAACAAAATAACGATCAATATAAAAAGTTATATTGGTATGTGGGGGAAATGAAATATTCACATGTAGGTGAAACAACACAATCAGCCATAAGAACAATTAATGTTACAAAATTGAACAAACATTTTTGTGTTTTAACCTCACCACCCTTATCCTCTTTTCTTAATGTTATGCCCTCTCTTTAGGGGAGATTATTTATGGGGAACCCTCTCTAAGGGTTTTGGTCCTTATAGTGGACATTTTATAACCTTCCCTCACCTAGACTTGGTTTCATATGTAGGCCTTCCATTCTAGGCTTGGACTGAGGTGACCTTATGTTCCAGGCTTGATCACCAATCATCCCCATGACGACATTATTTACACCATGCTCTTTAACTCACTAGAGATCATATAGGGTTTGAGCAGGTTACAATTATATAATATGATATCCATAGTGACTTTCTAGATTGCAAGAAATAAATAAGCATTCAAGCATTTAATTGCAATCAATTGGGAAAACTCCAAGAAATCACAGAAGTTCGTTAAGGTGATTAGTCATAGACATAACCACATACATTTATCATATGTAACTTAAAAGTCCAAGTAAACATATGCAGTTGAGAATAAACCAGAAATCACCCAAAACTTAATGCATAACACCCAAGTATTACCATTTTGTTCATAAACTCACATGAATACTGACTTGGGTTCCAAGTTAGGGTTTTGGGGTCAAATTAGGATTTCATTAGGGTTTTGGTTTTGCAAACCCTAATTTTCACATTTAATGATCTTTTAATTCAAAACCACTAATTTTGATGTTATATGAGTTAAATCTCAAATTAAGTCAAATATGACCTTTTTATCCAAAAAGACAACTTTACCATTAAAGTCATTTAAGCATATTATGATCATTAAACTTAAGAAATTAGGGTTTCCATGCCTTTAATACATTAAAGTTGGCAACTTTAGGAGATTTTGTAATTTGATGTAGATATAGACCTTGAAACTATTTTTATTGGAATCCTTGCATTTTTCTAATCAACTTTCATGTATAAAACATCATTATTGGACAATCCTATAATTTTCAATGATTTTTACAATATTAAATAATTATAGCCAACCACAAACTGCCACCTAGAGGATGACTAGGTATAGCCAATGCGGCGCGGGGCCATGATCGAGCCAATCATCTCACGCTGCATCAACACTCACGCTTGCATGGCCTATCTTAAGAAACACGAGAAGGACAGAGTGAAAAGTCACAAAAGGGCCCTACCTGCGAGAATAGGAGTCAAGGTAAGGAGGCATTTTCACTAGGGTTTTATCTTCAACCTTGGTTCTTCTCTCCATGCATGTAGGTGGTCAACTCACCTCTTGGCTTTGAGATTATGTCATCCTGAGAGTTGAGTAAGGATGCAGAAACCTTTGTCTCACCTCGACAAATCCACTGAGGGCTCAAATTACCATGGAGGTGATCAGTGTCGCAAGGACGGTGGAAAGGAAACTCCGACAAGGTTTTAAAAGGGCTAAGGTGGAGGATAGGTTTAGGAGATGAATTGTGGGAAAGGAGAGAAGAATGAAGTCGAGTAGAGTCATTGTGGGAAGACTTGGGGTGTTACAGAGGGTAGGCATCCTTTTATATAGTCTTGAGTATAAATGACAGGGTCCCCATCAAGTCTGTAAATTGGGAAATTCCTCTAGGGTTCTCCAAGTTAGGTAAAACCTAGGGTAGGTAGCTTTGCATTGATCTCACAAATCTACTGGACAAGTTTCTATAATTGCTCAATCATTGATGAGGGTGAGGAGAGTGATGCATGTAGGGAAATATGGCATCAGATAGGTAACAGAAACATAAAATTTACTACCATATTTTCCATTAAACCAATGGATTGCGTCAATAACTATATAGTGGAATAGATGGTTTTGAGGATATACCTGGTCCTAGAGCAAGTCTAGAAACATCTCCTTGTTGTTGTAGTCATGCAGCTATCTTCTAGTTGCACAGGGATTACACCTGCAGTGGCTCTTGCTCTTCACCATGAACAGAAGGCTAACATTGTCCTCCAAGCGGCAGGCAACAGTCTCCATGCCTCTATGTAAGTCCACATGGACCCCTTACAACTCTTATTGGTTTACTATAATAGACATGAAGGATTTATCCCTTGCTATCCCACAATTGTTCTCCCTTTCTATCCCTCCCTTTATTGGGTAGGACTTGCTTGGACTCTTTATTGGTTACCACAACCAGAGAGGACACCAATTGTCAGAGGCAATTGAGTTGTGTCTATGGGAAACCCCCCGTACCCCTCTATTTATAAATAGAGGGGTTAGGATCAGTGTTCCCAGCCTGTGTTAGAGTGGAAGGAACTGAAATCTAATGAATTTTTACAACCTGCAAAAGGCAAAATGGTCAGTTCACTAGTGAACAGATCGATTGCCATGTGAGCTTATCAGCTCACCTATTGAACCAGTCATTTCAACATGTTTCCCAATTACAATTGTATTTGGAATTCTAGTCCAATTAATGCACGACATGACATCAACACTAATCCTTGATGCAATTGAATCACACATCTAAACTGGGCGGTTCATCTCATGAACCAGTCATCTCACAACCATGAGCCAATCGGTTCACTCAGTGAACTGGGTGATTCATCTCATGAATCGGTCATCTCACGACCAAGAGCCAATCGATTCACTTAGTGAATCGGTCGGTTCATCCAATGAACCGGTCATCTCACGACCATGAGCCAATCAGTTCACTCCTTGAACAGATCGGTTTGTGCCTAGTTAGTCCAGGATTCAGCCAGTGCAATATTCAATCAACCTAACATTCCAACCGGTCATTTTATCACATGAACAGAGCTATTGGGAGTCCTGATAGTTGATTTGTTTGCTTGAATTGAATACCTAAACACTTTAGTAATCAATTCAATTATAATTCATGATCTAAAACTTCTCTTGTAGGTGTATCCTATGTGTGTGACCCTATAGGTCCCATGTTATGTTGGTAGTGAATGCCCATAACCTACTATGACATCACTAGCAAAGAGTGGTGCCTAGTAACACATCAATACTACCCAAGTAATTGGAATGTTGGAGAACAACTTCAACCTACAATTTGTGATTGGTGTTACAGTGTTTGTATAGTTCCTTTGTCACTAATATCCAGATTGAACTCAAGGCATGGAATATCCATCCTCTTCATCTTTCAATCTTTGTTCCTTAATATTGTAGATTGTCTGTAATATATGTAATCTCAATATCAGATTTTAGCTCACATATGCATGGCCATGCATTTCTCAATCTCACTAATCAAGTGTCCAGGATATCATACTCAAGTATGAGGGACAAATCCCATCTACATCACTCACAGTCTTCCCCATGTGTCACGGTGTTTCCAATCATTACCTATATGGAAATACTTATTCAGGATCACATTGGATGATGTCAAAGTACACCAAACTACATGTGATGAGTGTAGTGACTTCAGGTGTATGAACCACAATCACCATCAACACTATGAGAACGAACTATGACTACCATTATCTTGGTTTCCATGTGTTACTCTCATGGTGGGTATATTTGATGCATTGTTCTCTAACTAGTATATGTGTGCTTGGTTTGATATCAAATATCATGATTGATGAGATTTTTGTCATCAACCAACACACACACTAGTCTTATCTGTCATTTCTGTCTATCTTCCTTCCACACTAAAATCTAATTAGGGACATAATGAGAATTTATATATTCTTAACATATGTATGATCTCATTGTTCAAGTCATGTACTTGAAGACATATGTCATTGAGTAATATCATTCTCTAGACATTTATTATGTTACTTCATTATCTCATAACTGAATAAAATAGAATAAATTGGAAGCATGCCTTTATTACTAATCAATTCATTTACAAGTTATTCCATTACCATCATCATATGATTGGCTCTATAGGCATACATATGAACAATGTGTGTTTACTACACATATATAACACAAGTGCACATATTGTGTAAGACATGCCTATGAGGCCCAAGTGTTGAACTCTAGAAAATGTACCCGGAGACTACTAACTACAACTCGATCAACTAGACCTGGTGAAAATGTGATTGATTAATTAATTAACTAATTGCAAGAATTAAAACTAAATTAATGAGGTTGTGATCACAAATGGAATGAATTCCTTAGTACGGTTTTACCATGGTTCACACTGCAACTAACATCATTTATCAATATTTATTTCTCCTAACCCTAGACCTAGGGACTTGTAGCAAGAATTACCCACTCTCACAATGTAACTCACTACCCAATCTAATATAAACCACACTCTCATTGAGATGTAACTATTAGTTAGGTGGTTTAACAAATCCTCTAGGCTATTCCCTTCACAATCGTAAGCCCTCTCTTAAGGTATGGTATGAATTGTGTAATACTATGACTTGTCTAATCTTGAGTTCCTATCTCGAAGCAATTAAGGATCTAAGAAATTAGTTGTGTTGATCAGGCAACATTACTTCATTATGCAATCATAGTATTATGTCTAGAATTTATCTACTCATAATGTCAATTATAGTGCATAATCGGGCTACACCCAGGTCCTAAGGATTTAGGTGATTAGACCCACATGATTTATGTTGTCATACACATAGAGGGAAGAGGAGAAGTTGAGAAAAACATTAAATAATTAATGGAAAGCCCTAGAGAAGATGATCCGGATGTCTCCTCTGATGAACATGATGATTTGTTGTCCTCTGGCTGCAAATCAATCCAAAAGAGGTGCTTGAATCATCCAAAATGTGGATTTCTCCTCTCCTCTCTTTTCCCCGGCTCTCTGTCGTAGTGCAATGAACTATAACATGATAATTAGGTCTGGCCAAACATCTCCCTTATAAATAGTGGGACCCAATAGTGGGCCCACTCAATGGTACAAACACGAGCCATGAAATATTTAAGCAGCAGAAAACATTACTATTTACAAAGTTACAAAATATTTCCAAGTACATAACTCTCTCACCCTAAGGGTGGTACATAAAATGAAAAGGTTATATCCATATACACATAAGAACATATGTAGAAGGTAACAAGGCTATCTCAATCTCTCCTTAAGTTTACCAATGAGCTCACAATCATCCTAAGTCTCTACCCTATAAATCACCAACACTTGGGTGAAGGGAACACCCAGAATAATAGGAAAAAAAGAGTATGAGTCAGAAAAAGATGAGTATGTATATTACAAAATTAACTAGGGCATTATTTATTTCAAAAGTAATGTAAGATGTTCCCATCAAAGAGGGGGGCATTAAATCTAGGTAAGTTTCAATGAGAAGTAATAAGAGGAGAAATTTCCAAAAGAATAAGGTAAGATAATTAAACAATTAAAATCACATTTCTTGCCATTATCAACCATTCAATCACATAAATATTTGCATGCTGATATATTTGACTAAAGTAACTATAGTAGGGCCATGACACCACTGAGTCATTGACCTAAGTAAAATGGGTAGAAGTAGCGCACTCTAGGCGGAATTAGCACACCTCTGTATATATCAAAGTGGAAGTAGCACACCCCGGGTGGAAGTAGTGCACCCTAATGGTTACACATAAGCATCTACAATAGTTAAACTAGTCGAATTATCTAACCTGCATAAATAGAGTGGCAAGATACACTTTTCTCAAACATATGTGGCATGATTTAAGCACAATAGCAGGTGGGAGGGCATTGACCCAATTCAACATGATAATAGTAATTTCATAAGAATAAAAATAAGTCCAATTGAGAGTATATGATTTATTCAACAAATGGAACAAGAGCAATTATTTCAAAAGCTACCCCAATATGGGAAATTTTAGTCATATAAATGCCCAGTTATAAATAGGGAGGAGTGCATACCTGATCTTCATGATTAATGGTAACCTTAATAAGCATGTTTAGTCCCCAAAGTAGAGTATTCATCCTAGGAACATTTATGTATGTTAGTCAAACTAAAGATAAAATATGTGTACGTTCCTATTATATATTTTCATATTCTTCTTATCCTATTCTTGATAAGCTAATGTCATTTTTGTGTTGTTAATCTTATTAAGCATGTATATCATTAGTTATCTATTTTTTGGTTCTAGTACCAAGCTTTATCCACATAAGTTGATGTATGTCTATGTTATATATATATATATATATATATATATATATATATATATATATATATATATATATATATATATATATATATACATATATATATACACCTAGGGGTAGCCTGGATTATCGCTACCCGACAGCAAAAAAAGTAACTCTCCTGGTCAAAAAAGTAACTTTGCTGTCAAAAAAGTAACTATGGTGAACCGAAAGTAACTACATGAATAAAATAGTAACTATGTACAAAATATACAGCAGATATATATAAGGATGGGTTTTTTTATTTTGGAGGGGCAAATGATATTATTTTTGGCTAAAATTTTTTGGAGAGCTAGAAAAAATAGTCCTCTACAATTGCGGAAAAAAAAATTGAAAAAAAATGGTCGGAAGGGTGGGCGGGTAGCTACCCGCGCGGGCAATAAAGATGGGCCCTATATATATATATATATATATATATATATATATATATATATATATATATGGGTATCGATACACATATTTAACTTTAGGACTTGTAATGTCATTCTCTTACTTTATGTGATGTAGCTAAATTTTGTCAATTAGGGTCATGAATAGGAGTTACATGAGATATTATACATATAAAAATATCCTTATTAAAGGAATCTAGGTTTAAATTTGACCAACATTCATATATGAATATGTTACTATCTCTTATGCTACTACTTATATTTCAAAGTCCTATATGATTACAAATATGTATCTAGTACAATATCAACCCAAAATATTATATAAGGGCATCCATCTACACATTTATACATGAACTTTCTTATACATATCCCTTTTCTCATGATATGTTTTATTCAAGTAGATCACTTAGAGATAGACATATCCACATCACTCATATGGTAAAATTTAAATACTATTATATACATATGTGTTTATGTCTAATGTTTTATGCATGATAAGGGTAACATTATGGTACGTTCCATGTTCATTGCTGAATTTTCAATGATTGATATATGTATTGACCTATGTATACATCAACGTAATACACCGGGTTGTAATGATTCTCTAATTTAAGAATAAATAAGATTCTCATTTTGAATATTTATATAATCATTATGTTCTATCCAATATATGAATATGATAATTGTACGAGAGGCTATCTTACTAAAACATGAATTCAATTCTTCAATACCTATACAATTGTTAAAGAGATAGTTGTAGGGTATCTATTGATTAGAAATGTTATCCAAGTATATATATATATATATATATATATATATATATATATTCTTATTAGATCCCTAGTTTTATATATGATCATCCACTATACAGGTATTGATTTAAAAGAATCAAGGAACTGCTAACTAACATATTTCCACCAAGGGTCAATTTGATGGTCAATTTTGTAGTCGTGTGCTTGGAGTTTAAACTCCTCACTTGCCTATTTAAATCCATTCAGAGTCAGGCCTTTGATTCTTTGGTGCCTAGAGATGTTATTGGTTTCATTGGATCTGGGCACGCCGGAGAGGTCTTTATACTTGGTCATAGGTTTATCCATCATCGCCAAGGTTCTTGGAGGTCTTGATGACTCCCTTGAATCACTCAAAGGGCTTCTACAGGGTTGAATCTATGACCTTGAAGAAATGAGGAGTTGTAGAGGAAGGCTTGTGCTCGCCTAGGTTCAAGGGCAAAGTGCATGATTAGGGTGTCCAATTTCTTTCATGTATTGCCTTAAGGGCGGCAGTAGACATAGCAACAAAGCCAGGCAGTGGCAGGTCTTTGGAGCCATGAAACTCGACGCAGCTCAAAGGAAGGGAGAGGATGATAGAAGACCAGAGAAGGGAAACTCCTTAGTGCATGTGTTTGACGTTGTGGAGTTGAAGAGATTGGAGGTGATGATGCCACTTTTGGGTGCCATTGATCCTCTATGGCACTTGAAGATTGCAGCAGCTAAGGCTGAAGATCATGGGAGAGAAAGGATAGGAGGGAGAAGAAGAAATGAAGGAGGCGGCTATGGTTTGGCTGGAACAGGGTAAAAGAGAGAATTGTAAGGGGGAGAAATAGGGGAGGGACGAAGAGGAGATGAAGGGAATAGCAAGAGAGAGTAGAAACGTCCGTTGTTATAGTGGTCTTCATTCTCACAAAAGAGATGACTCATGGACGTGCAAGTGTTACAAGTTCATGCTAGAAACATATGTATTCAATGAATTATTATGAATTTAATGTGTATCAAAAGCTTGTTATTTAATTAATTAAGTGGAAGGGTATACAAGGTATGATTGACCTTAAATTTGTCATCTAGGCTAATAAAGATGTGAGAAAACCAAGTTTATAGTTAATTTTCTCTTTTGGAAGTACTTAATATTTATTTAATACTTGTAGTCTAAGTCTTCAATTAACACATTTAATCTCCTTCTTAATCAAGTTAATACATTATTTCATATATATTTATTTCCATTCATGAATTAGACTTTGAATGATTTTAGAGTGTCATATTAGGGGCAATATTGATTAATTTATGTCATTAACTTCCAACTGAAGAACTAATTAAATGATGAATTAGTCATTAATTCTATATAAAAGGTTACTTGCAGGAACATTATATTTTCTTGACTCCGATTGCTATTATTTAATCTAATTTTACTAAAAAGAATTGAATGTTGCATTATAGACAAAATGGTCCTAAAGAGGGTACGTTGAGCTAGACATCGAGATTTGAGTATGTTACATCACTCCACCACTTAAAGATGATTTCTTCCTTGAAATGCACCCAGTTATAGTCTAGTATACTAAGTTATAACTCACAGTTAAATCTTGAATTTCTAATTCACTTAAGTAATCAATCATATCACAAAATTTTATTTCAAACTTATATTACATTTTTGAGGTGAAACTATGTTGTTCCATACCTAATGTCTTCATTGTTAAAGGTTTTTCTAGGAAAGTAACACCACATCCTAGGATTAGAATAACAAGGTCATATTAGTGAAGGTTACATGTACGTTAATGGTGATTTGACTATTCACTTATCATTGTCATGGTCTCACATGCTTAAAGTTTCTAGGTTTTACTAACTTTTTTTACTAACATTCATGACAGTCAAATTAGATTGGTTTATCCATTTATCCTAGTGAAGTGGTAGCTACATTGATTTGATATTATTATCATGACTTACCCAAGTGTCACCTATTACAAAAACTATTAGTTTCAACTATTCATTTAATTAAGTTACATCCCTAAGACTACAGGATCTACTCCTTAAAAGGACCTATCTAACCATACAGAGAGTTGAGAGGGGTAGCCAACAAAATTATAACCATTATATTTTTTCTTCTTCCTCTTAATTCCTATATCACACTTATTCCTAGGGTCAGAGGGTTTAACATACAATTCAAAGATTTCTACACTAGTTGTTAATCTACTACTGCAACTTCCTTGTAGTTGTGACATGGTTCCAAAACAATTGATGAAATCTAAAAAAGTTTTTTTATAAATATCATTTAATAATGAAAATAAGTTTGACAATGATAACCTTGCGATGGGAATCCAAAATGGTGCTAAAATTAATCCAATAACCAAGTCGGCCATTTTCTACCACATACAACACATACTATCACCCTAACACCACTTCATGTTTGTGAAAGAGGCTTCTCTACACATATCATCAAGGAATATAACAAGTATAACCAAATTCTAGACGACGAGGGGATACAAATTTCTTCTAACATGTA